>CAKKXW010000005.1:45086951-45154235 GCA_920937365.1 Sphaerophoria rueppellii
TTGTTGCGAACGTTTAATAACTTAAAATGATAGTTTTAAGCACGAGCCAAGCTTTACAAGTAGCGCGCGACGAAGGTAAAATCAGATCCGCGTATAACCCTGCGCAGATTTCACACCCTCAGAATCAGAACTCAAAAAATTAAAAAAATAGTTAACTTTTGACGAATTCATTGAGATGTTCTTGCCCTGCTTTACAATTTGTGATTTGATTAATATAGATATGTATTTTGACACGAGACTCGCGAATCAATTTGCGGAGGACGGCATGACATGTTTCTATAATCATGTCGTGCGACAGTTGTCAGGTCACGTCACACACTTTAGACGCGTCCCAATATGCGCCTAGACTAAAATGGAAGCAGCGCGCGATGAACATTTCGAACCGAGCACGAATTTTGATAGTAAAATTCAATAATTTGCAAGCGTTGTTCATTTGTAAGACGATCCATGGTTGCAAACCAAACTGAAGCTGTTTGACAGTGACACAAGGTACTAAACAAATGTCAGCTGTCAAAACCAAACCAGCTAAAAAATCACTCGTTAATTTTTAAAATAGTGTTATTAAAATTTTCGACAGAAACATGCTTCTCACCTCATTCATACGCATCTTCGCTGCTCGACTACGTCTTTATCAATTCTTGTAGAATCTACACAAAATGAAACAGAGCAAAAAATGTTAATTACGTAGGAACATTTAAAAATAAAATGTGCATAACTGAGTCGTACGAATTTGCTACTGTATTCCAAAATTTAACTCACAAAAAAACAATGAAAATCATAAGTAAAAATGTTCACCTGCATGCTAAAACTAAATATTTATGATTACTTTTTTGTTCCAAAAATTGCAAAAAGTTGTGTTAAAATAAGAGATACACTCTAAGCAATTCTGATTACACTCTTATATAAAAATAGTTAGAATTTATAAAAAAAAAATAAAATTTGAAAATGTACCTCGTAAATACATTTAAATCCAAAAATTTAAATGCCAAACAAATTCAAACCTTATTCTTGATTTATTGAATTTTTTTTTTTGAGAATCGTCGGAGCCGTTTTTTTTAAATTAATTTTTTATATATAAAATTTTTCAAAAATGTCTTAAAATTAATTTGGGTATGCAGTTTTCAAGACCGTGTAAATATACATATTATACTTCAATTTGGATTTTTAAAATTGATCCGTTTTTAAGATAGAGCATTTTGAAAAAAAACAAGTTAAAAATATTTTTTAAAAATCCAAAAAAAAAGTTGAATACAAACTATTATTTCAACAATATATACGTACTTTCAAAAAATTTACGCTGATCGGACTTTCATTTTTCGAGAAAATCTAATAACAAAAAAACGGTTCTATGGGAGGTACCGTTTTGGAGCAATAAAACAAATTTGTTTTTTTACATAAAATACATGAATGTTTAAAAAAATAAAACTTGAGGAAGTTTCAAAAATCGTATAAGCCGTTGTGAAGAAAATTGAAGGTTTTGGTTTTTGGCCAAAAAAATCGTATGGTGGCTACTCTAAATTTTGATCTTAAAACAAAAATAAAAAAACTGGGATATGAGTTTTTGATCAAATCTCTAATTTTCAAATTTGAAGTCAATCGGACCAGTATAGTTAAGGCTGTAGATGCCTGTAAACTTCCAGACAGACAGACAGACGGAATCGCCGGACCCACTTTTTTCGACTTCTCTATCATCGTAAGGTCATATCTCATCGTCATCTCATTTTTTTTTTCGAATTCAAAACTTGCCATATATTCTATATGTCGCAAGTAAAACCTTTCTCGGAGCGGTTTTTTCTTTAATTAATTTTTTATATAAAGGGTGTCCCAACAAGAACACTAGACTTAAATTTGGCGCCATCCGAAGTGTCATTGTTTGACATTTGAACAATTATTATTATTGTTTGTTAGTAGATTAGATTGTTGATTAGATTATTATTAACTTCTCGGAGGAAGTTATTGTAATGGGGCCGATTTTGTGAATCTCCTATTTTTGCATATCTTAATGTTTCGAGGTCACTAGAATCCGAATCAAGCGTTTTTATGATGATGTCTGTGTGTGTATATGTGTGTTTGTGTGTACGTTACGTTTTTCGTTCCTATTAACTCCCGAACCACCCATCATATTGTCATAAAATTGGTCTCATTCTACGCGGTATTGTGTTGTTAAGAGCTGATGAGGTTTGAAGCGCAATCGGCTTAGCGGTTTTTTAATGGCAATGAAAAATCTAAGACAACCCTAATATAATGAAAATTATGATAATTTCTGGAATAATTTCAACAATAATGCAAAAATCTTATAGTTAGTATGAAAAAAAAACAATATTCATGAGTATCATAATATGATATATTTTCTTATAACATTTACTTGTGTTTCAGTTTAACAGTAGTAGTCTCTTTCATATACGAACCTAAAATTTAAGCCTCATACTAATTTATAAGAATTATATTCTTGCTGTATAGGTAGGGTTTCCATACGTCCGGGTTTTCCTGGACATGTACTCTTTTTCCACTCTGCGGGGGTCGTCCGGGATAGTTTTTGGTAATTGTCCGGGTTTGAACTCTTTTAATCCATATATTTTATGCTACTTAATCTTAAGGTTATAAAAAAAAAAACGAACCGTACTAAATAAAGTGAACGAAGAGATCAAATACTTAAGATATGAAATTAGTATAATCGAACACAACTTTTGTGCTGTCATTTATGTCAAAATCAAAACAAATTTGTTTGTATGTTAGAATCAGAGACAAAAGGAGATCGGAAACTGACTTGCGCTCTACCCTCCAGATGCCGCAAATTTTATTTTTCCGTTACTTCGTGTATGTGAATAAATGCGTTTTGTTGGGTTTGACAGGTCATTTGCTTGTTTGTTTTGTTTTTAAATTTGTGATTCCCCCATTACAGCAATTGATTAACAATAATTAAACGTAGTTTAACTAAAAGTTTAAAACTTAAAGAACTATCATTAGGTCCGTTCTTTCGCTTTTTCGGGAGTATTCCTATTCTCTTAAAATATAAAAGAATACTTGTCAGCCTTAATCTCACATCGTACTTCTTATGGTTTGACAGAACTGATAAAATCTCCCTAAAGAAATATTTGCGTGTAAAATCAAGAGATGCGGGTAATATTTTTCTCCTTCAAAAGTGACAGAACCTTGAACTTGAGTAAAACTACAGAAAAGTGTGATAGAATTTGGGAAATTTATTGAGTTTTCGTGAGTTTAAGGTAGTAACAGAACAGACCTAAAAATGTTTGCATTCAATATGCATTGCACAGCTGTAAAATTGAGGGTCAATTCAAAATGAGTGCGCCGTTTTGATACTATAACTCCTTGCCTACGGCCTATTAACTCATAGTGCCATTTAGTGAGGGAGAGATAAGGGGGGGGGGGGTCAATACCGTTGAAGAAATCTTTACCTAAGTAGAATGATCTTTTGCTAGGAAAGGCCGGACAATGGCAAAGAAAGTGTAGGGCCGTTTCTTGTTCGTCCTGGTTCTCACACAAAATATTGCTCAATGAAAGAACTCTTTAGTTTAAAAGATTTCTCAACCCGATCACATATTTTTTACCGAAGTAAAAAATCTACATTTTTTGCAAAGTAAATTTGTTATTTTGTTGGTCCGAGGTCCAAAGTTTACCCTCGGTTTGACAACAGGTCCTTACAATTCAGGAACTTAAATATTTACATGCAATTTTTTTTTTGTATTTCCTCTGTCCTCATTTTATACTTTTTTTTCAGTCCTCATTTGTCCGGGAAAGTCCGGGATTTTCAATGTATAGTACTACTTTTATCAAAACATATCTGGCAACCCTATGTATAGGTTATCATTGAATAAATAAATACTAAATACTAAATACTAATGTTTTTCATAAAATCATCAGTTTTATGGAATTTGACTTTGAACCAACGTGTTGCAAAGCTGGTTTTCCCAGCTTTGCAACGTATAAGCTTTGTTCAGCGAGAAAAAAGACAGCACAGTACAGCACAGCACAGCACAGCTTCATAAGAAATGTCAGAACAGTTTGGAACAGTTTAGAACACAAAATGTGTTCTACCTAAATAGATGGAACAGAAAATCCTGTCCTAAACTGTTCCAAACTGTTCTAGACAGACTCAATGAACACCAAATCAGAACAGTTTGGAACAGCAAATGTGTCAATGAACACCAAAAAGCTGTACTTTTCTGTTCCAAACTGTTCCAAAGTGTGCAGAACAGTGTCGCTGAACATACCTATAATTAAAATGGATTCCCAATATCCGGTTCAACAGAAAATTGTAAGCCAAATAAATAATTAGTAAAAAAATTACATTTTGGTGCTCGGGTTTGTTTCTTTTTTATATCTAATTATCTGCTCACCGATTTGCCTGACACATCTGTGATCTGTTCAAGGGTAAAAAGAAAAATGCCAATCGAAATGAACTCTAGCGTTTAGCACTAACAGTTCGTTGTAAGATTAATCCTTGATTTTTTCTCAACTTCTACTTACACTTTCTTTCAAATTCATCTACAATCTTAAAAAGCGTATTGAGAAAAAAAACACGCTTCCTCAATTTGCACAGAGCAATATTTCCCAACGAGAAGGTTTATTTTTATTAATAGCTTCATTTGCCTGAAATGTGTTGGTCTATTTCACTTAAACTTTCTAGTTTTTTTTTCATTCCTTAACAGCCACGATACAAAAAAACCAAATCCTAAGGACAGACAAAAAATAAAAAGGATATACAACCTCCGGCATTAGCATTTCTGAGCCATTTTTCTACGAAATTATGTTTTAAAACTGTCCAAATCCATTCGCCCTTGTGAATATTTCAATTTGCATGAAATTGAGAACAGAAATGCCACTCTTTTTGACGGTTCGGCCTGGCTTTGTACATATTCATCCAAATAAGACTCATTTCCGGTTTGTACCGACAAACATATTTACATGCAAACATAATATTATTTAAATATACATCACTTATGAAAGATATTAAAATGATTTGTTGATGGTTTGAACAAGACATATTTTTTATGGTTGTTTATTAAGAACGAAGATGAAGATATTCATCATAGAAAAATATAACAATTACAAAGTGTATCAAAATAAAGGAATGGTTATTTTATACTTGTCTGAGCTCCCTATTGTAAGGATAAACAAGATCCGGATCCGGATCCTAATTTGTATTCAGTTGTTTTACATACATACATCCACACAATTTTGCTACAGGACTTCAAGGTTCGGCACGCCCAAGACACACCGAAGGCTATCTCGAAGGTTATATCGATCGGTTTCTATGAAATGTTAGAAGCTTGGCCAGTTTCCTTTAAAAATAATTCACTGACACTTTCAAGCTCAGGAGCTCTACGAGCAGAAGAGGAGAGAAGAACACAAGCTTTTCAGAAAAAAAAGAGAGAGTATGAAAAGCGATCGACTGAAGATGTTGAGAGACGTAAAAGCAGGAATGAGGTTCGGAAGTTTAACCAAGAGGTAAAACGAATGACCCAAGGTTACCGAGCACAGACCGAAGCTTGTAAAGACCAACGGGGAAATAACGGAGTAGAGTCACAGTCAATGCTGAGGTTATGGAAGGACCACTTCTGCAGACTGTACAACGGCGATGACGAATCGAATTCCACTGCCAGGCAGGAGGAACCATTCAATAAAGACGACGCAAGCCAAGATTTCAGTTTACCCTACCTTGAAGAAGTGAAGATAGCAATATCTAAGCTTAAGAACAACAAAGCCGCGGGAGCTGACGGCATCACTGCGGAACTCTTCAAAGCAGCCGGCGATGACTTGATAAGGAGCATTCACCAACTCATCTGCAGAATATGGTCGGTAGAGAGCATGTCCGATGAATGGAACCTCAACATTGTTTGTACGATCCTGAAGAAAAGAGACCCTCTAAACTGCACCAACAAGAGAGGATTCAGCCTCCTACACATCCCCTATAAGATATTTCCTGCAGTACTATGTGAACCTCTAAAGCGTTTGTCAACAAACTGCTAAATCCATATCTGTGAAGGAGAGTCCACCATCGGAATGATTCACATTACGACAGATCCTGGAAAAAACTCAAAAACTCCAAATTGACACATATCACTTTTTTATCGATTTTAGGTCCGCGTATGACAGCATCTATAGAGAAGAACTGTTTTAAGCCATGTCCAGTTTTGGCATCCCTACAAAACTCATTCGTCGAGCAGGATGACAATGTAGAACTCGCGCTGCTCCATTAAAGTCGGAACTGATCTCACCGACGCCTTCGATGTCAAACAAAGCTTAAGACAAGGTGATCCACTGTCATGCGACTTCTTTAACATCATATTGGAACGCTGATGACATTGATATTATTGGGCGAACGCAGCGTGATGTCAACAGTGCTATTGCGAGTATACAGACAGAGGCTGAAAAATGGGTTAAGCTGTCAATGAGGTCAAAACAAAGTATATGTTGTCATCGAGAAAGCCGAAAAGACACCCAACATCGACGTCTTAGACAAAACGTCACGATAGATGCATATAATTTCGATGTAGTTACGAACTTTGTATAGATGTAGACTTAGATGGCTTGGTCACGTGGTGAGGATGGACACCAATACTCCGGTCCGTAAAGCCTCCGAATCCACCCCAGAGGGAAGGCGCAGTAGAGAAATACCTCAACCAACTCGGCGTGCGAAACTGAAGACAGCTAGCTATGGACCGAGCTGGCTGGAGGTTTGTTGGTTCAGGCCCAAGTTCACCCCGGACTTTAGCGCTACCTTAAGTAAGTAATTATGTTATGTCCCATCATTAAATTAGAAGGCCTCGAAGTACCACAGCAAAAGAATATAGAAAAATAATTAATTTCTTTCGAAAAAATCACACAATCAGACACCATACTTTACAGACTGGATTACGTGGTTTTCAAATAGCTATAAAGCCGTTCATTTTAATAAAGAATGTTAAAGTCCGTCTGGATTTTGCGAAAATTCACCTCAACTGGAGCTAGCAGCACTGGTTATAAAACTAAAACAAAAATCAATTTTGAGAAACTTTAAACTGATCTCTCTTTCCAGATGAACTCATGTGCAGATGTCGTGCTGATTGGGAAAAGCCACTTGTCTGGACGTTTCTACGTTTCTACAATAACTCCAAGCACAGGTCGAAGTCGGCCACAAACTAGATTTCTGAAAAAAAAAAAAAAAAAAACATCAAGGTTTTGCAATGGCCAGCACAGTCCCCAGGCCTGAACCCCATGGAGAATCTGTGGAAGATAGTTAATAGGAAAATAGGGTACAACATTTTTAAAAGAAAGAGCTACCCTTTCGTTGAAGTTCAAAGGCAGTGGAATGACATACCAGAAACTATTATTACAATATGCGATTAAATGTTAGCATTTTCTTGCATAAAAATAAGAAAGTTGTATAATATACCTGAAAGATGCAAATTTTTTGAAATAACCATAATTTTGTCTTTATTTTATTTATTTTTTTTAATTTGTTTTTTATTTAAGGCCCAATTTATTGACTCTCTACTAAATTAAAAAACGGAATTAAAAAAAGGAAATTTAAAATTAAGCCCGAAATTGTTCTATTGAGTCTCTTTTAAGGATTTTAATGACAGTTGATCTCATTAAAGCGTTTTTAGATAAAATGCCAAATTTGACTTTTTAAAAGGACTATTTAGAACTACTGAAGGTTTAAAAGGAGGTTCCTATTATTCACTCTCAGTTAGCGCTAAATGTCGAAAGTCTCTGAGACAGAAAATCCTTTAGTAACAGTAAGAAGAAGAAGACAATAAAGAACGATGAAAAGGTTGGATAAGGGATAATAATAATTATAAAGATTTCTTTTTAAGGATTTTGGTTAGTCAAAACTAGTGTGGTGAGGGTACCTGGGATGGCGATCATTCTAAACGATTTGGAATACTCTATGCAAATGTAAGAGAATATGAAAGATTGAATTATTCATCTTAACGTATATTCTATGTCACAGTGCATAACACTGATTGCCCAGCTAGTAATTTCCTTACGTTCTTATACTTTTGTTCAATCAACTTAATTCAAAAAGAAACGCCAACCTACACACATTTTGCAGCTTGTTTTCTAAGGCTGAGGTATCCTCAGTCTGTCCAGACTAAGCACCTAACGTCAAGTTAAGGATCCCAATCAAATAACACAACCAACCTTCACCTTTCGTTTAACAGCTGTTTATTTAATAATAAGAGTTTAATACGAATACTTACAAAACAATATGCACTTAATAATAATGCCACAGCGGCGATGAGTTGTCTCCTGCCTCTTGTCTCGTTGTTTGTACAGTCGCAGCTCCTCCTCAGTGAATCAGATTCTGATTATACGAATGTGAGTGTTAGCACTGAATAAACGATGGTTTGTGGCCTGTCTTTGAAATGCACCGACCGACGCTGACCCTCACTGAGTCTAATCAAAATCAAATCCTGTTCACAACGAAGGCTGTGAAATAAACGGCTGAGCTTTCGCTCCTGTTCGAGTATTTTCCAGAGGGGAAGGATCCACGAAATAAACGGTCGTGCTACTGCCCCTGTTCGTTTACTTTCCAGAAGGGAAGAGTAACACTTCCTCTTGTAGATTTTCCTGTTGACATTGAGTGTGAATTGTATCGCATCCAAGTAATTATCATGTATTGTCGGCTTTAGCATGTCGGTTCGGTATTTTCGTGTTGTTGCTCCGGTGTTTTGCGGTTGTTACTTTTTCCTTTTTTTATTGTTATGTTCGGCGTTTACGTGTTCTTGTTTCTCATTATTACATTCGCCGTTTTTCGGCTGTTGGTTGGTTGGCTGTTGGTTCTCTTTGTTATTTTTTTTTTCTTTTTTCCAGGGGCGCATCTACGTACATAAGTTATTTTTGTAGGGGGCGTTTGTCCTTTTTATACGTTTTCGGTTTTTTTAGTAGTCTGATCCCGAGTTTTGTTGAACAAAATAGATTAATTGTAACGTTTCGTTAAAACATACATGTTTTCTAATATTCCTTCTGCACTACAAATTTTCTTTAAGTAGTCTTTAGGCTCCAAGCAGTAAAAAAGACTTCAAGCAGTTAAAAGACTCCAAAGCGGTCAAATGACTGCATTACATTGAATGCAATCAAAAGCCCTAATGACTGCAAAAATTAGAGCCAAAGGTTTTTCGTCAACAGAGATGGGGAGATGTGATAAAAGTATTTTCCATTATCGCAATTTTGTAGCAGCAGAAGAAGTTAATGCAACTGAATTAAATTAAAATAAAAAAACTGCCAATCGTGGATGAACTCTTGGAAGCGGGCTTAAGTTTGTAAGACTTTAAAAAATTGTAAGGGCAGGTCGCACGTATTCTGCTGTTGTTTGCATCATGGTCTCTTTGAAACTTGATTTTTTTTTCTAATCAATATAGGTAATGCCTGGTGCGATAAATAATTCAAAACTGGACATTGAATCCCTTGCATTCTTGGTTACTTCTCCTTTTGGACCCACCGGATGTCACTCGAAGACCTTTTAGACACTTGTATTTTTTTGATATCTTACCATCCAATTCTGCGAGAGGAACGTTATCCGATTCTGAGTAGTCATCTTGGTTATTCAATCTAGTCTAGATTCATGGTGTATAAAATACCGTTAGGTTGTGCATAAAACTGCCAGTTTATATTACAATAGCAAGTTGTATGTGTACTCCAGTGAATTAAAATCTGCTCATACATTTATGTAAAAGAAATAAGGGTATTTTGACAGGATTTCGCAATGCCACATCGGTTTGTTTCTGTTTGAACCTTTTACCCTAATGATAAACGTCAAATCTTCAAATTGCAATTACTTTAAAACACAAATACACCTTTCAATGTATACTAAATGAAAAACAAAGAGCAACTTTTGCAGTAGGATTTTCCAGTGCCCTGTGCATGCACATGTGATTCTTAAGAACAGCTAATGCTTTACGACAATAATGGTACTGATATTTATAATCTTTCCCTGTACTCAAAACCTTCATCGCTTCTTCCATACGTACACGCTGAAATTCTTCAAGCGAATAATATTAAAACTTGACCTTTTTGCTCTTATCTCGTACGTACAAATTTATGTAAAAAAATATGTAGAAAACCTCAATACGACGTAATATCCGTATTGTTCGTGACTTTATTTCATGCATGACTGCTTTATCCCTTTTGATTCGCTTTATTTTTACAGGAAAAGAAGACTCAACTCTATAGCACACTCACTGCGGCAAACTTAAATCGGATTTCGGATCTGTAAAAAACAAAAACCAAAACAAAATCGAATTATAAGCATTTTAACGACTATACGAAATTGGGAAAATGTATTAATCACAGTGAAGAAGTCTTATTTAATTGAATGGGGACTGATAGAAAACGAAAAAACATATGTTTTTCACGCTGTATGGAACCAATATTTTTCAACTCTATGTTTGGAAATATTTAAAAAAGAGTGGTTGCGTTTTTAATAAGATATCTTTATTGAGAAATCAACAGAGCAGTGAACGAACAAATAAAAACAAATATCTGGGATACAAGTTTATCTTTGCGTGCATTACTTCACTTTGACCATTAAAATAATTGTAGAAAACATCATTATAATTTACTATCTTTTTTAAATGAGAAAATATCACATTTCACTAAAACAAAGTGCATGCATTCAGAGAAAAAATGATGCAAAAACAAACAGAATCTTACATTTTCCCATTACATTATTTTTCAAACAGATTGTCCAGGTTAAAGTGTTGATTTTTTTTTCATAAAGATTAAATTGTGTTTAATTTACATGAAGAAACTGTTTCTTAGCTTGTTTTATTAACAATATAATATTTGTTCGCGTATCTGAAATCGTGTTAATTGAAACCTAAATTAACTTTAAAATTAACATTACTTTATGTTAAAGCAACAGTAATCTGTCCAACAGGATTGATAATGTTAAATATTTATGAAGACTTCGATTAATTACACGATGATCCTGTAAAATTGAAATTAGTATCATTGTTGCCATTAGCACCACACTCGATTAACAAATTAATATCTTCAGTTTTATCTCTTTAAACTGTATAGTAGTTTTACATTATCAATACTCACTCACCAATAGTTAAAAGGGTTGGTTGTTGGGTGTTGTAGGATCTCGGGGCATATGCTGTATCTTTTCCTACACAAGTGCTTACTTTACCTCCAAGTGGTTAGGTAAGGTTAGGTTTAGGGGCTGACAGTTGATGTTTTTACCGTCACACTTAGATCAATACAGATCCATTGTGATACCCGCGAGTATTGCTACTCAAGCTAATAAGAAAAAACCTATGTGTTCAGTTAGTCAAGCCATTTAGAGGCCTTGACGAAGTTCAGGATGCTAGTACCTGGCGTACTAGAGAGTTGTTCTAAATCCCCGAAGAAAAAGTTGCCAAGCAGTTTCTTCCTTTGGTGGGAAAGTGCGGGACAGTGACACAGAAAGTGCGAAGTATGTTCATGCACCTCCTCGTCACCGCATCCTCTGCATAGATCATCTGAACTGATTCTCATCTTTTTCATATGATAACCTAACAGATTATGTCCGGTGATTATGCTTACAAGAGATCGAAGTGATCCCCTGTGTAGGTGCATCATTTTTTCCGTTCTTTGTTTGTTAAAACAGGGCCAGATCTTTCTTCTTGTGCCGCAGGTGTCAAGAAGATTCCACCTTTCATCGGCATTGATAGTTATTCTTTTTGAGATTTCCTGTTTTAAATAACAGGTAGGGGTGCTAACTAGCTGAGCTTGGCTTACGTCAAGCATTGACCCTAATCCTGCTAATTCATCGGCTTTCTCATTGCCTAGTTTATCGCTGTGGCCCGGGACCCAGAAGGGTCTAATGTTGTGCTGTGCGCCAAGAACCTTGAGCTCTTCGCGGCAGCATGAAACAAGCTTTGATTTTACCTCCAAGTGGTAATCTCCGGTTACTTGTTAGGTATACCACCAGATATAACTTGCAAAACTTGTAAGCGCGAGTGCAAAACGGGAGAAATAGAAGCAATTAACCAACGGCCCTACAAATTTAGAGGTTAGTGCAAGGTGCTAACAACCCCACCACAGTAAAAATAACTAAGAAGATATGAGAGAGATAATAGCCTCGGATAATGACCCCCCCTCTTATGGTAACCAGACCCGGAACGACAACGGACTATAAACTGAGAGTTTGTACCGGGAATGGAAGAACACTCTACACTCCAGGTGCAACTCAAAAACTTGAATCTGTCCTCACGCAGTATAAGGCAGACATTACTGCAATCCAGGAAATACGATGGATAGGATCAGGGATAATGAAAGGAAAAGGCTGCGACATTTATTACAGCTTTCATCAAAGAATGGATATATTTGGATGCGGATTCGTCGTGGGAAATCGGCTTAGCTCGAAAGTGATGGATTTCAAGCCAATTAGTGATCGCCTGGCTATAATTCGAATCAAGGCCACACTACAAAAATCAGTATAATATGTGCACACGCCCCTACTGATGATGCTGAAGAGTCTAGCAAAGAGGATTTGTACGACCTCCTGGATAGAGCCTACGGAGCCTATCCGGAGTACGACGTCAAAATCGTACCCGCAGATTTAAATGCAAAAATCGGGAAGGAAGACATCTTTGGCGGATTAGTTGGAAAGCGCAGTCTCCACGAAGTTACAAGAGACAACGGCTTCCGACTAATCGACTTTGCTGCAGCTCGTAATATGGTGATAAGTAGCACTGGGTTTCCAAAATGAAATATCTACTCAGCAACCTGCCGATCTCCGGATGGTGGAACCAAAAACCAAATCGAACATTTGCTAATCGGTGCAAGGCACGCATCCAACATCTTAAACGTGCGCACTTTCCGAGGAGCAAATGTCGACACTGACCACTTTCTGGTATTGGCTATGTTAAGAGCTTGACTATCAAACGTCAAAAAAACACGTGCGGCCCCAAAAAAGAAGTTCAACGTCGGTTGCCTTGGCACTCCGGAAAATACCAGAGACTACAGTGTGCGTCTGAGTGAGCGACTCTCCGCTGCCGTCCTCCCAAATACCACAGATGTCAACACCTTGTGGAACCAATATCGCGAAATAATAAAAAAATGTAGCCGAGACCATAATAGGTTACCGGCCACCCACAAAATAGAACCCGTGGTATGATAATGAGTGCGCGTTATTGAAAAGAGAGACAGAATCGGGACACAGGCTATTTGAAACAGTGAAGGAAAGCAGTCACCGAAGCACAGGGAATTGTAGATGTTTTCAAGCAGAACTTCCAACAGCTTCTGAATGCGCAAAATGTCGGCGAGCTAATGAAAGAGAAGCAAGACCAGTCAATGAAGACCCAGGAGGGTAGGCAAGCGGAGGGTCTGATTCTAGCATCTTGTTACATGGCGCATGGCTTGAGGAGGAACCGCCATATAAGGACCGCTTGAGAATACACAAGCGTTCTATAGCTTGAGCCAAAAAATAGGTATGGCAAGAGTACTGTCAGTCCATCGAAAACATCAAAGATTCGGCAAGGCTCAGTAGGGTTTTAATATCGAAGAAACATTCGAACCCTCCATTTCTTAAAAAAACAGATGGAAGCTGGACAGCATCTTCAATGGAGACATTAGAGTTACTTTGTACACTCTCCAGGTTGTGCAGAAGAACCACCTGAATCTAATCTGACTTTCAACATAACAACCTCCATTGAGCATATTAACACTATTATAACAAGAGAAAACATAGTCTGGGCTATTAAAACTTTCTCGCCATACAAATCTCCAGGCCCCGATGAAATACTGCCTATAATGCTTGAAGTATCTTTAAAGGTTGCTTCTTACTAAACCAAGTCCCTTTATCCTACAGTCAGGTAAGAGTGGTTTTCTTACTTAAAATTGGTAAAAGAGGGCAAGAAACTGCTAAAGATTATCGACCTATAAGCCTTACATCCTTTCCACTTAAAACCCTGGATAGAATCTCACATAAGGAGCATTCTGAGTAGCTGTCCCCTATCTAAGTCGCAGCATGCCTACATGAGGGGTAGCGTATATCTACAGAGACTGCTTCAGGAGTGAAGTAGTGAGAACGATAGAAAACACCATCCATTACAAGGAATATACCTACCCTAGCTGCCTTATTAGATGTAATTGAATCCGTCGCAAAACCACTTCGGTGTTGAGGACTACATCAGAAGGTGGATAATATCCATGCTAAGTAATAGGAGGATTCAATCAAAGTTAGGATATTCAATGTGTACCAAATATGCCAGCAGAGGAACATCCCAAAGTGTACAGTCTCCTCTTTTATAGCTTTTGATCATGGACAACAGGACAACATTCTTGTAAGACTCAGGAGAATAGTGGAGTGAAAACGGTTGCGTACGCCGATGATTTGGTTATTCTAGTTTCTGGAAAATTTCCAAGTGTGATCAACGAAATCGCTAAGAAGCGAATTCGTCAAGAATCGGCTGCGGGATGAAGGCGATGTGACGAAAGACTTCGACACAACTATCTTCACAGATAGTTCGAAGGTGGAATGCGGTGTTGGTGCAGGTGTCTTCTGTGAATCTCTTAAGATTTCAAAATCCTATAGACTTCCCGACTTTGCAAGTGTATTCCAGGCAGAATTGTTAGCGATAAGGGAAGCTTGTATAGCTCTTAAAAAATATCCAACAGCACCAAAATATAGCTATACTAACAGATAGTCAGGCAGCTATTAAAAGCCATCGATTCAACTTTATCATCCTCTAAATCGGTCCAGCAATGCAAAGAGGTCCTCAAGGAACTTGATTCTAGCGTCTTTCTTATCTGGATACCGGGCCATAGGGGCTAGGAGGGAAATGAGAAGGTCGATGAGCTAGCAGGGACAAGGATCAGCCCTTCATAACTCATTGGAAGTGAGAGTATATGCTCCTCTTGGAGTTGTGAAAGGCAATATCCTCACCAGATACCAGTGTTTATCTAAACATACATTTTCTCAATACATACCTACAATTATTTTTATATGAAGTTTTGTGCACCGTAAATTTAGGAGATGACTTGTCAATGTTTTTCTCTGAGTGTGATTGCATGAAAGATGAAGAATGGCCGAATGAGGAAAAAAAGAGAAGATAGGTTGTTATTCCGCTCACATATTAAGCAGGAACAAAAGATGATTTGCGTTTTCAACAGTTTTCAGGTTCATTTAAATATACATGCCTGCATATTGGGTACAGAGCTATTATTTTACTTCACTTAAACGGGACAACAAATTGAAACTGGGATTAATGATTTGCGATTAATGTTCTTTCAAACCATGTAATTCAATACTATTTCCTCAGCTGCACCACGGTGCAGTGTATCAGTCACCAACAGTTTGGTGGCCATTATAATCCCCCACCTGCACAATGAACAAAAGGCTTTTTTGACGACTTCAGGGCTGTAAAAGTATGACTCCCCATCTTTCTTCCACCTCCACCATTCATTTTGCCTGTTTTTTTTTTTGTTAAATTGAAAGGAATCAATTTATATCCATCTAATGGTTCAATAGCAAAGAATGAGGGTGGAGTGTTTGGCAATAAAGCTACTAACCGTCGATTTATTTGCCCGATCACTGTAACTTCAGTTGTTTTTCTCTTCCTTGGAGTTTGCAGTAAGCTATGGAGAGACCTGCTTTATTGTGAGGGCAATGGTACCTGTATAACTCAAAACTGGTTCCGAAAGAAAAGCGATGTTACTAGATTGTTAAATGTGTATAGATTGTTGTGTATTTATTTTATTTTTCAGTGCATTCTACTTTATACTTGCTTCATTCCTGTTGACTTTGAAAAATTGTTTCGAATTTTGTTTATGAAGTATAAACTGGGCGGGGTATGTTTTGTTCGTAGGATCCATTCCATAACCAACATTACTTGGTAACGCGCAACAATAAAGTTGCTCTTCGTAGAGGTATTATTCCCCACCCCTCTAATGAATGGCATAGCAAATAAAACTTTTGAGGAAAATATTTCAACGCATAATTGTACCTTCATTTGTATATGTATGGTAATCGGCAAGAGTGTCTGTGTCACCGTCTTGCTTAGCTTGAAAATGGTACTCTGCTTGCCACTTCAAATGTGTCATTAATTTTCATTCAAAGAAAGAGTAATGTGGCAGACTCTTTCAACGAAAAATAGATTGTTTCACGTTAATTTAATGGACAGGTGATTGGTGATTGGAGAATGAGACAAATGTTGAGCGATATTTTGTAAACACAAGCGAGTTTTTGCGTGGTTGAATAGAACCTGGATAGGAAGATGAATAGACGAAAAGAATTTAATTGATACTATAAATGAGGTGCTATATTTAAAGGAGTGCAGGATTTTAAGCAGCTTTTAATTTTTGTTTTCAAAACTTTTTTTTAAGTTTTTTTGGTTAGACTTTAACTTATTAAAAAAAAACGAGTAACAGCTTTTGAAGAATTTAAACCAGACCAGACTTTTAGACATTCACAGACACAAGAGTGGACTACTGATGAGACTAAAAAACTTGTACAGACGGTTCGCAGACCCACACGCCCTGGAGGTTAGGGCGCTGAAGTCGTCAATCAAAATCACAAGCCAACTGATTAAGTATAATTACATTTGTTTTGGGAAAACAATATAAGGGCCGTCAATTCTAGCAACCCGAGTATGTTTTCCCAAGATATTTAGAAAAAATAATCAGAACGACCTTCCATGCCCGAAACTGCATGAGAACGACGGAGAAAAGAGACATACTCCACCGTAATCGACAGCGACGACAGCGCTAATTCATCCTGAGTAAGCCGTCTTAAAGGATGACTTTTTTATTTTCGAAGATCCGCAGAAGAAAGTGGAAGCAGTGGGAGCTACTGTTCAGCAAATGTACAAGGTAAATGCAAGCATTAACCCGAACCACGACCTGGAAAGCAGAGTCTTACTTCATCACTTTTACTTTCGGAATGATATTGTGCAGTGGTGATCTAGGAACTACGGTTTCATGAGGTTCAATGATGAATCTTCGATTCAATAAAGAATAAAAAGTCAGCAGGTGTCGCTGGTATATCCAACATAATACTAAGACACTACTTATCGATTGAGCAAAAGATATCTACACCATTCTGTTTCATAACGCGCTAAATAATGCATATTATCCAGAGTGTTGGAAGACAACGAAAAAGGGAAAGGATAAATCCAATCCGTCAAATCTTCAGTGGATCAGTCTTCTACTGAGCATTAGCAAAGTATTCGAAAAGATCATAAATTGGGCTCTGACTAAGTGGGCTGCGGACAACATGATAATTCCCGATAACCAATTGGGGTTCAAGTCGGGACATGACACCATTCATGCCGCGTCTAAGCTTGTTTCAGATATTCAGCGGAAACAATGCACGGGTGCAGTTCTGGTTGACTTGAAAAGGCTTTCGATATTGTATGGTTAGAGAGCCTTTGTCTGAAGCTGTCTAGACTTGGCATAGGTTATGTTGGAGTGGCTGTCTAGATGTTACTGACTCACTTAGACCTCAAGGGTCCATTGTGATATCACTAAAGAAGTTACTCATGGGAGAGTAATGAACTTAAACAAACCATTTTGTACTTTTAATGAAGTTAGAGAGACCACGCTGTCTCAGTTTGTTTTGGACACCGGAATCTTCTTATGTACATTACTGTTCTTACGAAGTTCCTTACAACGAGGCTCGGATCAAAAGAATTGATAATTTCGTGATAAAACTTGTCCGGGGTCACTTTGCGAGAGCTATGACTTCGACGAGTAATTTTATCTTTGGGGTGTGCTATCCGAACGACGAATATTTTGATAGTGCACGCTTGAGCGGCTTCATTCCAATAGAGTTACTTAGCTATTAAGATAGATGCGGACAAATTGGTGCTGCCGCTTATCTACCACGTCTGGCGAAGAAGAAGAACCACAAATCGGCGGCTCCTTTACAGTCACACAGTAAGGCTGTGTCCGAATTTAAAATGCTTCATTTGAACAACTTCTATTTTTCGTCGTGCCAGGCGTAATACGTCTCTTATGACATTCAACAGTCTTGCAAGCACTTGAACTATAGATATTAGATGTGTTCGTATAATGACGGTGTGATATTATGTTATTTCCCTGATATGATTTTACCAGCAAAGGAAACGCACCTTCGATGACCCATGAGTTTATTAACTGAAACAGAAGTCATTTTCTGAACAACAAAACAAATTGTTTAATGTGTACCTATACAAAATATTGAAACTGCTTGAGAACAATCGCGCATTATGCTTTGCTTGCGCATACCATACATATATGCAGTCATTGTCGTTTTCCTAATCATCAACTTGTTACACCATACAGCCAACCATCTCAACGTGTCGGGTTCCAAACTTTAGTTTTGCCCAAAGTGTGTAGACTAGTGTGTTTAATGTTTTGATTTAATCCAACACCCTTATTGTGTACATTGTGTGTTTATTAAGTGTTCCGACTTAGACTGTAGATCCAATTTAAGTAAGCGAGTAAGCCTTCCGTCTTGCTACCCAGCTGATTGAGTCTAAGTTGGTATTCTTGTGTTGTTTATTGTCTTTGAAAACGCAAATAAAAAGTTATAAATAAGTGAAGGCATATATTATTGGAAAACTTCCTTGGAATAGTCTTTTATGCCGTATGTTATTTATTGAACATTAAATTTACAGTGCTTCGTACATGAATGTGAAGAACTACAGACACATTGCAGCACTGGCAACTGTGGCCATCGGCCTTGGGGTGTTATGAGAACGTATCATTTCAGTGAAATCATAAAAGTTTTCCACATAATTTTAGAACCTGCTGATCCGAATTACGTCAACGAAAGATATTCAATGAGATTCTAGTCATCATCTAATAAATAAATAAATAAATAAATAGAGTGGCGCGACAGCTCTTGAAGAGCCAAGGCCTTAGTGGCTTACTCTCATCAAAAATTCTCTAGGTGCGTGTGAAGAATTGAGGGGACCTACAATTTTACGCCGATTCCGAACGGCAAAGTTGAGAAGCACTTTTTCATGACAGATGATACTCTTGGAAGTTTTGTCAGTTCTTCGCAAGAGGCAGTGCCCGTGAAAGGTGGAATAAAAACTATGGGCACGAGTAGGGCTCGAACCCACGACGTTCTGCTTAGCAGCCAACGCACCCTACTACTAAGCTACGGACACTACAATCATCATCTAAATGTGAAGAAATTGAATTTGGAGAAAGAATGTAGGTAGATACCTTAAGTCCATTATCCTTAAAAGTGAAACTACAAGACATCAAAATTAGTTAAATATTATATTTATGCAGTGTTTATTAAGAGACTCCTTACCCATCTAACTTAAAAGTGGAAATGTTGTTAAAAATGTACCTGAAACTCCTACAACAATCAGCAAATGCCTGTACATGTACCTACTACCAACGAATACGGTTCCTCTTTAGAGTCTTGTTCCTTTAGTTCTTCAGTAGAAACTATCACAAACAGTGGTTAATATTAGCATAAATTAATTGAATTTTGCTTGCAGAATACCCAATAGATGGTCTCTCTGTTTTGTTCTTGATTGGAATTGGCTCCACGATATGATACCAAAGATATATAGGTACTCAGAATTGAGACCGTTGATTTGCATTGGTAGAATGTATTTTGGCAATGTTAATCGGTGTATCCACCCATGACAGCTTCTAGTATCGTTATCCACTTACACTTCATTGGAATGTTTCTCGCATCTAATGTGATCTCCTTTTAAGGAATAATACAGTCAGTGTATTGTCCGGAGTTAGATTGCTTATGCATTTTGTCGGTAAGTGCATTTTATCCTTGTAAATTGAAACGCAGCACAAGAAATCTAAACTTGCTACTTATGCCTTGCAGGTGATGAATACGCACATACCTTTTACTGAGAATTAGGCTGAATACGTGTTAATGAATTCCATTCGATACAGATGGTTTATCAAGCGGTGTTCCATGTTCATTATGTATGAGATGATATTCAATTGAGCCTTCTAAGTCTGATACTGGACTTTGAATTTCAGTTTAATCTGTGGTTTTGATTTGCAAAACCTTTCGCATTAATTGAACCTTGTAAATGCAAAATCTGAAAACAGACACTATTGGATATTTAATTTAGAGGAACATTAACATTTGAAACTGTTGTGTGGATTGCTATTGCTGTTTATTGCAAAGCATTGATATCAGGTAAGGGTTTTTTTTTTTTAAATAAGCTTGAAAACAGATTTGCCGTTACAGTAGCCATGTTGAGATATACAGTCTTTCTAACGTCTTAAGAAGGAATGATGATACACTTATAAGTCTGAGATCTTTAGGATTAGCTTGCGAGCATTTTCCCGCCTTGGGTATGAAAACAACTTTGATTTCTCTCCATACTGAGGGAATATGGACCAAATTGCAGGCAGCTATTGAACATTACCTCGAGGATTGGATGTGATTATATCCGAGGCTTGTTGGAGTTCAGCTGGAACAATGCCGTCTGGTCCTGCCGACTTGTACGGTTTGGGCTTTTTATAGCCCATCGCAGTTTATCCCTTGTGATTAGACCTTGTGGATATGATGTAGTAGTAATGAAGTGCAACTGATTGTTACAGATTACCTTTTGAAAGCTACCTGGAAAATGAGTATCTATAGTAGCAAGTTAAGAGATTCTTCACTTGACGTTGTGCAGGACCCATCAGCGCTTTTCAGTTTCAGACAGCTGGGCATCACTGGATTTGTTGAAAGAATTTCGTAGCCTAGAGGCTTCAGAAGTTTCTTCTATTGTATCACAAAAGGAACGCCAGAACAATCATTTAGATCTTTAGTTCCTTTTTGTAATTATTTTGGGAACTTTCGTATAAGACTAAGTCAGAAACCAATCTTGTACATTTAGCTCTGTTAAAGAATTTTCTACACTCTTTTCTGAGCGAATCGAGACCCGAGGTCCATCAATGTGTGAAGCACAGCACGCTTTCCATTTTTTTCAAAAAATTCTACATAGTAAACTGCTTCCATCTAAGATACGAGTGGTTATCGGTTGCGAAGGAAGTGGTATTTCTGGTGCAATATCCTTGAATACCCTTATTCATGATGGAGATTAAAAAAAAAAACTTGTTTTCACGTTTCCGATGAAAAGATCAACCTTTGGAAATTACGTCGGAGAGTGCCACAAGCTCTTTAGAGACTGTGCGTCACACAAGTGACATGCGTTACTTTTGGATAAAATACTTTAATAGCTTCGCGATTTTTTCAAAGAAAAAATAAAAACCAAAATATTTATTCCAACATTTGAAACAAAAATTGCAAATAATGATGAAATATGCCAAAATATGCAATTTAAAGTAAAATATGCATTTATACGAACATATGTTCAAACGAATGGGGTTCAAAATGCTTGTTTTTAGTGACGTTTCAAAAAAAACATGCTCGGGCATGCTTTTGGTTGCCCTTGTTATAATATAACACTGAAGAATGTTTTATATTAACAGTTTCAATTATATCAAAAACTAGCAGTTGCCCGAGACCTCGTCCGGCTTTACCTCATCCACCGGACAGAGGTGCGTCTTCTACTTGTGCATCATGCCCGCAAGGGAATTTCTTTGCAAAGTTAATTTAAAACAGTTAACTATCTCTAAATCGAAATTGTTCTTAACTTGAAACCTTCATATATGTATAATTTTCCTCGTTTTAGCTACACTTTTCACTGATGATTTGCTCTTATTATTTGTAATTTATTAGCTTAACGATATACAACTAAAACCCTTCCTCGATAAATGGACTATTCAATACAAAAAGAAGTGCTCAATTTTAATTAGCAGTTGCTAGGATAAGCGCGTTCAAACAGTCAGAAAAATGTATAATTTGTTGCCGTTTTTTAATCATTTTGCACTGATTCCTTTTGTTATATAGCCTTAGTCCTTCCATAATTAATGAACTATTCAAAACAAAAAGAATTGCTCGATCTGCTTTAGAAGTTCCTAAGATCAGCACGTTCAAGCCAACAACAGAAGCCTTCTAAAATAGTATTTTTTGCCATTTTTTCCACCTTTTTTCACTGACGCTTCGCTCCGTAATAATATATAGCTTCCGGCCTTTTACTATAAATGGACCATTCAACATTAAAAGAATTGTTCAATTTGATTAAGTAGTTCCTGAGATAAGCGCGTTAAAACACAGAAAAATTAACATCTTTTGCAGTTTTTTCCACATTTTCCACTGATTCTTTGCTTCTATTGGGCACAGCTTAATGTTAAGTAGCCTAAAGCCTTTCTCGATTAATGGACTATCTAACACAAAAAGAAGTATACCATTTGAACCAATAGTTCCAGAGATTACCGCGTTCAAACGAACAAACTCTTCAGCTTTATATATTAGTACTAGCTGACCCGGCAGACTGCCTACTGCCTACTTAAATTGCAATAAAATCCTTTCAAAATGATTTGTAATGTGACATTTTTTTGTTCCTACATATTTTATAGTCGGGAAAAAAATTCTGCTGAACAGAACCGTCGATCGTTGTGAATAAGAAATACATATACATAGTAAAAACAAAAACATATATAAGTATTTAAAAATAAGTAGTCTCTTTATTGTAATAATAATTATTAACAAAATTCATTGTAGTGCTTTGTGATATACGATGTTATACTTTTTTCTCTATCCATATCATTTCTTCTTCTTCTTCTTTTTCTCCTGCTTCTATTAGTCATTCATTAGTCATTGATCTTGATCGAAGAACTCGGTTTCCTTTAACAACATATTTGAAGCTGTTATGGCTTCTAACATATCCTTCTCATCTAATAATTTTGTTTTACTTTTCTTCTTAGATGGTTCTGAAAAGTAAATTGGACTTAGTATTGTATTATTTGATTCTAATTAATTTTTACCATCGGTCATTAGATTCGTCAATGCTTCATATATACACGAGTGTTGTGCCAAAAAGCTAGAGCGTGTAGGTTGAGTTGAGACAAGAAAAAAATCGTATAGGAGGGGGGGTCTATTCCCCCCTTTTAGCCGGGAGGGGCAATTTTCTGAAAAATTGACTTATATTATAAAAAAAAATATTTAAAATCAACGGCTTAGCTTACAACACCGTGTTGTACCTTTTTGGAAAGCCAGAAACTTCTTTTTTCATTCTGTTTTTAAATTAAATTGTTTTAACGACTAGTTTAAAAAATATTAATTTTCAAACTCAAAATTTTCAAAAAGAAAAAAAAAAAAACAAAACTAAGTTTTTTGAAAATGTATGTGATTAAGTACTAATTTTGTTTTAAAAATTCAATGCCATTGTTAATTTTAAGTCAAAAACAGAAAACCGGATGCAAAAATGTCTTTCCATTTTTGAGAAATAAAAAAAAAAAAAAACCAGAACCTCTTTTTTCTAAGAAAATCTTTTATTTTATTTTTACCTATCTCGACTTTTAGTTTTATTAATTTATGAAACATTAACCTTTCTTTAAATATTTGTTCTGTAATTGGAATTTTATGAGGCCTCAATAAAGTAGAAAAGTATGATTCTAGGTATGATTCTCCAGTAATAACAAAATTCAGAAATCGGGGTTCGATCACAGTCACAGTGTGTCCAACAATACCAAGCCAGACGTTACAGCTAAAGCGGTGTTGCGATTTGTTCTGCTTTTTGTTGTGTGGATTGGATTCACTCCAGTGATGTAAATTGTGAAAGTTAGTGACTCCATCCCTGGTAAACTGTGCCTCATCCGTCCAGAAAATCCTTTCAAAGTAGTTGCGTTCAGTTTCATCTTTAAGCAGCAAAGATCGACAATGTTCTCAATAACCTGTCGTCTGCTGTGAGTTCCTAAACTGGCGTGAAGTGGTAAGGGTATAAGTGTTCCGTTGCAAGCACTCTCCATGCTCTAGATTGGGACACTCCGAGCATTGTAGCTACTCCTTGTACTAATGGAGGGATTACGTCGGACAGTATCTACAATTTTTCCTCTATGATTGCGGGTCCTGCAATTTACCTTTCACTTCTTCTAAGCTCTAGCTGTACGTGCTCTCTTAGACGTCGGTGGATTCTTGAAAACATGCTACGACTCGGGCACCTTCTATTGGGATATCTTTCAGCGTAAAGTCTTTCAGCTTCTCGATCTCGACCATTGGCTAAACACCGTAGCAGAAGTACATGTCCGCTAACTCTTCTCGAGAGTATGAGTTTGAAATTATTGTGTTGATGAGTCAATATTTCAATTGGAAATTATTGTTTACTAAATATGCGATGTCTTCTATTCACCTTTAGGTCTTTTCGTTCAAGAGAAATTGCTGTTTAATCATCTTAAGCTCCTAACAGGTACAACCCTTCACCGACAGGTGGCCGCGGCCCCCAGGCATAATAAGAAAAAATTCAGGTCAGTTTTCAGTCGTTATCAATGAACAAAATGATTAATCCAGGGAAAATCCAATACTTTTCTACTTTATTGGGGCCTCATAAAATTCCAATTACTGCACAAATATTAAAAGAAAGGTTAATGTTTCATAAATTAATAAAACTAAAAGTCGAGATAGGTAAAAATAAAAACAAAGATTTCCTTAGAAAAAAGTGGTTGTGTTTTTTTTTTTTTTAATTCTCAAAAACGAAAAGACATTTTTGCATCCGGTTTTCTGTTTTCGACTAAAAATTAACAATGGTATTTATTTTTTAAAACAAAATCAAATCAAAAATCACATAAAATTTTCAAAAAACTTAGTTCAAAAATGATTTTTTTTTTTTTTTTTTTTAATTTTGAGTTTGAAAATTAATTAATTTGAAGCTATACGTTAAAACAATTTAATTTAAAAACAAAATGAAAAAAAGATGTTTCTGGCTTTCCAAAAATGTACAACAAGGTGTTGTAAACAAAGCCGTTGATTTTTAATTTTTTTTTTTATAAAATAAGTCAATTTTTCAGAAAATTGCCCCTCCCGCCTAAACGGGGGGGAATAGACCCCCCATACGATTTTTTTCTTGTCTCAACTCAACCTACACGCTCTAGCATTTTGGCACAACGCTCGTGAATCACCCTGTATATGTACTTGTAAATGCCTTGAGGCGTTTCAAATTTTGCTGGATCTCACTTTGATTTGTCCTCAAATTGTTTTATCGTCTGCATTGTTTTTTTTTTTAAAATTCATATGGATCCATCTTTAAAGAAATCAGAGACATCAAAAAACAAAACAAAATGGTAAGTATACCCCCCGTTGCACTTATTTTTTTGAAAGTAAAACTCACCTGAACACATAAGTCTATGATGCTCGAGAAAATGCGATTGCTTGTGGTTTTCGAATATTGTTTGATTTTTTGATTCCCATTCCCAGTTATTTTTTAGTTTTGATTTATTTTATTATTAAAGCAAACACATTACTTGCTGTGTTTTTTTTTACTGTTCAAAGTGCGAGCAAAAGATGGAAAGATGGAAAATACGGAAAGAGATGAGGAGGAGATTACGGTTTACATTAAGTATTGAATTCTTTAATATTGAAATGAATGGGAAAAGCAGAGTGTGGTATTCAGATTCGTACGACCGGAGTTGGGTTCGTTAGCATTCGTGGAGCTGCGAGTACTACGGTCTAATCTCTTAAGGAGATCTTCCCATCACGAATTCTCTATTTTCCCATTTTTAAAAATCCATGCAAAATATGACTTGGGGTTTTCTTGCTCTAGAGGATTTTTCCATTGCGAATTTGTTATGTTTTTTTAATTATATCTTCTTGCTTTCCAGGACTTCTCTCAGTTCCCCAACACAACCTTTCCATTTTACCATTTCAAAAGTAGAGCTTTTCATTTGAAAGAGTGTTCTGAGATTTTTGTTTATTCAAATTTTTGTTTTGCATTTCAAATTTTCTATTTTTTTTTAACTTTTATTTGTTTTCTAGTTCCACATCACAAATTTTCCAGTTCTCCAATTGAAAAACACTGCACCTACAATTACATGCAATTTCTCTTTGAAAACCAATTAGTTTTCCGAGTTCCTTTCAAAAACCCATTTTGAAATTGTCCAGTTTTCCATTTAAAAACCACTGCACATAAAATAACACGCAATTTTCCATTTTAAAACCAATGCACCTACCCTTTAAAAACCAATGAGTTTCCGAGTTCCTTTCGAAGAACCATTTTAAAATTTTCCAGTTTCTAGTTTCAACATCGGCACAATTTGTGATTTAACTTCAACCGACATTTGAAAAAAAAGAACTGGCCTAATTGGTCCAGGCGTTGTTGAGTTATGAGTCATTTTTATATATAAGGTAGATATTGCTGTCATCTCGTAAATCATGATTAGAATTTGGAATAAAAAATGTTTTCAGATTTTAATTCCAGAAAACACCTGCTGCAATTCGCACAACTGTTTCCAGTAGTTTCAATCTGAAATCAATACGTTTAAAAAAAAAAAAAAAAACAATAAAAAATACCCATGCCTACATTCTTTAAGGAGTAATTACCAAAATTAATTAAAAGTGGATTTCTCGATTAGCACGGAATTTGTGTTAAATTCAATTATAAAACCTCGGCGATAATGTTAACAACCTAATTAACTGGTCTTAATAGTGTTATAATAATATTTAACGAGTTTTACCATAGTGTAATTTATTGAAGTTCAATCAGTTGCTCTTTGTTGTATTAAATTATCAAATGTTAACTGCACAATAAATGGCCTGGAATATTGTTTTTGCAAAATCTAAGGTCTAATTTGTGATGATGATGACGTAAACGAACGAAGACGAAATAAATTCTAAAAGAAAAATAAAAACAAAGTTAGAAGTAACTTTCACCGTGTTATTTTTTTTTTATATTTTGCAGCCACTCAAGGGATTTTGTTTGTACTTTTTATGCCAGAGACACAGTGAGCGCATTAGAAAGAAAGGAAAGGGCAGGAAAGGAGGTGTCGGTGTACATTGGTCTTGAATTCTTGAACTTTGTAATGACTGGAAAAGACATAGTGTGGAAGAAAATTCCACATTCGCGTAGTACGGCTAAAAAATGATTCCCTATACTTGAGAATACGTCCTAAGCTGGGTGAACTGATGGGCATTCCTAGACGCTTCTAGGTATTACGGTTGTATTGTTTGAGGGGAGGAATTCAACTGGCTATTTCTCTAGAGCACTTACCGTAGAAGTAACGATAAAACAGAGGGAGACGTGCTACATTACGACGGTGGTCTAAAGGGCTGAATGAGTCAGTTATCTCTCTATCACCAATAATTCTTATAGCTCTCTTTTGTATTCCATCGAAGAGGCTTAAGTAAGTAGCTGGAGCACCAGCCAATAGGTGGAAATTGTACTCAAGCTTTGGACGGATATAAGTCTTAGATAATAGCCAGATCAGAGGGCGAAAAAAAATTCTTTCACCGTTTGAAGAAACCCAAACATCTTGTGGCATTTTTGGCGACATTGCGTATGTGCTCGGTCCACAAGAAGTGGTCGGTGATGCACATACCGAAAATATCGAGATGTTCGGTCTCATTGATGCAAGTGCCACTCATGGACATTGGCAAGGGGTGTATATTTCGCTTCAACGATACAAGACAGCATTGAGTTTTCGAAGCATTAAACTTTACACGGTTTTCAATTCCCCATTGTACAATGCGAAACAAATTATTGGATAAGAAGTTACTGACAAGAGATCATTAATAAAAATGAGAAAGAGTGTCGGAGACAAAACGGAGCCCTGGGGCACACCGGCATTTGTATTGTGGGTTTTAGACTTGAATCCGTCCAATACAACTTGTATTGAACAGTTCGAAAAAAAAGTTTCTAATCCAACGAAGAAGGGATTCATCGATACCGAAGACACGCGTTTTCGATAAAAGAGTAAAATGCCAGACTTTATCAAATGCCTTTGAAATATCAAGTGCAACAATCTTACTTTCTCCAAAACGATGTAAAGATTTGTTCCTCTGTTCGGTGAGATAAATCATCAAATCACCAGTGGACCTGTTGCTGCGAAAGCCGTACTGCCGGTCATTAAGAAGCTTCCGGTCTTCGAGATATTTCTTAAGCTGATAGTTTATCAGCGTTTCCATGACCTAAGAAAGAAGGGACATAAGTGCAATCGGACGTTAACTGGAGGGAGAAGAAGATTCGCCTTATTCGGGTATAGGCTGGACAAATTCTGTTTTCCAACTACTCGGAATGAGCCCAGAAGAATAGAATAGATTGTAAAGCTTACGCAAGGGTTTTGCCAGCGTTTAAGAACACCTCTTCAGAACAATAGCGGGGATACCATCTGGACCAGTGGATTTAGGTATGTTGATATCCTTTAGGACTCTCGCCACAGCATGAGCGCGGAAGAAGATTTGTCCATGGAATCATTGACGCGCTCAAGAACAGGCGGAGTCATGGCACTCTCTTGCAGCGAAGAGTTGGCGGCGAACTGCCTAGCAAAAAGGTTAGTTTTCGCAAGAGAGCTAACAACAGGAGTGTCATTGTCAACGAGCGTAGGGACCGAGGAAGAAGAAGAATTCTTCATGTTTTTTACAAAAAACCAAAAATTCTTACTGCCTTTGGAACATTGCTGTTTTTTTTGCCTTAATTTTTGGTAGCGTAAAAATTTGGTATGACCGATATGGGCATTGCTGGCCTTCCTGGTTTGTTCAAACTTGTTCTGGTTGTCCTCAGTTGGGTTAGCTCTAAAACACCGGAACTTAACTTCTTTTTCCCTGATAACCTCTTTGCAGCTTGAATCAAACCATGATTTTTCCTTTGGTTTGATGCTTTTAACTCTATTTGGGATAATTCGTTACAATCCTCTATTATCTGTGGGAAGTACCCAAAAAACTTGATGCACTTTTAACAGCAATGATTGAAAGTAAATTAAACCAATTTTTAATAAATCTCTTAAGTAAAATCATAACAAATAAATAAATTTCGAACACGGGTACTTTGTCAGTTTCAATTTCCCCACCTGTTTTGCAATTTGTTCTGTGGTTTAATTTATCTGCTTAAAAGTAAAGCAGTGTTGCTTTATTGGTTTCGAAAAAAAAAATGTCTTGAATAAATTAAGTCATCATTATATCAGGACAAATGAGAATGGGAAACCTTTAAATGCTGTGTAATAAAAATAAAAAAAGCATAAATATTTCCCAACGGAATTCACTTTGTTGGGGGTGAGTAGCGGAATTTACATTTCCCTTCAGTTCTAATTCATTTGGCAATAGGCATTGGCAGGGTGCGGAACACCTTTGCCGTTATACGATTAAATACTTCCAAGCCCTCTATATGACTTCCTCATTTACAACAGCATTTTCATACATCTATAACCATTAGGTATGCTGATCCTATAGCAGGTTTATATACAAACTTTACGTATCTGAGTCTGAGTGCTCTTAGCAGTTCCATCGTACAAATGCTCCCCTGAAGAAATACAAAAAGAGATTCAAGCCTTGGGTATACATTTAATGTGCTGCTGTCATATTCCCAAACCTAGCCAGTGTTGCGTTCGAATTGGAATCTTCTGCAATTTGGTCTCGTAGCGTAAGAATTTGTGGAATTTATTCACAAACTACGGTATTTTTAATAGCAAGGTGTTACTCATATTTCATTGATATCATAATTCAATACCGTTAACCATTCCAATTTCTGTTCTTGTTCTTCTCTTATACCTTTCATATTCGTTTGTTATCGAAAGCGAACAAAGAAAAAGAAAAATTGCAAATAAAAGTAGATGCATAACTGGTCGCATGAATTTGCTTCAACAGGGTGTCCGGTAATTGGTTTGGGATGTGATTCTTGGTCATATTCTTAGAAAAACAAAATTATTCTGCTGTAAATCTGATTTTGAACTTTGACACCACTTTTGGACGATTTACAAAAAAGGCTTACTTAACCATGTAAGATGAATTTCTCTGTCAATACTAATGTTAGGGACCTTGTTTTTGATTTACTTATCCGGCTCGCAATCCATGAAGGATCTCAGTTTTTCACCGTGATCAGTCCCTCGCATGCACTCTCCATTCGCCGCTCTGGCATCCGCAGTCACTTGGTCTTTGTACCATTGGTTCGGTCTTCCTTGCCGTCTCGAACCTGGGGACTGGGATGAGGAGACTTTTTTTGGCCGGAGCGTTGTCGTCGATTCGCTCGATGTGGCCGAGCCAATGTAGTCGTCTTTTCTTGGCTTTCTGGGATTCATCCACATCTTGGTACAGCTCATACAGTTCTCGGTTTAACCTTCTTCTCCGTTCACCATCGTCGCATACGGAACCGAAAGTCCGTCGAAGAATTTTTCTTTCAAAAGTGCCCAGTATCAATTCCCCTTTTTAACTTATCGTCCAAAACTCGACGCCGTAGAGTAAGACTGGTAAAATCAAAGTTTTGTATAGCAGACACTTTGTCTTTCGAGTGAAGAGTTTTGAACCCAGTTGTTTTGCAAAACCGAAGCAGCAGCCGTTCGCTAGTGTAATTCTTCTTCGGATCTCCACAAAGGTGTCATATGTGGGATTGATGTTTGTTACAAGGTAGGTGAACTCCTTAACTACCTCGAAATTGTTGCTACCAACAGTGACGTTTTGTCCTAGGTGGTGGACAGTTGCTGCTTTGTTTGTTGATCGCATGCACTTTGTTTTGTCCTCATTCAATTCAAGATCAACGAGTTTCGCCTGTTCTTCAATCGCTGTGAAGGCCTCAAGCACAGCACTCTTAGATCGACCGATGATGTCAATGTCATCCGCATAACCTAGGAGCTGGGTTGATTTGTTGAAGACAATGTTTTCCGTACTCACACTTGCCTTGCACTATCTGATCCAGGACTATGTTGACGAAGTCATTTGACAGCGCATCTCCTTGTCTAAATCCTGCGCATGTTTGGAATAATTGGGATGAGCTGTTACCCATTTGCACACTGCAGTGCGTATTGTTTAGCATCATGCGGCAGAGCTGGATCAGGTTGTTCGGGATCCCGAATTCAGACATCGCCGTCATTAGCTCTTGGCGGTGGATGCTATCATAAGCAGCTTTGAAGTCAACGAAGAGATGGTGGATTCCGACTTCAAATTCGTTGGTCTTTTCCAGGATCTGCCTCAGTGTGAATATTTGGTCTATCGTTGTTCTGCCTGGCCTAAAGCCACACTAGTACGTGCCGATTATTGTGTTGCAGAAGGGTTTAAGGCGCTCACACAGTACGTTGGATAGGATTTTGCCACGCTTTTGATATAAGAAGAATGTTTTCTTTTGGTTTCATTCTACTAATATAAAACTTTACAAAATTTCCAAATTTCAACATCTTACAACAGATTAAGAGAATGGCTGGATGCCAATACCACGCCTCCTGAAATGAAAAAGTCAAATTTTCTATATTTTCCTTTGTATACACCCGAAAACCAATACAACTGTATATATTCTGCTATTGTTAGATGATCTCTCAATGGCTTTAGAAGTTATAGGATGTTGAATTGGATCCTATAAAAAGAGATTAGTACTAGAAAGAAGGTGAAGGAATTCACTTATCAAGGAGTGTGCTTTAGTATGGAAAGATATCTTGGGGATAAACTTGTGAAGACAAAAAGTGCAATTGGGACTTCTTGGGCAAAGTGTTTCGCAAACAAGAATATAGCACATAGTATAGCAAATTCCGTGTATTTGAAGCAGTGTCTGGGTCTATAATGCTTTACGCAGCTCAGGTTTGGGGATACAAACACTACGAGAGCGTGGAAAAACTACTAAGATTCTTTATTAAAAGAATATTTCATCTACCCTACAATACGAATACCCCAAATTACATGGTTTTGCTGGAAACTGGACTATCACCACTGTTTATTAAAACCGTCGAACTAAATATAGACTATATTCTCAAAGTCTTGCAGATGCATAGTGAAAGATAGCCGAAGAAAGCAGACCTCTATGTAATCAGTCAGAAGAAGCAGTTGGTACGCAGAATGGCACGAGCTGGCCTTATGGTGTGAAATGTAACTAGATTTGGATTTGGATTTGGGCAACGTGAATGATTGCAGAGATAAACTGTACAAACTAATTGCGACGCGATGGTTGTTGAAAAGCTCCGTAGTCGATGTATAGAAGACTCATAGATTAATTTTCAAACAACTAAGTGTCATAACCTTGGTCCAAATAATTATTTTAGAGATGAGAACAATGTTGAGGTTATCTCTATGATGCTGAGACTTCGGGGGGAGCTGATGCAGCTTAACTATATTCCGCATCCGGAGGATCGTCCTGGACAATGTAGTTTATGCATCCAAAGAGAAAGAGAAGATATTTTTCACTTCTTAGGAAAATATTCTGGACTGATAGAAAGCAGGAGAGTCTTCTTTGGATCTAATTACCTCACGGAAGAGCAAATGATAAGTCTTCTTAACGAGGTATCGGTGAAAAAGCATGTCACGTATTGCAAAGTGGCAAAATCATATCGAGACAGAATACTCAACGGAAGCTTCTAAAAACTAAAAACATATATATTCATTAATACTAACGTTTTTTGTAAAGTAATTCTTGCTTTTTAACATTACCATAGAACCAATAAGCTTTATATTATATTAATTTTATATTTTGTCAACCTGGCAGACGGCAATGCCATGCTAATTCTGATTTTGAAATAAATAAATAATGTTAAGAAATAATGGAAATAAAATCAAATCTACTCTAATCTACTAGAAAGATTAAAAATCTATTCCTTTTCAACTAGGAATGTTTGATAGTAATCGATTATCTTCTTATATGAAAGTCTAGCGGTTAACGAGGGCAAGACCAAGTTAATGCTGTCGACAAGAAAGGACAACCAACATCGACGTCTTGGAGCAAACGTCAACATAGACAGATTTAACTTCGAGGTAGTAAAGGACTTTGTCTACCTGGGATCCGCTATCAACAACAGCACCAGCGCTGAAATCAAACGAAGAATCACTCTTGCCAATCGCTGGTTCTTTGGACTTAGAAGGCAATTGAGTAGTAAAGTCCTCTCCCGAGCAACTTAAGTGACACTCTACAAAACCCTCATCATCCCGGTCCTCATGTATGGTGCAGAGACATGGACTATGACAACATCTGATGAAAACGCTTTGGGCTGCTTTGAGAGAAAAATTCTTCGAGTGATTTTTGATCCTGTCTGCATTAATGGAGAATGGAGACGAAGATTCAACCAAGAACTGTACGAGCTGTACAGAGACATTGACCTAGCCAGAAAAGTCAAGGTCCAACAACTTAGATGGTTGGGTCATGTTGAGGGAATGGAAAATAATGCTCCGGCTCGTAGAATCTTCGAATCCAATCCGGAAGGACGTCGCAGAAGAGGAAGACCGCGACTCCGGTGGAGCGGTGGTAGAGGACCTGAACCAACTTGGCGTGCGAAACTGGAGACAGTAAGCCAGGGACCGAGCTGGCTGGAGAAGTTTTTTGGGTGAGGCCATGGTCCGACCTGGACTGTAGTGCCACCATATGTAAGTAAGTATGAAAGTTAAATTATAATACTTTCCTTCAAGGAACAAACTTCTTCAAATTGAAAACACAATTAATTGGATGTAATCATAGATTTATTTATTGTTTGTTTCTCATTGTTTTTGGGCTTGTTTCCTTTTTAAATAACTTTATACACAAAAATTTAAAATAAATATAATTTTCTTAAATTTAACTATATATAAAATTAAGCAATTTACAAAATGTTAAGTTATTGAATACTACGGCACATACCTTGATTTTAATTTTTTTTATATTCATGTTTGTGTTATAAATTCAAGTTTTTTTTTTATGTATAGGTAAGTAGATACCTAACTTAATAGTATCCAAATCCTAACTCATGATAGACATACATCTGAATGAAGCCGTAAAAAGGAAGGTATGAATGGTACACAGTTAGTTTTCCATATTCAAATGGTAAATCAATTCACAGAGGCAGCTGAGGCTGCGACTGGTTTTGAGTCTCAAACCAGGCGGAAATGGGTGTGAATAAGTTGGCGTAGGTTTCAAACGTACAAGCCTACTCTAAAAGTTTGTGTTCAACATCAAACCGGAAGAGTATTGATTAATTAATTAAAAATAGGGAAATTTATAAAATATTCACAATCGCGACGGAAGTGAAAAAAGTTATTCCAATTTTATCCATTCCCTATTTTCATAAATGTCATCCAGGTATACTCAATATTTAAAGTATTAAGCGTCATTATTTCTCATAAGATGCATTAAAATGGTTGATGAATTAAGTAACCAACGAAAATATTAATAATTTTAAACACCGTTAAAATAAAACTCATAATCCGATCATGTAAATTATGTATGTCGTGCATGTGGAAAATTGAAGATGAAATTCAGTTTTGTGAATAATAATTTCAGATTCCAATTTAATTGTTTTCCATTTAATTGATTTTTTAAACTTAAATTATTCATTAAGGCTATGTGGAATACACATTCCGTTTTGGTGTTTGCGGTCATGAAAAAAATATAAGTTTGCATAATTGAAAAGAAGAAGGAAAGTCTTCAAATCAACCCTGCGGCATTTTCAGTTTTTGAAAATGCCGCAGGGCTCTCATTTTCATTTCAATAGCGTACCTGTTAAAAACTATACAAAAATGTAGGTACTGAAAAAAATCGTTTTGGAAATATAACAATCCCGCATTCTCTAAATGAAAGAAATCGAAATCGATAACCAGAATTTTCTTAAGAGTAAATTAATTAAAAATTAAGCAGCGATTAAGCTATGTCTGCAAAACTTTATTAAACAACAGTTCTGATTGATATAGTAGAAGCTTGAGAGTTCAAAAGTGCTATCCGCTAACTTTACGTGTGGTCATTATAAGCACCTGAAATACTGGGATCAAATAACATATACGACATCGGAGAACGGAGCTTGCCTAAGGACTAGAGTCCTTACCAGGAACCTCACAATAACTACGAAACGAAATTAAGTCTTATCGGGAAACTGACCTTAACTTATTCATATTCAGTTACACGTCGTCGTTACTGGATTTGGAATATTGACGTGGTATCATAGATTAGCAGTGAAATGATAAAACGCTAACCGAAATTATTCTCAAAACACTGGAACGATTGATCGATATCTATTTACGTAACAGCATTGATAGGAGTAAGAGACTATCGATGTCTCAGCATGCTTACTGCAAAGGGAAATCGGTAGAAACAGCCTTCCATACTCTGGTAAGAACTATCGAATCCTCCCTAGAGCAACAACGTTGACACATCTGCTATGACGACCTTTAACGTCGAATACTCACTTTGTGAGTTGATTAATCTAATGCCAAAAAGCAGGATCATCAACTCTAAGATGGGGGATTTTTGTACAAAGCGGTCTATCAGTAGAGGCACTCCGCAAGGAAGTGTTCTGTCCCCTCTCCTGTGGAACAAAGTAGTTAACGAACTGCTAATATCCGTCGAAAAGGTAGGCTACAGAGTGATTACGTATGCATGCCGATGATGTTGCTATCGCCATCAGAGGAAAACATATTAACCCTGAAAGAATTCCTTCAAAACGCACTTAACATGCTCATTAAATGGGCTGATCACTGTGGACTTAATATTTTCTAAAAAAAAAAAACACCTCGTCCTTTTACACGGAAATACAAAATCTCAGTTATTGTACCTGCTTCAATAAACGGTGTACCACTAATTTTTAATAATGAAGACAAATATCTTGGTTTGATATTAGACGAAAAATTAAGTTGGAAACCTAATATTCAGGAAAGAGTTAAGAAAGCTACAGTAGTTCTTTTCTCTTGCAAGAAAGAAGCAGGAAACAAATGGGGTTTTCAACCTCGTATAAACTATTGGCTATATACATCGGTCATCCGACCAATACTCATGTACGGGGTTGCAGTATGGTGGACTGCACTAGAAAAAGTCACTTACTACGACAAACTCAGCAGTCCAACGCCCTGTATATCTGTGCATAACCGGGACATTGAGAAACACACCCTCAGCAGCGTTAAACACTCTCCTCCATCTGCTGCCTTTGACATCTTCAGCAAACAAGTGGCAGCGAGAACAGCTATAAGACTCAACGCCTCATCTCAATGGACCAACAATAATATGGGACATTCCATCATTTTGAACTTCTTCGGTTCTATACCAAAGTACATAGACTACACCATTCAAAAACTCCAATTTGGAAAAAACTTTCAGGTATCCATTCCATCCAGAGATGAATGGGAAGATAAAAAATTCCGGGAAGATAAAAAATTCCTGGATGACAAAAGCATACATTCTAGATTCCAGATGGATCCAAGACAAATGATGGAGTTGGTAGTGGTGTGTACTCAGAAATGCTTAATCTAAGCATCTCATTCCGCCTCCCTTGCCTCATTGTAGCGGTTTCCAAGCGGAAATTTTAGGCATCAAAGAGGTTCTCTCCTGGCTAAGAGAAAACGTGATATGTATCAACTTCTGATATCCGCATCTTCTCTGACAGGCTGCTATTAAATATCTCGACGGTGTCCCAACCATCTCTCAAACGGCTCTCGATTCGGACCACAATAGCTACATGCAAACTTTTGCTAAAAGAAACAGCCTAAACGACAACAAGGTCTTGGTGGTACAATTTACCTACGCGCGCAGCCACAAAGTTCATTTGGCCGTCACTTGACATGAAGCGCTCTAAAGACTTGTTACCTCAAAGCAGTTTTCACATTAGCTCCCTAATAGGTGTCCTTATGGGACACTGGCAGACACGCAATACGACTTGGTGCAGCCTTATATGACTTCTGCAGGAGCTGTATAGACGAGGAAGAAGAGGAAACAATCTCTCACCTTCCCTGCACATGGAACAGGGCACACCTTTACTAAGACGCAAACTTCATCGGGGAGAATACATTTTACTGATAATCCCAGTGAACTAGCTAATAAGGATATCAATTATCTTCTTCGATTTATAAAAAGCTCAGAATGGTTCGACTAGTAAGAAGTAATTCTCTAGATTCATGTGGTCTCACAATGGGCCTTTTCTTTTGGCCTAAGTGTGCAGATTCTGTATCCGCTACCACTTTAACCTAACCTAAGCTAACCGAAATCAAAATCGTGTTTTTTAAATTTGCTATGGTACAAAAGGACAATTTGCTGAAATCCGTTCACTCTTGCAAAGTGCAATCTGGCTGGATTTTGATATTTATTACAACTTCAACGCATTTTTAATCAGAAAAGAGAAAAAATTATATAGTTTAAAGTGATGTTTTTTTCCTCAACTTCGAGCTCAAGCATTCCGTCAACTCCATGATTGATTTTTGGCCAACATATTCAGCCGCATAAAAGCTTTCATGCATATAAAATCAATTAACGTTGTCTTTTAAAATAATTTTGCTGATGTACCCATAGATTAAAAAAATCAACTTGCTTGCAGATAAATCGAAATATGTTGGAAAATTTTTTCAATGGAAAATGTCCGTTGCATGACTAAGATGTATATCTACCTTCCCTTTTGGCTTGCTAAATTTTACTTTTCCACTACACATATTATGCCTTAGCTCCAAAAACATGTTTAATTTTAAACTTCACACCGATCCTAAGATACATTATTCACATTTCCTTATTTACAATTCATTTTAAACTTTACTCATCATTTAAATTTTTTGCTAACATTATATCTTAATCATAAACATGTCTTGTTACATCGTTATTAATTGTCTGTTTTCCTATTTACATTCTCTTTGAATTTGATTTTAAAATTTATTTTTTTTTATTTCGCTTAAAGATACATTAATATAAGTACAAACTATATATTTCAATTAGGTATTTTCATTTGCAATCATCACCAAGTCTGTAAAAAAAGAATCTTTACTCTATATTGTTTTCTACTTTGATACTTGTAAGCTATTCTGTTATTAATTAATTAGTTTCTTTATTTTTTTGTGTTTTAATTTTTTTTTTGATTCTCATGTAATTGGCTTCTCAATTTTTTGTATGCTATCTGGTTGCAATAAATAATTGATGTCCAGCTGGTAACTGTTTTTTGCTACAATTCCCCACCCACGCTAGTCCAGCGGACGTTGCGACGCGGTGGAAATTTCGAAGGATATAAAACAATGATGAAATGACTATAATCCAGTTGGGAATGCCAAGACGACTGGCATGCTCGTGCTGCATTGCTGCTCGATGTTCACTTTTGATGACATGCACATACACACTATCGGAATCTAGAAATGCAAAAACACAAAAGAATTATAATTTAATACACGCTTGTTAGACAATACTTAGTTGTACAATATTATATGAGTGGGTGGAAAATGCGATGACAATAGATTTTTGCATCCCTGCAATCACGATGGACACAGAAAAAGGCGAAATTATTCATATGGCCGCACATTTGGTAATATTAAATTTTAAATTAAATTAAATGAATTTTTGTACATGAATTTTTGTACATGAATTTTTGTGAGCATTAATTATTAATAAATATTAAATAATGCTAATAGTTGCATTCAAGCATGATTCTACTGCTGCAATATTTGACTATGGAATATTAAAATATTTCTTTGATTTTTCAGTGGCGTAGCTAGCTTAGCAAGGGCCCACGTGCAAAATTCAATGAGGGCCCGTAATTTTTCTTTTTTTCTTTATCTATTATAGGTACATTAACAAAACATTTACATACGTATATAAAGAAAAATATGCCTTTTGGCATAAAAAAATAAATAAATAAAGTGGCGCTACAGCTCTATGAAGAGCCAAGGCCTAAGTGGTTTACTCTCATCAACAATTCTCTATGTGCGAGTGAAGAATTGCTTCCTGATTTCGTCAGTTTCTTAGATGTGATTTTTAGTAAGAAAAAAAAAAAAAAAATTAGTAGAGTATGTTGGAAAATAAGCTATAGCTGCAAAATTATGTGGATTTCGTGATTGTTTTAATTGTAATGTGTATACACTCTATACGCAAAATGAGGGGTATATCGTGTTATAGTAGAATAAGTATGTAGCAAGCATTTTATTTGTAGTAGTAAACACTTGTGTATAACAGAATAGAATAGAGCAACATCTAGTGGTTAAGGGTAGAACTTTTCGTCAAGTAACGAGAACTCTCAGTGCCTACAAAATATAAACAGGCGCACTCGAAAGTGAAGCGAATCAATTGATTGTGAACTGAGATAAAAAGATACTTTGTTTGAAAGTGAAAATTGAAAGTGTTGAATAAATAAGTTTGAAAGTGATTTGATAAAGTAAATTTGTGTTTTATTTGCAAAGTGTGAATTAATGTTAAGTGTTAATTGTCGGACCAAGCGGAATATTAAATTACTACCAGTTGCCCACGACTTCGTCCACCTCTACCTCTTCCACTGGCCAGAGGTGCGTCTTCGACTTGTGCATCATGCCCTCATGAGAATTTTGTTGCAAAGTTATTTGAAAACAGTGGAATCTCTCTAAATCGAAATTGCTCTTAATTCAAAAACTTCATATATGTATAATTTTAACCGTTTTAGCTACACTTTTCACTGATGCTCTGCTCTTATTATTCGTAACTTATTAGCGTAACTTTGTATAGCTAAAACCCTTCCTCGATAAATGGACTATTCAATACAAAAAGATAAGCGCGTTAAAACGCAGAAAAATTAACATTTTTTGCAGTTTTCACAACATTTTCCACTAATTATTTGCTCCTATTGGTCACAGCTTAATGTTAAGTAGCCCAAGGCCTTCCTCGATTAATGGACTATCCAACACAAAAAGAATTATACAATTCTAACCAGTAGCTCCAGAAATTACCGCGTTCAAACGAACAAACTCTTCGGCTTTATATATTAGTGTTGATGTTATTTATACTTTGTTTTTGTCGTTTTTTGTTAAGAAAAACGTTTAATAAATATTTACAAGGGTACCTAAGATATAGTTTTGTCAATTCTTCTAAGGTCAGCCCCCCGGCCGACTATTGAAACCAACTTTTTTGTATTTCGGACTAAATTTTTACATGGTCAAAAATTAAGGCAAAAATACTGCAAAGTCCCAAAGGCAGTAAGAATTTTTGGTCATTTGTAAAAACATGAAGAATACTTCTTCTTCCACGGTTCCTACGCTTGTTGATAATGTAATGACACTCCAGTTGTTAGCTCTCTCGCAAAAGCTAACCTTTTTGCTAGGCAGTTTGCCGCCAACTCTTAGCTGCCAGAGAGGGTCATGACTCCTCCAGTTCTTGAGTGCATCAATGATTCCATGGGACAAATCTTCTTCCGCACTCGTGCTGTGGCGAGAGTTCTAAAGGATCTTAACATACATTGTTTTTAAAATGTATTTTCAGTAGTCAGATGCCTATATAAACGTAAGGGCTGACTTTAGAAGACAAGTATTCTTATGTCAGCTTAGAGAGTTTAAATCATGAATTCATTAGCAATTGATTTGTTTCTTTAACAACTTAAATAGGTAGTGTAGGCAAATAATAGGAAAAGCTTAGTTTCAATTCAAAAATTAGCTTAACTTCCATCACTCTGAAAATGGGTAGTTCCGAACAGAAAACAAAATACGAATTCCACAAGTACCTCGAAGAGGCACTTCATAACGTATTTGTAAAGCTCGTAGACCTTCCCAAGTGTGGTTTTCCTCAGAAACCCACAAACCTTTGGTGACAAACATTCGTCGGGATGACAAACGTATGACCGCTTTCAAAGATAGCCTACAAGGGAAAACGTATTACTACGCCTTCTTAAGATGCCGTTATGAAAGGATGAACGAGAGGGACGTAAGAGTATTTAGAAGAGATTGGTGCAGCTGCTATTTTAGAAGACCCTTCAATGGAGATGAAGCATCATTCAGCCGTTCATTCAAAACCAGGAGGCACCAAGAGGATGGAGAAATCCTTATACTCTCCATTCCATATTGTAGACTCTACAACATGGAAACGAATATGAGGCAATCACTGTATCTACTGTTTTCTCTTCAGTGACGATGGACAAATGCTACCATCTTGCGCCCTATATGCGCCTATAGGCGGATTAAACGTTGAAAGCGCCGGAGGCAAGCATCTTATCGGTGCCCCTATATTAGAAATAAGTCGTACTACAGTTTGACCGAAACTGCTGTATCGGTATCGCGTAGTTTTTATAGTTGGCGAACCGAGTTGTAAAGTCAAATTGGCGAAATGAGTTTGCAAACCGTGTTGACTCTATAAGTGGAATTGCTCAGGACCAATTTCTAATTCCAACATAAGTGGTAAGTGCGGTGCGAGGTCATAAGTTTTCCTCTTTAACAACCACGTATGAACTAGCATTATATGACACTTCATCAAATCACTGCGCCCTTTGTACCCTCGCGCCCTTAGGCACATACTTACTTTGCCTTAAGGATAATATGCCACTGATATGCGCCCTTCTCTGTTGTAAAAAGTATGCCGGATAAATGGGTCCTAGGAAGATTTACCAGTAGGTTGATACAATCCGAGACGTTTTTCGAATATGTGGACAATAGTTTCAACGAACGGACTATGGAAATTAATAAAATACGCTGAGGACCACCTTAATCACAATTTTCAATGGAATTAATTGACTTCTGCCTTAATAACGGAATCATCTTGTGCGCTCTTTTACCCAATAAAACACATTTTACACAGCCCGTGGGTGCATTCAAAGGACTGAGAACCGATTACAGAAACAAAATTCACAAATGTCAAACAAAGCTGTTACGAAAACAAACACTTTTTTAAAGTTTTTGAAATTTCTTAGATTATCGTGAATAATAGATATTTATTTGACTGAGAAACCAAATCGTTTTTAATTAATTATTTGTTGTATTTTGTCTTTTATGTATTTAAAAGTACACAATGTTTGGAAAAAACGTTTATTATTAGGTGCATTTAACAACGGCTAATAAATTGCAAATAATAATTAATTTACTGACAATTCTAATGCCCGACTACTGGAATTTAAGGGGCCGACTATACAAGAAACCGACTTCTATTTGAATTATTGTTAATAAAATTGTTTAAGGTAGTGATTGAAGCAAATAGCTACATTGTTTCTTTACCTTCAAGTGTCAACGAATCGGAAAAACTAAGTTTAACGTGCTACAATTCAACGGATTCTTAAAGATCACATAAACATACAAATCAAGTTAAAGGGCTGACTACTTGTCAGATCACTAGATTTTTTTTCTTTTCTTTTACTTGAAGGGCCCCTAAAAGCCATGGGCCCGTGTGCATTGCACCTTCCCAGCTACGCCGCTGTGATTTTTACAGCCACACGAAAACGTGGATTCCTCAATGGCAAGGATTCATAATCAATTCAAATTCAATCTCTTTGTTCGGATCATTGTGTCTCATATCAAATTATTCGTAGATATTAAAGAGACAATACATAGTGGTTTTCTAAGTTTGCTTGCAATAATTAATTCTCTCTGATTCATAAAAGCGAGAAACTCAAACACAAAGCAAGTGCTTAAGGAATAGATATTATTTAAGAGTTTGAGGAAAATGCGTCTGCAATTTGTCCCTCCTTGAACAGAAATGCTCGAATTTTAAATTTTTAATGTCAACATATTCTATGAATGTATCTGAGAAAAATAACAATTGGGCTATTCTCTGTATTTTTTATTTGTTTTTTTGTTTTTTTATGTCTGTCATCTTGTAATCATTTGGATTTTCTTAAAGTTAAATACCAGTTAAAACTGCTCCAATAGACCAAACAAAATACTGTCTAGACAAATTGAGTGGAATTATACACCACTTTAGCGAGAATCAAATTTCTTTTGAAACATAAAAAGAAAGGAAATAAAAAACACACAAAAAAGTCATAAACATTTTTGAGTCTTGACCTATTTTCGAGCAATATTCAAATGTATAAAATTTAACAGTACAACAAGTCTGATATGAAATTAAATACACAATGGGCGTCAGCAGACATACCAGCTTTATAATTGATGTGATATTATTCTTTTTATTCTTGTTTGAAAACATTTTTTTTACTGTATTTTTGTTCTCACCCACAGATAAAAATTATACACCCATGTGTATTCTACGGGTTGGAAGGAAGTCAAAGGACACAATGCTTTCAAAACAAAGCCCCACAAACACAAAGTCATTTGTTTTCAATTAAACAAAATAAGTTATGCACATGCATTCGCATTTTTATTTGAATAAAAGTTCACACATTTCGATCTGAGTTTATTTAAGGCTTTGTATTTTTTTATTTTTTTTGTTTATTATAGCCATGCAGAAGAACACGCTATTATTCTGAAATTTCGTCAATCAAAAACACATTCAACACAATCGACGGCGCTGCGTTTGTGAACGGTTTTTATTTTTCAGTAACTAAAGGCTGACAAACTTAAATATAGTACATTTTCATTTCAAAAGAGGAAAACAAACAAACCAACAAAAAAACACAAAAGACAAAACGTAAATGAATTAATTTTGTTTTTTGTCGCAGGGAGTTGTACAATTTTAAGAGAAGAGAATTTAAATTTAAAACAAAAAGGTTTCTAATATTGAAATTTTGTTCGTTCTAAATATTGTTTGACATTCATTTAGTAATACATATATGATGTCGCTTGCGCCAGCTGGGACTGTATGGGTGTAATTTATAGGCAATATTTTCGATTTTTTCGGTAACGAGCTATATACAGGGTGATTCTCGAGCGTTGTGCCAAAAAGCTAGGTTGAGTTGAGACAGGAAAAAAATTGTATGGGAGGGAGGGGTAATTTTCTGAAAAATTGACTTATTTTATAAAAAAAAATATTAAAAATCAACGGCTTCGTTTACAACACCGTGTTGTACCTTTTTGGAAAGCCAGAAACATCTTTTTTCATTTTGTATTTAATTAAAATTGTTTTAACGAATATGTAGTTGTAAAAATAATAATTTTCAAACCTTAAAATTTGCATATTTTTTTTTCTGATAGTAAAAAGCCTTCCCTTTCGAAAAATCGAAGAATCAAAAATTGGTTACTATTGGTGGTAATTAGTTTTCACAAAAATCTTTCTAGTTAGATATTTGTTTTTAGGTTTTTAGGCCCAAAAGTATTTTAGTACCTAGTTAGCAAAGAACCATTTAAACGATATTGTATGATGATTAATTCATTTAAATAAATGAAACCAAGGGTAACTTTTATACAAACAAAAATTGTTACCCACCTCTTATATTCCAGGTAGTTATGTTGTATCCCTTGTTCATTATAAAATGAATCTGAACAAACCCATACCTACATATCTATTCACAGGAAATGCTAAAAAAAAACACACACAAATTCATTTCTACGATATTATAAATACCACCCATATACAACTCCTCTTTTGGCAAACAAACAACAAACAACTTTTGCATGATCCAGGTTGTTCTAGGGCTACTTTAAATTGTTCCAGTCTTTCTTTCCTCATCGTTGATTTAAAAAAGCTCCCACTGAACCACTTTTTGAAAATAAAAAAAAAATCTAGAGTTATTCCAAGATTTTGGGCTTGAAAAATATTTTAGAATTTTGAAAAGGGGGACCCGGGGGAGTATTATTTTAAAATAAAGATTAAGAAACAAAAGCATGGAACTAATAGGTCCGTTCGCGTACTTTCTGCACTAACATTTGTAAGAAAAGACATTTTAAAGAGTGGGGGTAAAATTCTCTCACAGAAAGACAAAACTACAAAAAAGTAAGCGAACGGGAAAACAACAAATTTTACCCACATTTTAACTGTCAAGTTTTTTTGCATGAAAAATTGAAATTTCGAATTTGAAATTATTTATTTATTTCCTACTAGCTGACCCTGCAGACTTCGTACTGCCTCAATCGATATTCGATAATGATAACCCTCTATCACACTACCCAACCCACTACCTCCTTGTGGTACCCAGTACGTCTACCCATATCCGCTACCCCGTTGCGACACTACTCTGTTACCCGCTATCAATTATTTCTACTTGCTTACCGTTACACCATTAGCCAGAAGCCCACCTCTTATTACCCGCAACCCGCAACCAATTTCATTTTGCATTTCAAATTTTCCATTTTTCCAATCTTTATTTACTTTTTCTTTCCAGTTTCCCTTAAACCAATGAGTTTCCCGAGTCGAAAACCCATTTTGAAATTTACCAGTTTTCCATTTTAAATTTTCCAGTTTTCCACTTGAAAACCAATGCATCCACAATTTCATGCAATTTTTCATCTGAAAACCAATGAGTTTTCCGAGTTTTTCATCAAGAACTTTCTATTTTTCCATTCGAAAACCCACTTTGAACCAAAAAATTCCAAGCAAAAAAAATTTAATTTTCGAGCTTCGTTTGGTTTTTCCAGTTTTCCCACTCTCCCATGAGGTTTTTCCAATTTTTTTTTTCACAAAAATCATCACAGAATACCACAGTATCAACCATGAAAATTTCACAAATATCTGTTGGGCCATTTCGGAGTCTATAAGAGACATACAAACAAACACACATCCATTTTTATATATATAGAGATTTTCAATCATATTTGACACATTTCACAAATAAGCCCAAAGAAATTTCTTGGGCTAAAATTCGTAGGTTGGGGAAATATTTTACTCTCTCGTGAGCGCTCTTTTTTACGAAAAATTACCAAATTTTTGAGTACATACGCGAACAGGATTTGGTTGAATTTCGTAGTTTTTCGTAAAATTGGACTGTTTTAGGAGGGTACGTGAACGAACCTAATATTAGGTCTGTTCTTTTACTCCCTAAAACGCCTAAAAACTCTTAAATTCTCATACTTTTCTGTTCTTTTACTCACGATTTTTGTAGGTTCTGTCAAGTTTGAAGGAGAAAAATATTTTACATATCTCCCGATTTTACACGCAAAAATTTCTTGCGAGAGAATTTGTGAATTCTGTCAAACCATATGAAATACATTGAATGTTTTTGACGTTTGATATAATTTTGTGCATTTGTGAAAATTTTGCTGTCTATTGTTCTTTTAATTTTTAGGAAAAACACAACATTTCATCTCAACTCATTGAAATTTGACAGTTTTCCTCAAGAAAGGAGGTATAAGTTTCCTTAACATCGACTACAAGATCTTGTCCGCCGTGATGTGTGAATATTTGAAGCCCTTCGTCAAAAACCTGATAAGTCCTTATCAGTGCGGCTTCAGACCCGGAAAGTCCACCATCAATCAAATATTCACCCTACAGCAGATATGCAGAAGATACAGCGATTTCGAATCGATACCTACCACCTTTTCATCGATTTCGAGGTCGCGTATGACAGCGTCTGTAGAGACAACTTTAGAGCAATGTCTAGATTTGGCATCCCAAAAAAAATTGTCCGCCTGTTTAATATGATAATGGAAACCTCTCGCTGTTCCATCATTGTCGGAAAAAACCTAACGGACGCATTTTATGTCAAAAAAGGTTTAAGACAAGGCTATGCGCTGTTATGCGATTTTAATAGATTGTGCAAAACTCCAACGCCAACAAAAGAGGCACAATCTTTCAAAAGTCCGTCCAGCTTCTATAGGAAACGCAGACGACATTGACATAATTGGAAGAACACAGCGGAGACGGAGGCCAGGAAGATGGGTCTAGCAGTTAACGAGGGCAAGACCAAGTTAATGCTGTCGACAAAAAAGGACTACCAACGTCGACGTCTTGGAGCAAACGTCAAAATAAACAGATTAAACTTTGAAGAAGTTACGGACTTTCTCTTCCTGGTATCCGCTATCAACTCAGACAACAACACCAGCGCTGAAATCAAACGAAAAATCACTCTTGCCACTTGCCAATTGCTGCTTTTTTGGACTTAGAAGGCAATAGAGTAGAAAAGTGCTCTCCCGGTAACTAAAGTGACACAAAACCCTCATCATCCCGGTCCAGTGATGAAAACGCTTTGGGCTGCTTTGAGAGAAAAATTCGTCGAGTGATTTTTGGTCCTGTCTGCATTAGTGGAGAATGGAGACGAAGATTTAGCCAAGAACTGTACGAGCTGTACAGCGACACTGACCTAGCCATAAAAGTTAAGGTCCAACGACTTAGATGGTTGGGTCATGTTGAGCGAATGGAAAATAATGCTCCGGCTCGCAAAGTCCAACCCGGAAGGACGTCACAGAAGAGGAAGGTGGAGCACAGAGGTGGTAGAGGACCTGAACAAACTTGGCGTGCAAAACTGGAGACAGCTAGCTAGGGACGGAGCTGGCTGGAGAAGTTTGTTGGGTGAAGCCCTGGTCCGACCTGGACTGTAGCGTAAGTAAGTAAGTAAGGCATTTTTAGTTGAAAATTTCAATTCTGTTTCGTTAAGTAACATTTTAAAATTAATGCACTGCTGTTACGCAGAACGTGAACTGAACAAATTTTCAACCTGTCATGAAAAAAGTGCTTTCAACTGAGCCAATCAAAATCGGCATTAAATTGCCTCTATAGACTTTTGAATCACATTTCGGCTGCAGAGCTTAAAATATGGGAATAGGTAATGATATTTTCACTCTCTTATGTTATGAACCATCTAGTTATGTATTTTAAATTTTATTTATATAATGTAATGCTGAACAAAAGGGCAGTTGCATTAAGACTTCAAATGCACAACAATTATGTAATTATCTTTTGCTGACGGCTTTGTTTGCCTTTAATTAATATTTTCTTTGACTTAGGTATACTTAAAGAAGCTCTAAATGTAAAACGTTTGTAGGAAAAAAATAATTTTAATCAAGTCAACGCTTTAAGTATGAAAAGGTGACAAACGAACGGAAGCACAGATATATAAATAACATGGTAATTTCAAATTTAACGTTTCATAAGACTGCATAGCATCATCTTTGAGTACCTATTTGAAATTTTATTAAACAAGAAAACCACGATTCATTTTGAGAAATGTCAAGTATTAGTGCTGATATTAACATTTCTATATTCACTATCACTTTGCATTAACCTAAGCACATGACCAATGACCACATGTGTATGAACATTTTCACCCATATAACATAACAATATCCTGAAACTATTAAGTGAATTCCTCTAGAAAATAAAACCATTTAAAATTCATTTGACAGAATTCAAGTTTCTTTCTTTTTCAACTGCCATCTGCATGCATGCCAAGCGCAGAGTAATTTATCAATCTTGCTTTAAGTGGGGTGAGAGTTTGGTGACAGGAGCGTCAGTTTCAAATTGATATTTAACTATGGCCATCTGCAGCTTGGTACACAAACATATTCACTCACTCACCCGGGGCAGAAGCAAGAACCACCGCAAGCACAATCCAGAACAGAACTAAAACTCCCGTTTTAATTATCAATTTCAACTTTACATTCCAATTTGTTGGATATGGAAATAGAAAATAGGAGCACTTAAAATTACCCTACATTTAGTGATGAGTTTGGTGATGAAGAAATAGAAGTTCGAAAGTTAATATTCTTATCATTTTCGTTATTACCTTGGAAACTCTAATGTTTAAGAACTGAATACGAATTCATGCATAATGCACATCGCACATGATGAGAATTCTTAACTTTTGTTACGTCATAAAATAAATAAATAAATGACATAGTTAACAAATTAGGTATTAGGTTGTTAAAAGTTTATTCTGTTGGTGACACATTCCCTAATAAAAAGATCTGTGTGAATATAAGTTTGTTGTTCAATAAGTCTAGAACGACTGAATGGATCTGGATGAAATTTAACACACGTTATTTTTTATTTAAATAATTAAATATTATCAATTATTCTAAAAAAATTCGTTATAATTAATAGACATTATAATGTTAAGTCAAGTTTATCTTAATGCGAGTGGATGAATAGTATTTTAAATTAATTTGTGAGGAGAAGAAATGAAAAAGTTTGATGAGTCTGAAGGGATCATTGAGATTCGTGGCAGGAGAACAATTTTGCCTTCAAAATTGTAGTGTTAACAACATTGTCCATGATTTATTATATCTATTTTTATATCGTTGCATAGCTAAGATACATTCAAATTTGGATGCAATATGATAGATGAACCAATTTTAAATCGTTAATTATGTGGTGACATTACTGGTTAATCCAGCGAATTCGAAAATTCAATAGAATAGTTGACTGACTTGTCAGAATTGGTAACAGTTTTGATGAATTTAAACAATATTTCTTTTCTGGGCACCTACCAGGCTGATTTGTGAACATGAACATACAAAAAAATGCATTCAAATCCCACTACTGTATTAATAGGGTCAGATGTAAAAACGAGGTCAAGTACTCGATTCATATGATTTTTAATGCAGCTAACTTGCTGTAAATCAGTTGAAATAATATTATCTAATGATTGAAGCTCCAGTTGTGTTGAATAAGAGGAAGCTTCGAACTAGTATTTATCGTCAGAAGAAACCAAATCGATGTTAGGAAGGTTGACATCGCCTAAGAGAAGGACACAACTATCAATGTAAGCGATTCCAAAAATAAAATCCAATGCCTTGGAAAGTGCCATGAATACGGACATTGGACTTTAAGGTGGAATGTAAGCATTATGCATAAGAGGTCAATTTTGATTTTTAAAGGGAACACAACTTGAGTTGCGAAGAGATTACTTCTAACGGCAATAACTACTCCCCCAGCAACTAAATTTCCAACATCATCCACATGACGGTCTCTGCGGAAACCTAAATAAAAAATGTGCATGACTGGGTCGTACGAATTTGCTCCTGCATGCTAAAACTACATATTTATGATTAATTTTATGTTCCAAAAATTGTTAAAGTTAAAATAAGAGAGATACGTTAAGCAATTTTGATTACACTCTTACTTACAGCTTACACTGAACTCACAGAAAAAAAACTTAAAATGTAAAAATAATTTGAATTTATTAAAAAAATTTAAATTTGAAAATGTACTTCGTAAATACATTTAATTCCAAAAATTTAAATGCCAAATAAATTCAAACCCTATTCTTGATTTATTGAATTTTTTTGTTGAAAATCGTCGGAGCCGTTTTTTTTTTAAATTAATTTTTTCTATATAAATTTTTTCAAAAATGTCTTGAAATTAATTTGGGTATGCAGTTTCCAAGACCATATAAATGTACATATTAAACTTCAGTTTCGATTTTTAAAATTGATTCGTTTTTGAAATACAGAATTCTGAAAAAAAAATATTAAAAATATTTTTCTTAATCCAAAAAAAAAAAAAAAAATAAATTTTTTTGAATACAAAATATTATTTGATTTATACGATTATTGAAATAAAAACTCACGCTTTCATTTTTCGAGAAAATCTAATAACAAAAAAACGGTTCTATGGGAGGTACCGTTTTGGAGCAATACAAACATTTTTTTTACATAAAATACATGAATGTTTAAAAAAATAAAACTCGAGGAAGTTTTAAAAAAAATCGTAGGAGCCGTTTTGGAGAAAATTGAAAGTTTTGGTTTTTGGCCAAAAAAAATCGTATGGTGGCTACCCTTAATTTTGATCTTAAAACAAAAATAAAAAAACAGGGATATGAGTTTTTGCTCAAACCTCTAATTTTCAAATTTCAATCGGACCAGTAGTTAAGGCTGTAGATGCCTGTAAACTTCCAGACAGACAGACAGATGGAATCGCCGGACCCACTTTTTCGACTTCTCTATCATCGTAATGTCATATCTCATCCTCATCTCAAATTTTTTTTTTTTGAACGAATTCAATACTTGCCATATATTCTATATGTCGCAAGTAAAAATAAAGTGGCGCGACAGCTCTTGAAGGGCCAAGGCCTATGTGGCTTACTCGAACCCACAACGTTCTGCTTATCAGCCAACGCACCTTACTAATAAGCCACGGACACTTTCTGCGGAAACCTACGAACTCCTTATCAAAACAGTTCCATGTCCAATATTGTAGCGTTGAGCCAAGTCTCGGAGAAAGCAAACACCATGTGGAAATATTTTTGAATTTTTAGTTTTACTACGGAGTCCTCTTACATTTTGGTAGTAGAGGGAGAACCTTTGTCGTTTTTTGAATGAAAACCTGGGATCGTATTTGGTTGGGATTTACTTTTTAAAGGTACAGTAAATTCCTTAACCAAAAGATGGCCAGGAACTGTTGTACATTGCATTGGTCCAAATAGCGACTTAGGGGCAATTATTTTAAAATAAGAAACAAAGCTAATTTTGGAGCACTTAAAACTCGAACAATTTCGAATAACTTCAGAAGCAACCAAATGAGCCAATATATCCCCAGGTTCAGTATCCGGTGACAAACGTGAAATAAAAATGGATTTTGGTTCAGAAACAGATGTTTAAATTTTAGGGGGAAGAGTAGCGTTCGGCTGTGCAACCACGGTTTCTTGGGCGTTAGGATCACCGGCATCTAGTGTGGTTTCTATGATAGTAAGGATGGTATCAACAGTAATTGGAGTGGAGGCTATGAGACCCGATTCAACTACATTGTGTTATGCGAAAAGTATGAAACGACAATATAAGAGGGAAGAAAATTATCCTTTAACTCTGTCAACATAGAATAAATTAGTGAAACAAAGAGGATAAGGAACTTCCCCGGTGCTTTGTATGTATACCTACTACTAGTGTATACATACAAGGCCCAGTGGGTGATCGAGTGGTAGGAAGGGGAAGGATGGTGAGTCAGTTGTCAGTCTACTCCTAGCCACGAAAAGGTTCGGTTGCTGCTCTAATAAAATAAAATTAATATAGGTACATAATGTCCGTAGCTAGTTAGTGCGTCGAACGTCGTGGGTTCGAATCCAACTCGTGCCCATAGTTATTATTTCATCATTCACGGACACTGCCTCTTGCGAAGAACTGACAAAACTTCCAAGAGTATCATCTGTCATGAAAAAGTGCTTCTCAACTTTGCCGTTCGGAATCGGTGTTAAATTGTGGGTTCTCTCAATTATTCCACGCACCAAGAGAATTGTTGATGAGAGTAAGCTAATTAGGCCTTGGCTCTTCAAGAGCTGTCGCGTCACTGTATTTATTTTTTTTTATTTTTATTTTATTTATGCATAGTTCGCGTATAACTATTAATTGGTATCATTACTAATCAAGATGAGTTCTTCTTCCAGGTCCAGCATGGTTTTTTCTAAATTTCTCGAAACCCAAAAGACATTTTATCATGCGGTTTTTGGATTTCACTGTGACAGCATTTAATTATTGAAAAATACTAAATTCACTAAAATTTCGATAAAATTTTATAAAAAGGTTAAAAATTTCAATATTTTAACTTTGAAGATGATTCTTTCGGAAACTATTATTCAATATTATTCAATACTACGATATTGTAGGACAAAAAAAGGCTCCTCCTGGCTAAACGGGGGCACATATGATACATGATTTTTTTCTTGTCTTAATGAAACGTACGCACTCCAGCTATCGAACATATCGCTTTTGGATCACTCTTTAAATGTTTCTGATTTTAAACAGTATAAAAAACAAAAAAATTGAAAAAAAAAAATCATCCAAATCCAAGCTGCTTCTGAGGATTTTTTGAAAAAAAGCTCCATTAATAACCGTTAGTAAATGTATGCGAAATATTTTTTAAATTGACATTCATTTGACTACTTAAAACTTAAAAATTCCTTCTGCATGTTTGGAAATTAATTCTTCGCGAAGGTTGTGGAACAATTCATTTGTGAACTTGTGGAGCCGCGTGGCTCATGTTTTCCTCAATCAAAAAGAGAAGAGAAATAAATAAAATTGAAATCTGGAAACGGAATGTTTAACTGGCTGACGGGACTAATTGTGAGGTGTTTAAGATAATTTTACATATTTCATGAAAAGTAGTTCTTTTTAAGTTGCACATCTGGACATATTTTACTTGGTACAACTGCGTATACAAGAATCATGATATCTTACTTGAAAGAAAATTTAGAAGTGATTCATTTTATTTTCATTCCCTTATTTAGTTAGTAGTAACTTAACACAAAATCTTTCTGACATTTCAATTTAACTAAATTGAAATATTAAAAGATCCGTCGAAATATGCCCACAGTCATAACAAAGTCAATTTGTCAAAGAAAATGTTATAATGAATCGAGCTGTCAAACAAAATTAACAAACTTTCAATGTAAACACCTGTTGATATTGGTTTCACAATATCAAAGTATTCTAAACAAGGTAATAGGCACCTTGACAGATTTATCCTCAAGGCTCAAGGTAGCTGTGTAGAACTTATGCATACAAACCTGGCAATAATCTATTTGATGTAGTTTTAAAGTAATATCCATGGTAATTAATGAAAATAACCTACATTCGTATAACACCTGTTGTATAGTACGAAGTTAACATAAAGCGCTGAAGTTTGTCTTGGTTTCCTCACACACCGTCACTGAAGGAATCATACTTACTTTAATATTACTTTTATATTCCTTGTTAAAACAGAATAAGGATAGATTCTACTCGCCTCTCTGTACGCTCTTGAGTACAATATAGTCTCGCGTTTGGAAGAGAACTTGTTAGCTTACCATATCGATCCTCTGTGTACCTACTACTACCTTTGTACGAGCAGGATGCTTTCATAAAGTAATTAGATATTCTATTTGGAGCATCAACACCGCATTTGATTTTTATTTTCCCTATCCACCTCCTCAGTCGTTGTTGGCTCTTGGGACAAAAGTAAACAAAACCATCTGTCGCTGTGCTTACTGAAAATTTGCATTTCACTAACGAAGGACCATGATAAACAGGATATAGACTGGGCCAGACGACTAGAGCGCAAGTGGCATATTCTGTGAGGCGGAAATATTAAAAAACAAAATCGAACTTCATAAAATTATGTTGGTGTTTATTCTACCAAGCCTGTTGGGCTCTGGGACTGGTCTGGTCGTCTTTTTGCTTTCTTCAAAAGAGAAAAGAGGCAACACAAGTTCAAGGTAGTGTAGCGTATGCCTCCTAATTAATTCTTGTTGCTCGAAAAAGTTGACCATCAATATGAAATCGAGTGAGTGAGTCAAAACGACGTAGAAAGTGACGGTAGTCTATATCGTTGCCAAAATCTCAAGAATATACCTACTAACAAATTCAATTAAGAAACTTTGATTGGAACTGTGTCCTTGAATATTTTTACATCTCCTTAGTTAAGGAAAAGAAAATTAAAAAAGAAAGACACTTGGTGGTATAATTTTATGCATTCGAAGAGCATCAGTAGGTACCTCCTCCAACTCATATCATAGCTCCTATTATATGCAGATATTCTTTTTAAGTAGACGGAATAAGAAAGTAACGTTTTTGCCTATGAATGTCCTTGTGCCGATGAGAAATGTTGTTAACAGATAAATTCCTTACTTAAATATTCCCGAGGAGTTTGTATCTGCTGATAACAATTTGACAGGAAAAGGCTTAGTTTATAAGTGATTTTCTAAAGGCTATTTTAGAAGATTTATTTTTCGATTTCTCACAATGTATAGGCGAGTGAACACACTAGACATCAATCGAAACAAAGTAATGAAACTTGGGCATTGATGGAGGAAATTGGATCAAATACGTGTGGATATTTCAAATGTCGACGAGAGCCACGCACGATGACGATGACGATGGCAACGACCGACCTACGGGAGCGATGCCTTGCGGTTACGTTGTATTCGATTGTTTTTCTTCTCTGTTTGTATTTTTGTTATGAGGTCGAACGTGATGTGTGGGGAACAAGTCCTTATAAGGATATAAAAACTGAAGGTTCGGTTAACACCAACATAAATAACGGTTTTAAGAATATATTTATTTGCGGGAAACTGGTGATACATTTATCATGACATTTGACACGGTAGACAAATTAATGGCTCTATCGAACCCAGAGGTGAAATCAAAAATATAAGATGTTTATTTTGTGACAACAAATTCATTTGTTATTTTTGTTTGATGAATCATGAGATCAAGGCGAGAAGTTCAATAAAAAAATTACAATAAATTCATAAATTGTTTGGAAAGTACGAGTAAATTTTTTTTGATGAAGTTTTTAACACACAAGGAATTCAAAGATCACGAAAAGTTGCATTTAAATAAAAAACGGAAAGCTTAAGTAGGAATATTTTGACGAATAAATAGGTTATCTTCGGTCTCCGCGATTCTTATCATTTGGAGTACCCAATTTTGAAAAGAGGTGGGACTGAATATAATGCTACCTTAAAATGTAACAAAGATTTACGCTTTTGTCAAAAAGCAATTCTGTGAACATGAAAACACCAATCATGTTTTCTCTAAGAGAACAACTTATGAAAAATATTCTCACTTTTCAGACCAATCACGGCCCTTATTCTATTAATCTATCCCATGGGAATTAAAGAGAATGAAAAGAATTATCGAACCGAAGAAGCTGTTTGAATCTAGAACAGAAGAAGAAGAAGAAGAAAAAGAAGAAGAAGACGAAGAAAAAGACGAAGTGAAAAATGACTTGAAAGATTCAATACAAAAACTTCATTGGCTTAGAAAAGCCATAGAAATAAGCAAAGAACGTAAATGGGAAAAATTTTGTCAAGACGCTAACGATAATTCTAGGGAAGGGCGCATTCACATGCAATTATTCGAGATCATTCGATTATGCACTGTACAATCATTCGAATGATTTCTCAAACCTATTACTACTGCCACTACCGCTGCTCTTCAAACTTCAAAAGGACTCGAATGACGAACTAGAGTGCCGATGACAAGAGCTCAAATGAAAATAACTCGAATGACGATTTTAGGTATTTGAATTTAAAAAAACCTCGAATGACACTTTAATTCGAATGAAAAGAACTCGAATGACGGTTATAAGTATTCGAATAAAAAGAAATAGAATGACGATTATTGTTACTAGTATTCGAATGAAAAGAACTCGAATGACAATTATTTTCATTCGATCGAAAATACCCGAATGACTATTGATAGTATGATGATAGCAATGATCATTCGACTATTCAAATCATTCGAATATTTTTTTTCTTGATTATTGAAATCAATCAAATAGACACATCAGATCTAGTTCTGATCAGACCGATGAACGAACATGCTGCCCACACTTGAAATAATGTTCCAAGATCCTGGGTATATCCTATAGATGATGATAGATCAAGAACTCGTCTACCAAAAAACAGAAGCACCGAAAAGAAAGATATATAAGGGCATTTATGGGTACATGTTAAGGAGTGGAGTAAATGAGGCTACAAAAGGGCATTTTCAAAAAGTCTTTAGAAACAGCTAGGATTTTGATTTTTTTTAAATAAAATAACAATAATATGTAGGCATTAGAAAAAATGAACACCCTGTAATGTAACTTGATTGTTCACAGCGTCACAAATCTCTATTCTCTGGTCGTATGATTATCCCGTATGCAATTATTACATAACATGACTAAAGCTAAAAATACAGCTTTCGCTAGCTGTTTCTTTCTTCTTTTTCGAATAAATGTTAAACTGTACAAGCTCGAGTCAAAGTGTTTTAATCTTTGGCTAAAGACTCTTCCCTATAAATATATGTTTAAAATAAGAAATATTTCATTTGGGGGAAATATTTATTTATATGTATTGTTTAAACTATTTTTATATCTACATCTACACCTACATCTACATAATATAAGTATACAAAGTCGTGTTTGTTACAACATTTATAACTCGAGATCTGCAGGACCAATGTTCATTGTTTTTGATTCGTTGGTCTTATCTCCGCCCCGAATGGCAGAATACATCTAAAAAAAACAATGAAAATTCTCACAACCGATGCCAATGTTAAGAATTCATACTTTTTTCACTACAACAAAACTGATCAACTGATCAATATAAAATTACTTTAATTTGCTCGAAAATCGAAAAAAAAATTAATTGAAAATGTAATATTATTTTCTATGCGAGGATGAAAGCAAAACAAAAGAGGGTAAGAAATCATCAGGTGTGTTCTGTATATCTTGAGGTGTGCTTGATTGTGTGCTCTGGGTCGCTCTAGAACCACTAATACGTTCAAGGTGGAACAAAACCCAGAGATAATTTTTATAAATTTTTTGACAGCTCCATTCAAATACAAAAATAAGTAACACCACTCTATATATTTATTTATTTTTGTATTTGAATGGAGCTGTCAAAACAGCTCTTGAAGAGCCAAGGCATAAGTAGGTTCGTTCGATGTTACCAGCCCCGGAGCGCTCCGGTGCTTGGACGGAGCTGTCAAAAAACTGGAAAATTTCTGTGTTTTTGGTTTCACATCGAACGCATTAGTAGTGCTTTTGTGCTTTTTTTGTCTTTGTTGTAAAGAAACAGCTGTTTCGAACTGCTCCGAAATTCTCACCATGAAAAAAACTTGGGGAAATTCAGAGCGCTCTCGGTGCGAGCACTGAATTTGAATACACATCGAAAACGGTGGAAATGCACTGGGCGAAAAAAGAGTGACATCGAACAGCTCAGTGCGAAATCAGAGCGCCCCAGAGCACACATCGAACAAACCTAGTGGCTTTTGGCTTACTGTCATCAACAATTCTCTGGGTGCGTGTGAAGAATTGAGGGGACCTACAATTTAACGCCGATTCCGAACGACAAAGTTGATAAGCACTTTTTCTTGATAGACTTGAAAGTTTTGTCAGTTCTTCGCAAGAGGAAGTACCCGTGAAATAAAAGCTTTATAGGCCTCATGAGTGCCTTGATATAATTTTACTTATCTGCACCATGTCCCTAGACCAACAACAAAATTGGATCCTTCAATTACCTTGGGTCAGTAGGAGCAGCCGATAACAATATGGAAGAAGAAATACGCGGGTGGTAGCTCAAAGCTTACAGAAACCTTCTTTAGTCTTTCAAGGCTCTTTCAATCCAAAAAACCTTACCATTAATTCGAAACTGCTGCTTTATAAGACGATAGTGTTACCAGCAACTACTCACTAAAGCGAGCCTTACACGATATGGATTTTCCATACGGACTGTCACCATTTCCATACGGAATATCAGACAAATCGTGTAAACGTATTAAAAATCCGTATGGAAATTACAGATGGAAATTCAATGTGGCATTTTTTCATATAGAACTGTTTCTAAATTTCATCTGTATACAAACGAAGTCGAATTTTTTATCGACTTATGTGCTCAGAAAGGCACTCTGCATTCTTAGCCGCGTTCGATAGAAAAGGCTTACGGAGAATAATTAACCCCATTTGTGAAGAAGAACGATTCCGGAGACAGTATAAATACGACCTACATTGTGCATACATATGTATATCAAATCTACCTGTACAATGTACATCTAGCTCGTATGGACGAATAGAAACCGGCACGGAAAGTCCTTTACGGTAAAATTCATGGCATGAGACAACACAGCAGACCAAATTAGCTCTGGATGGCGTAGACCAGGATGCTCAAAGCCGAAATGTTGCGGAAATGGATTGCGTCGGAATATGTACATACATATGTATGTTATGTATAAGGACTTACATTCTTGAAACCATGCGAAAATTTCCGCATACGAAAATTATCGCATACTGAATTTCGTATGCGGAAGCAGAGTGGTATTCTTGAACCAAATTGACTCGTATACGAATTTGTGCATGCGATGAATTTCGTATACGAGATGGCAACGCGTTGTCAAAATTAAGAGTTCATTTCTCTCCCTCCCACTTAACGGCAGAAAAAAGGAAAAAAACATGCTGATTTGAGTTTTCAATTCAGTTGACACTTTGACGGCAATGTAATAAAGAATTAATTGAAGTTTGTGTTTCGCTGTAAGATTTTATTTCTAAACTTTCTGTAAATAAATACCTTTTGTTTGCGAAACATTTATATACATATTTGATTTTAAAATAGAAAACGGACGAAGAACAACGACGAACCGCCAAGCAACTTCCAGCTAGACCGACAAAAGGACTTGGATTTCAATGTGTTTTCTTTTCAGAACACGTTCTTAAGATCATCACAGATGTTAATAGTAAAATAATGCTTCTGAATTAATTCAAGTGATTCGAAAGCAAAAATAATAAAATATTGTTAAAGTACCAGCTGCTGATGATTCAGTTGCGAACATATGTATAAAACCCCAAGCTATTAAAGGAATGGACCATAACTGATTAATTGGTTTTTTATTCCTCATTTTTTAAAAACTTTCATTCTTGTTGGCTAATGAGCAGGGGGTTTTCTGCTGTGGCACTTTCATAGTTAAAGTACATTTAAAACATACCCTTCGAAAAAGGTCTAGGTACCCTTCTATGGAGAAAATAAGAGTCTAAGGATTTGTATGTGCACAAAAAACAATGTTCTTTCATTTTTTTAGTGAATATAATTATCTAAGGGCTTATTCCTTGAAAAATTCTAGGCAAAATTAATGAAATTCGCACAATTTTCGTATACGGAATATCATCTCGAATGGGTCTGACAACTCGAGATGAAGCATTCGATAATTTTCGTATACGAGACGTTTGACAGCATTCGAAAAGTGTTCAAGAATACTATTTTTGATCTCGTATACGAAAATGTATGCGATATATTATTTTTTTGATTCAAGAATTGGGCCGCTGGACCGGATACTGGTTGTAACGCAGATAAAGGGGCAACTTTCACTGGCCAGACTGCCGATGATGAGTGTGGTATTTGTTAATCATTTATTTACTATGTCGCGTTCGCTTCGTCCATGAAATATGTAATTAATTTTGAATTAAAAAAACTAATTTTTGATTTGAGAATTTGACATACAAAATTTTCAATAATTGAAATTGATCATCTCTGTTCATATTTTACAGTATAGTGAGAAAAGCATTGTTTTTTAACATTTGTAAGGTTTTTGATTGGAAAAAAAATTTAAGAAAATCGGTCAAGGGTTTTTGCCGGTTAGTGAACGAACACAAAAAAAACTGTTCTTTTATATAAATAAGATATAAAACGTGTTTAAACAATATATATAATTATTTTCCTCAAATAAAATGTTTCTGATCTTAAACAATATAAAAAAACAATAAAAATTGAAAAAAATTTTCCAAATCCGAGCTGTTTCTGAGGACTTTCTGAAAGAAGCTTCATTGACTCCACTCATGGTGTAAAGTAATATCACCTCCAAAAATTATTTTACCGTGTCACTTCCTAACATTCTGCGCGGTAACATGCTTGTTTTTAAAAGAATCTTTCGAAGACATTTGTAGCAAGGAAGACTCCTTTTATTTAATTCTTACTAATGATACTGATACTTCGAAGGCTTATGCAATTTAAATTTCCACAGTAATTTTTGTATTCATTATTTAAAAATTCATCATACGAATTGTTTGGAAAGCCCTTTTTAATCTTGATGTTGGCATAATGAATTAACTACTTTTTTCCTTATCTACATTCAACAAAAGAAGATAAGTCGCATTATGTTTGCTTTATTTACTTGGCTTAACAAATTCCAATTTCATTCCTTGTCGCAACAGCAACAGATGAACATATTTAATTTAAAAAAAAACGAAAATCATTGTGAAGAAGATTAGCAAAATGTAATTTATATGCGAATTTAACTGGATTTGGTCGAAATGATGAGAGATCTGCAACTTGGTACTGACTCTTTTGCTTTGGTTCATTTCTACATTATTGTATTCTCAAATAGAAAAACCCAGTTTTCTTATTAAAGTCTTATTGATCATTCAAGGGGTAGCATCTCTGTAGGTATTACACCACAAAAGAGGAAAGAAATCCCTAAGGTTTCTAACGTGAGCATTTATATGCTTCGAAATAATTATTGTTGTTCTCATAAAGCCAATTCATATCCCTGTCTCCCTACGTGCATTTCCAAAGGATTATATAAAACTCTTGCTGTACAAAATTTGCGGATTTATAATTAAGATTGGTTCAGAAGTGACAGGTATCCACGTGGTATAATGCGTACTCGTCTTTCTCAGTAGGGAATTATACTATACCTAGAGTTTAAAATGCGTTGCTGGAATTCCTAACAACGAGACAAGAAATTATGTGCTTTGGTGAAAGCAAGAGCATACACGACTTGCTATAGATACATTGATACACCATGTTGGTTTATAGTCTCTGTACAAAAATTAATTCGCAGAATGTGCACGCCAGAAAGGAACAATGTTTTTAAGAACAAACTTTGTAGATACGTTACATTCTTGTGCTTGTTTTGTTTGTGTCCCTGTCCCCAGTGAATGTACATTTTGCTAACTAGGGTTTTAATGACAACTTAGAGCGAAAATTATAAATAGAACAAGCTGTATTACACAAAAAGCTTAAGGGAACTGGGTCAGATATTGAAATTGGATTTTCGTTACTCTATCGTTAGGATTGATAAAGAACAATGCAAAGATTAATGTTTGATATGTCTTTCTGCATTGAATTTGCTCTACTATCATTGTGTAGAGTGTAGCATAGTTGAATGATGTATTCATATTTATATTCCAATTTTTGGAAATGCAATGAACAGAAATGTTTGTTCTTTAAAGAAATCCGTATTTCTCTGTAAAACGAATTGCAAGGTACAAACTTTGTTTTCAAAGAGGGTGAAAAACCTTATTGAAGGTTGTTGGTGACAGCTTATGAGCGGAGGGTGTTTTCGACTGAGGCACTACTCGTTTTCCAGGCGGCAACGAAAGAATTCCATAGATAGAGTCAACGATGCTGTCGACAGTTCCAAATAGATTGAACTACTCAGTGAAAAACTTATACTCAGGCCGTTTAGGAGTTTAGCGAGGACAAGAGCAGCTAGGGAAACCTACGAACAGAAAAGGAGAGGATAAAACAAGCTTTTCGAAAAGGAAAAGAGACAACATGAAAAAGCGATCGATCGAGGTTGTTGGGAGACTAAAAAGCTGGAATGAAGTTCCGACGTTTCATCAAGAGATATAGCAAATGACTCAAGGTTACCGATCACGAACTGAGGCCTGTAAAGACCAACAGGGGAATATCGTAGTAGAGTCAAAGTCAATGCTGAGGATATGGAAGGACCACTTCTTGCAGTACAACGGCGATGACGAATCAAATACCACTGTCAGGCAGAATGAACAATTCAATGAAGACGACACAAGCCAAGATTTCCATCTACCCCACCTTGAAGAAGTAAAAACCAATATCTAAGCTTAAAAACAAAACCGCGGGAGCTGACGGCACTTATCTGTAGACTATTGTCGGAAGAGAACATGCCCGATGAATGGAACCTCGTCATGTTCGCAGGTTACTGAAGAAAGAACACCCTCTGAAAAGCGCCAACCATAGAGGCAGCAGCCTCCTAAACATCGACTATAATCTATAAGATCTTTTCTACAGTGCGGTTTGTTAACATACTGATAGGTTCATATCAGTGTGGTTCTAGACTAGGTAAATCCACCATCGATCGAATATTCCACAACGGCAGATTCTACAAAAAAAAAAAAACAAAGAGCTCCAAATCGACACCTACCTACGCTTACAAGATCCACTTGGGCGTAATGTGTGAACATCCTGGCTTCAGGCCAGGAAAGTCAACCATCGACCAAATTTTCACGTTGCGGCAGATCCTGGAAAGAACCTATGAACTCCTATTCGATACCTACCACCTTTACATCGATTTTAAGGCTGCATATGACAGCATCTACAGAGACGAACTGTATAAAGCTATATCTAGTTTTGGCATCCCTACCAAGTTCGTTCGCTTCTGCAAAATGACGATGGAGAACTCACGCCGCTCCATCAAGGTTTGCAACGAGGTTACGAAATCTTTCGATGTCAAAAAACGATTCAGACAAGGCGATGAACTGTCGTGCGATTTCCTTAACATGGTTCTTGAGAAGTTAGTGAAGAACTCCACCGTCAACACCAGAGTTCGTTCGCTTCTGCAAAATGACAATGGAGAACTCACGCTGCCCCATCAAGGTTTGCAACGAGGTTACGGAATCTTTCGATGTCATAAAACGATTCAGACAAGGCGATGCACTGTCGTGCGATTTCCTTAACATTGTTCTTGAGAAGATAGAGCAGAACTCCACCGTCAACACCAGGGGCACTACCTTCCAAGAAATCTGTTCAACCTCTCGCGTACGACGATATTGATATAATAGGAAGAATACAGCGTGATGTCAATGGAGCCTTTGTGAGAATTGAGACAGAAGCGGAAAAAATTAAGCGGTAAACAAAGGAAAAACGAAGTATGTATATGCTGTCTTCGAGGAAGGATACCCTACACCGACGGGTCGGACAGAGCGTCACAATAGACGCATACAACTTCTAGGTAGCAGAAGAGTTTGTCTATCTAGGTTCCGCTATTAACATTGCAATAACACCAGCGGCGGGATCAGATGAAGAATAACTCTTGCTAATCCCTGTTTCTTTGAACTAAGAAAGCGATTGAGTGGAAAATCCCACTCTCGAGAAACTAAGGTAAAACTGTACAACACCCTCATGATCCCAGTTCTGCTGTATGATGCAGAAGCATGGACCTTGACAAAATCGGATGAAAGTGCCTTAGGCTGTTTCGAGAGGAAAGTTCTTCTGGTCATCTTTGGCCTCGTGTGCATTGAAGGGGAATGCGAAGAAAATACAACAGCGCACTTTACGGATTGTACAACGACTTGGACCTAGAAGGAGAGGAAGTCCGCAACTCAGGTGACGCACACAAGTGGAAGAGGACCTTGGAGTGCAAAACTGCAGACAGCTAGCTATGGATATGGACCGAGCTGGCTGGCAGAGAATAAATTGAATAAATATTAGTATTAGGTGCGTTTACAGACTGATGGATGGAATCGCGGCCCACTTTTTTCGACTTCTTTATCATCGTAATATTTGATCAAAATCTTAACTTTTTTCTTACGAATCCAAAACTTGCCATATATTTTATATGGCGCAAGTAAAACTGGTAATGATTGATGATTCCGCTTATTCTGTTCAATAGCGTTATTTTATCAATTCGATTTTTTTTATGTCGAATACCTGTAGGTAAATAGTTCTTTTCAAGTCTTATTTGGATACCCAAAGTTTATTTTGAATCTATTACACTTGAAAGTGCGAGGGATTATCACTTAGCGGAAAAACGTTAACGTTAAAAAAGGTTTCAGTTGAAGAAATACCAGCTTCACTACTTCCTGATGACTTAAGATTCCATAATGCTTAACAAGAGAGTGAACGTAAAAATATGTTCATCCAACAACATACAAGAGATGTTTTTCATTTTCTCAACGCATGGCCATACCGATGTTCTGTTGCACAAACATTTTTTTATCACACTCGCTTGGTTTGCTTTGAATGCTGCCCTGTAATCGAATTATAGGAAGCGAAGCAATATTTGTCCAACTTAGCCAAGTGAGATTTTTTTTCCAATTCCTTGATACGCGACTGAATCAGCACGGAACCATGTAACGCGATTTTATAATAATATAGCATTCGAGCATCTTTTTTTTTTCATTTCCAAAAAGATCAAAGTTTTTTTTCTTGCTTTACTAATCTTTTCTTTTGTTTTTATTTTTGCAAGTGGGAGAGGAACTTACAAAGGTAGAGATATTTCCATTGAAAATTTAAGTTTTCTCAAAAAATGTAGTTGTGACATTTTTTTTTTCGCAAAATGGGTTCTTACAATCAAGAAAATGTATGCTTGTTTTTGTTATTTTTTCTCGAAAACTATTTAGTCGATAAATTTAATTTTACTTGACTTTTAATACGAAACTCAAACACAACACGTTTATATGTCCTACAATATTACATAGGTTAGGTTAAAGTGGCTGTCATGGATTGTAAAAGACACGAAGGGCCAATTGAAGGCCCATTGTGATACCACATGAATCTAAATAGGCTGTCTTCGAAAGTTCATTTAAACCAATTCGAGTTCCTTACGAAACGTAGAAGATTAATTATATTAAAATGTTCGAGATCGTTTAGATCATTATAAAAGTATTCTCCTAAGTTATGAGCCAGAGCAACACAGGTGCAGAGGAGGTGAAGGACTGTTTCCGCCTCCTTCTCCTCCATGCAGCCTTTGCAGAAATAATTAGAAAATACGCCCAGTCGCGCGGCGTGTCTTCTTATTAGACAGTGCCAAGTTATGACACCAATTAACGAGCTTATATGCAATCTGCTTAGAGATTTCAGGAACCTAGATCTACTCAAGTCCCGGCTGTGCAGCTTCCTGGAAGGAAAATGTTAAACTGTTGTGCCATCTCCATTAGAGACGATCGACAGTTTTGGACCGTAATTGAGTTTGTAGAGACAGAGTCCAGGGATTTTATAGCTGCCCGACTATCTGAGAAAATCCGGATATCAGATGTGTATATCACGTTTTCTCTGAGCCAGGACAGGACCCCCTTAACCGCCAAAAGTTCTGCATGAAACACGCTACAGTGATTTGGAAGGCTGAATCAGAGACTTAGTTTTAGTCGTACAAAGTACGAAAGATCTGCACCAACCCCATCATTAGTTTTCTATCGATCTGTATAGAAGTGGATTACCTCGTCTTCCAGGAATGTTTTATTTTCCCAGAAGGATCTGGAAGGTATAGATATTTGGAAGTTGCTTTGAAATTGATTCTAGATAATTAAGAATAACAGAGTGGCCAATGTTATTATAGGTTCACTTTGAAGAGGCATTCAGTCGAATAGGAAAACTAGCATTAGTTTTCTGATTTTATCCAGAGGTGTCAGATAGAGTAGGGTGTCTAGTGCCGCAGATGGGGTCGTGATCCGCTTATACTTACGCATGCTGAGCTTTGTACTTTACTATGTTTATCGCAGTTCATTTTTAAGTCCAAGGGAATCCACCATATTGTTACACCATAAAGAAAAATCGGTCTGATTACCGATGTGTATAGTCAGTGGGTGATCCTGGGTTGCAGACCCCATTTGTGGGTGAAAAGACCTACCGTAGATTTTCTAATTATTTCGTGTATGTTCCTCTTCCAGTTCACTAGTTTTCTGTCTAAAATACGACCCAGATATTTGGTTTCCTCGGAAAACTTTAATTAAACTCCGAGGGTCGATGTGCGGATTTTTATATATCCTAGTGAATAGGAACGAATCGTTTTGTGTGGATTAACCCTCATTTAGAGCATTATGTAAGAATTCTTTTCAGGTATGTATTAAGATGCTTCTTTGAAACAGCTATAGCAACGTCATCAGCATAGGCTATCACTCTGAAACCCTCCCTATCCAGACAGGTAAGAATTTCGTTAACTACCAGATTCCAGAGTACAGGGGAGAGAACACCGCCTTGCGACGTACCTCTGACAGATCTTCTAGAAGAACAGCCGCCTAGTTCTGAGTTAATTATTCTGCTAGTTAGCATTGAATGAGCTAACTCACCAAGCGAACTATCCACATTCAGAGATGACAGTGCAGATGTGATAGCAGACGTGTCCACGTTGTTAAAATCGCCTTCTATATCAAGGAATGCAACCATAGTATACTCTTTATGATTGAGGGAGTATTCGATAGTGCGTACTAAAGTGTGTAGCGCCGTTTCAACCGCTTTGCCCTTACAGTAGGCATGTTGAGACATAGACATATATATATGTCTTGTGTCAATGTTTGATGAGATGTATATCTACCGGTCTTTTTAATGTCTTAAGAAGGAACGATGATAGACTTATGGGTCTGAGATCTTTATTATTAACTTGCTAGTATTTTCCTGCCTTCGGTATGAAAACAACTTTACCTTCCCTCCATACTGGGGGAATATGGACCAGATGCAGGCAGCTATTAGACATAACATTACATACTTGCATTAAATTTTCAATATCTTGGTTACATTGTATATCTACCTTTACTAATGTAGACGAAGCAAATACGTTTTCGAATTCTCTACCACAGCCTTGTGATACATGATACAATAATAATTACAAAAACATGTGAAACTAGGGACTGCTTAATTTAAATACACTCACTACCAAAGTTTTCATTATAAGAACTCAATATAATAGAAATTTACATTTTGACGAGAATTTGTGCTTTTCACATGCAGTGAGGTTTATTTTTTGGAACTTGCACTCCAAGTGCATAACTCAATCATAAGTCTAATGAAAAAGCGGTACTTGCAGTACAAAAGAACATCCACATAAAAATCACTCAATACAGCGACTGACGATGAATGAATACCAAATAACGCGTGTTTCTCTATTAATATACTCCACAGTGCACACACTATTTCAGATTAATTTGACTTTGATTTGGCCCTAATAAGAAATGCAATATCAGTCAATACCAATCCCGATCCCAATAGTAATGATTGAATATGCAAAAGACGTAGAGCAAAAACGTATTCACGTTTCCGGTGTGCATTGTTGAAATTTACTTCTTGGCCTATCTCGACTAAGCCAAACAACCGAAAAGGACATATAAAATCCAACAATTTTTGTAGCTCTCCTACATGCGTACCGTTGAAAATTGAAAATTCATTACATATCACAGTTTTATGTTTCCTCTTTTCCAACGAACAGTGTTCCTAGACTAATATGCAAAAACAAGAGAAAAACAGATTGATACTCACTTGAATTACTAGGCGTACACGTATAGTTGCCAGAATCTGACGGCACCACACGGGCTATCACTAATTTACTTGTTTTTGTCTGTCGTTCGGTTAGGACATTGATTCCGCCACGTTGAGAGTAGTTTATTAAATCGCCATCCTTGTACCAGTAGATGTATGATGGTGGGGCGGGTGCTTGTGTTGCGATGCATGTTAAATTTATATCACTTCCACTTTTGAAGAACAACTCGGGATTTGCGAGTATTTTCGCTTTGGACACTAAAGAAAATTATGTACATG
>CAKKXW010000005.1:45165415-45178772 GCA_920937365.1 Sphaerophoria rueppellii
TGCCCGACCCTTTTCAGGAGGATGCTAAAAGAGTTTTTCTTTTAGCTGGTTTGATGTTTTAATATATGGGTTATGTTCTATTTGATGATGATGTTTCTATATTTATGTTTGTAATTATTTTGTATTGTATTTTAAATTTTTTGAGTAACACACCTTTTTAGTTATAATTAATATTTTTTTTTTAATTAATGCTTCAACATTACTTTAGTTATTAATTCGATACACATTTTTTCTTTATTATGTAAAAGTATTAAATTACTGAAATGTACTCTAATTTATAAGATATTGTATCTTACTGAGTGAATTATGCTTCAATAAATGAAATGAAAAATGAAAAAAAAAAAAAAGAATTCTTAGATTGACGGAAAATAGAGGCAACAAAATTGCATATTAATTTTGGGTTTGAAATGAACTTTAAACAAAGAAAAAACAAAAAACAATAAATGCGGTTATATGTTTGCAATACATTAAAATCTGTTTTTAATTTTTAAACACGAGGAAATAACGGTACTTTATTTTCTTCTCATTTTGCTTGATCAGTGATGCAACTCAATAAAAAAATAGTAAGGAGTCACTCCTATTGTAGGTTTTATTTTAAATGCGTTCTTCCGGGTGCGGTTATACTTATGCAAGGCACTGTATTTGGAAATAAGGTGATTTATTAAATTTTAGTTTTTATATTAGTTGTAAGCACTTACATAACAAAAAAAAAAAAACCAACAAAACAAATCACACTGACACACAATGTGTCAAGAAAAGTAATAAATCTCACATGGTTTTAATTAAAATTGGATAGTTTTCAACCTAATTTTTTAAACAGATTAAAACTTAAATTTTTTTATTATTAATTCTATACATATAACAAGATGTTTAGTTTAACATAAAATAACTGAAACATTTTTCTATCTAAAATCAATTTGCATAAAACAAACACTCCAAAGTACTTGAGCTTCGGACCGGAACTTGTGTTGACACATAAAACATCCTTAACTATACTTAATGTTGAAATCAATAATATATTTGCTACCATCCAGAGAGTTAGTTTTTGAAAAACATTGTGAGCAAACACTCAATACGTATATGTACGTATGGACAATTTCACTATCATTTTTGAATCACTTAAAATACATAAATATTTCATGAAGCTTTGATTGGAATGGAATTTTTCACATACATTTCGATTTCAAATAAATATTAGTCTACTTTCTTCTTATTCCGTAACAACATACATGTATTGCAAATATCCTAAGATGTTATTGAAATGTAGGTGAAAATTATAGATACAGTAAGATTTAACAAAACCTATAAACATAGATTTAAAAAGAAGATTATGAAGCTTGACACACGTAAATATTTGAATTTATGAGTGACAACCTTATAAGGTCATTTTTTTACGATATAATTAATGATACAGTTAAATCAAGTATTTGCGTAATACAAAATTTAACATTTTCAAAAACAAACTAACCATAGAAGAGATTTCCAGAATATATTAAAGTGGAAACTAGAACAAGTCTCGTTAAAAATTTAAGGTCAACCAACGTACATAATTGTATGATGCCAACTTGCTAAAAATTGATAATTTTTCAAAACAGAAATCATTACGATTTTACTTAGCTTCAACATACGTCAGTAGTCAGTACCTCAGCGTTTTTCAAATAAAATAATTGAAACAAAGTTTTTACTTGTAGTCCTACATGAACGTGTAAAAATAGAGTGGCCCAACAGCTCTTGAAGAGCCAAGGCATAAGTGGCTTACTCTCATCAACAATTCTCTGGGTGCGTGTGAAGAATTGAGGGGACCTACAATTTAACGCCGATTCCGAACGGCAAATGTGAGAAGCACTTTTTCATGACAGATTGATACTCTTGGAAGTTTTGTCAGTTCTTCGCAAGAGGCAGTGCCCGTGAAAGATGAAATTAAAACGATGGACTCAAGTAGGACTCGAACCCACGACATTCTGCTTAGCAGCCAACGCACCTTACCACTAAGCTACAGACACTACAAATGAACGTGTTATTCTAACAAAAGCATTGCCAATTTGTAGTAATTACACAATGTTAGTAAGACTGCGCGAAGAATAGTCAACCTTATGATTTATCAGACTTCTTAGTCTTCTTTATTTCTTCCAATCTTAAACTTGTATAAGATGACATATTTATATATTTATTTAACAAGCAGAGGCTTCCGAGAAATACTCCAAACTACATGCTGCATCTGGAAACCGGACTGCCCCCCATGATATTGGAAACTCTTAATATGCATTTTAACTATATCGTCAAAGTTTTTCAAATGAATGATGAAAGATAACCCAAAATCGTGTTGAAGTGTACGATTATGTCGAAAGGGCATCTGGTGAAAGAATGGGAAGATTTGGCACTTACATGTAGGACGAATTTAACGCTTACTCAAAATGAACAACCTAGTCTGTTGAGGAAAAAGTTTGACATACTGTTAGAAAAGTACGGTCATATCTTGTATGACAGAAATGCTGCTGAAGCCCGCGCGTCTCTTTTTAGATGCTATTACAACCGTTTAAACTTCTGTCTTGGTTATAATACATACCTGCTTATTTCCAGGGCATTAAATAAAATCAGCACTATTTTTAAAACTAGATGAGAGTTACTTACTCTTAACTTCATGCCTCTTCGCCCTGATTTGCCTCTACTTTGCAGTCTCTTCAATTTGAACAGCCGTGAAGACATTCATCATTTTATTGCAATTTGTCCAATTTTGAAAGAGTTCAGAGCGAGATATTTCGGAAAAGAAAGTTTGAATGAAGACGAGTTACTTGCCATTCTCAATGGAAATGTCAGTTGGAATGTCCTATACATATATATTATATTGTTGCTGCTCTTCGTTACAGAAATTGTGTTATAAATGAAATTTTTTAAGATAAAAATTAAGATATTTAGATTATTTGTCATATGTATATATATTAACTCAAAAAAATGTCAGTCTGGTAGACGGCCATAGGCCAAGCCATATAGACTTAAAACTTAAAACTGAATATTTATAATTATTATTAATTTTATATTGAAATAAAAAGTCAATCTAAACTAAACTACAAGCAGATGCCCGTGACTTCGTCAGCCTCTCCCTCGTCTACCAGAATAAAATTTCCAATGAAAGCATAAGCCAAATGCAAACCGAAAACTGCATTATTTGAAAGAGTGGGTGGGTGTAAGAATAAAGACATCAGTCAATATTTCATTCTTTTTAACACCGAATTACCTACCTACTTTTCTGTAAGCCAGTACTAAAGTACTACTACTACTTCTACTATATGGCATTGGCATTGAATGTGTAAGGTTTTGCAGAACTTGTTCATTCATCTCCAGCCGAGCTTCTATTCTTCCTCTTTTCAAGTCTGCTACATTTGTGTACTGCTTTCTATTTGAGTATACTTTTCCGCCCTTTATACCCCAGAAATGTTCGATTGGGTTAAGGGCAGGACCATAGGGATACCATGGAAAACACTGAATACAACTTGTTTTGTGAATAGGAGCAGTAGGAAATGACTCCAAATTCGTTGGCTAAGCAAACCAAAAGCACGCCACACCATAAAACTACCGCCTTCAACTCATTTTTATTTACTGCTTTTTCGTCCCTTAAATCGCGCCAAAAAAGATAAACCGTTGGGGCCATCTAAATTAATTTTCGTTCATCACTAAAAATACCGGATTTCCACTCCCTTGTCCACGCCATATGATCTCTTACAAACCTAAATCTTGCTTCTTTGTGATGCTGTTGTAACTGCATTATCAGTCCAACTTCCAACATTCAAGTTATTCTACCTAGCTTCGTGAGAAATCATATTCTTTTAACGTTAATAAGCTTGGTCGACCAGATCTTCTAGCAATATTATAATTTTCGGCAAAATAAAGAAATTTACACACGACGAAACCAATTATTATCATGCCAATCGATAGATTAGATAAGCCCTGTTCCTTGTGTGCTGTTATAATTGCCCTCGCTTCTATTGTTAAATATTTCCCGCAAGGCTTGGCTTGATAATAAATTATTTTCCATTCGAAAATTCGTTTTGAAATTTTCAAGTTTTCCATTTAAAAAATAAAGCACCTACAAATACATGCAATTTTCGCTTTGAAATCCAATGAGTTCTCCATCAAGAACTTTTTATTTTGCATTCGAAAACACATTTTGAAATTTTCCAGTTTTCCTTTCGAAAACCAATGCACCTACAATTACAAGCAATTTGTATTTTGAAAACCAATGAGTTTTCCGAGCTATTCTATTTTCCATTCGAAAACCCATTTTGAAATTCTCCAGTTGTCCATTTGAAAGCCAATTCACTTTTCCCACTCCTCATGAGGTTTTTCAAATTTTTCACAGAAACCACCACTGAATACAACAGTTTTAAGCATGAAAATTGCAAAAATATCTGTTGGGTCATTTCAGAGTCCATTGGATACATACAAAAATACATCCACTTTTATATATATAGAAGATTAGTTCATTTTTAACATTAACTATAATAACTATGTAATTTACAAATGCAAAGCAAATGTTTTCAGATCTTAATACGGGCATATTTTACACACTAAAATTATTGTGGATGGTTAAATCCATATAATATACTTAGGTATTTGCTTAAAAACTTATTGTTAGTCGCAAGAGAATACACATTTCATTTTATCATTAAAATAAATGCGTATGAGAAATAATATATAAATAGTAAGTATACGCCCAAGTGGACGATGTTTTCTATTATATTTAAATTTTACTGCTGCTAATGAAGTTGAGGTTGCACAAATTGTTTGCCAAAATAAAAAAAAAAACACATGTCTGAGTAAAATCACTTCACGAAGAATGTTTAAAAGCATCGTAGATGTCGTTTTTGAGGAAAACAAAAGATAATCGTTTTTACATTTTTTGCTAAGCAAAGAAAATTATGCGAAAGTTAATTATTATTTATTTCGATCTTAAGGCCGTGGGCGAATTGGGTTGAAAAGTGGTTAAAACTTGACGTTTGGTTAAATTTTGACACTTCGCATTGAATAAGATGTGTAAAAAATTAGACTAGCTGCGGAGCAGGTTAAAATATGACAGCAGTAGTTAAAAATTCATCCATTTTTAACCACAATTCATCCAATTCGCACACGGCCTAAAAAAAAACAAAAACACAAAACATCTAAACTCAATTTTCTATTTTTAATTTTATACTTCGTTAATACAACAAAAGATAGCTCTGAATTTAAAATTCTGGAAAACCGCATCACCTAAGCATACCTAGTTGATAACATTTTTAATTACTCTTATGGGAAAGACAATCAGAACCCAAAAGTAGAGTTCATTTATTATGTTACTTAATAAGAGAATACGACATTCATCTGAGTAAGGGAAGTTTGTCATTCATTGTTCTCAGTGTCTTCTCATGAAAAGACAATAAATACACAGTAAACTTACATAATTCAAGCAACAAACAAACTTGGATCTATTTCCTTCAAAATTGCTGAAGGTCCCAATTCAATTCTTCCGGCAAATCCTACATTGAATAAAAAAACAAAATCATCCACTTTTTATCTTGTTCCTTGTGTTGAGCAAAATGTCAGTTGGATCAAGAGACAGACAACGACGAAGACAACAACACTTACGACATACGATGACAGTGCCATTTGTGCACTGGTCATCTCTCATCAATTACAATCAAAATTGTATTCCTTTTGAATTCGTTCACACGCTTTTGTCTGTCTTTCTCATGCCAATCCATTTGTCACTGTGTTAAATTCCAGGACAGAAATGATCTGCCCTTCGTCACTTTACCCTCATCCAGAGCAACATAAAGTCCGGACTGTTGAACTTTGAAATGTACATAGAAAGTTAGGCGGTTTTGCTCTAGTTTCCAGATGCCTTGTCGAATATAGATGTCCTCTTGTTCTTCTTATTTTTCGACTTGGTCATAAGTAATTTTAACAGTGCATGTAGATTTCGTGTGAAGCAGCAAAATGCAGCACCATTGCGTTGGTGTATCGATACGAGAGCGACATGGTTTTTGTCTCGTCGACGAAGCGCTAGGAAGTTACGTATTTCATTTGTCCTTTTCTCATAAATTGGAACTGATATGCGAATAACCTTGAAACTTGTTTCATTCAAACTTTTGAATGATCTGCCCTGCAAGCCTAATTAGAGGTATATGACTTGTTTTTGTATCATGCTGTTTTATTCTTCTGAAGCAATGAACAGTTGAAAGAACTTGAATTAAATGAAAATTGAAATTGGGATTGAAATTCAATGATCATAAAATTAATTTCAATGATTATAGCTGATTTCTACACTGCGGAAATTTAAAAATGTTTATCAATTTATTTTTATAAATAAACTGTGTTCCTGTAGATGTGGTTTTATGCTGTGTATACGACCCTAATCTTTTCATTTTTTTTCAGTCTTACTGGTTTGGAACTTGGGTGCTAGACCAAAGGCTTTCCGAATTTCCCTCTGAATTTGAGAAAAAAAAAACCAACGAAGAACAGTTTACTACATTTGAAAATGAGGACGATTATGTAACAATTGAATAGAACCCAGCTAAGCAAATAGCAACTAGCATTTGCTCTTTAACTCTCTTTGCACTGAAATACGAAAATATTATAAAGAAGAAACAAAACATTAATCAACATGAAATGCAAATAGTTGTGTTAAATGCATTGTTTTAGGACACACCATTATTTATTTTTATCATGCTATTGTCGTATATTCCACTAATGTGAAAAGGTTCTGATAATTCCACAATTGCAATATATTTCTTCTAACTCAAACTTTCTACACAATTACCCGCAAAGTCCATTATTACAGTTGAGTAAAATCTAAGTCCATACTTAAAATAAAACAGTTTAACCTTACATAATGAAAATACCAAACTATAAACGACTTAAACCTCCTAATCTTTCAAGCACCATATGTCATACAAATGCCCGTTATTTGCAGTCAAAAAATACATAAAAAGGACTTCATTCATCATTTTTAACTACCACTTTTCTCAAAGGAATACAATCATCAAATAACTTCTTTTTCTGTTATTTTCATACAAACGAAGCTTAATCTCCATACATAATTTATTATTTCACACAAGGATTCACCACGATTTCGGAAAATAAAATTGCCCCAGAGATTTATCAAAGCAATTTGAAAAAGAAAATAGTTTATCTTCCACAAGAAATAAAAATCAAAATGAATTTCTACAAAAACAAATGCAATAAATTTGTTTTCCATTCTAAGCAAAATAAAAATATATAAATTCACTATTCACAAAAGACTAGATCCATACCATACATCAGGCATAAGTAAATTGCTCGAATTTTATTGTTTGATGCCTTGGGAATAATTGGTGTGATACGAAAACAAAAAATATTTTTATTTTTATTCTTGTCCAGAGAGATACACAACTAATATTTGAGGTTTCTAAACTTTGACAAGGATAGTGGCATTTAGAAAAAAGGGTGTTGTTTTCACTAACTACGAGTTTGGATAGTTTTATAATCATTAAATATGGAAAATGCACTACTTCGTGAGTAGTGACGGATTAAATGTTGAGGGTACCATAGGCAAGCATCTCATTGGCGCCCCTTTATTAGAAATAACTCGTATTATAGTTTCACCGAAACCGTTGTACCGCACTTAGCTCCCATTTTAACGCGTTTTTCTAAGTCGGAAAAGTAAAAAGAAAATAAGTTTGCATGAAATCTATAGGTATTGTCTGAAAGATCTTACGATTTCGGTTTGATAATTTTAATTAATGATGTGTGGAATCGTAAACTTTGTAAGCCAAGTTAACTCGAGTTGTTTCGCCAAATCCGATTGCCCCGAAAATCGATCTAAAAAATACTTAAAAAGCCGAAAAATTAGGTTTTTAATCCGGTTTTTAAGCAAAAACTATGGGCCAATCGGTGTTGTTTAAGCGTTAACCCCACAAAACCGATCCCACACATCGAACCCCCTTAAATAAACGGTACCCAATTAAAGTTTTCAGAGGAAACAAAATATCTGGGTCTTATTTTAGACAGAAAACTAAATTGGAAGAACAACATACACGTAAGAATAAGAAAATCTACAGTAGCTCTTTTCACCTGCAAGAAAGCCATTAGCAGTAAATGGGGTCTTAAACCCAGAATCACTCACTGGCTATACACATCGGTAATCAGATCGATACTTCTTTATGGTTTCACAGTATGGTGGACTGCCTTGAACGTAAAAATGAACTGCGATAAACTTAGTAAAGCCCAACTCTCAACATGCCTAAGTATAAGCGTATTGCTTCGTACGACCCCATCTGCGGCACTAGATACCCTACTCTATCTAACACCTCTGGATATAATCAGCAAACAAATAGCTGCTTGTTCTGCTATTCACTTGAATGCTTCTTTACAGTGGACCAATAATAACATTGGCCACTCTGTTATTCTTAATAATCTAGAATTAATTCCAAAGCATACAGACTGCACCATTCTCCAACTACAGTTCGATAGAAACTTCCAAATTTCTTTACCTGCCAGATCCTTCTAGGAAAATAAATCATTCCTGGAAGATAAAGCAATCTACTTCTATACAGATGGATCGAAAACTAGTGATGGAGTTGGTGAAGGTGTGTACTCTGAACGACTAAAACTAAGTCTCTCATTCAGCCTTCCAAATCACTGTAGCGTGTTTCGGGTAGAGCTTTTGGTGATTAATGAAGTCCTGTCCTGGCTCAGAGAAAACGTGGTATCTACATCTCATATCTGGATTTTCTCAAACAGTCAGGCAGCTATAAAATCCCTGGACTCTGTCTGTTCAAACTCAATTACGGTCCAAAACTGTAGATCGTCTCTAATGGAGATGGCACAACAGTTTAGCATTCACCTTCAATGATGAAGGGCCATAGCGATATACCAGGAAACTGCAAGGCCGATGAACTCGCCAAATATGGTATAACATTACCCATTAAACCACAAATGGCTTATGCTGGTATACCAATCGCTACATGTAAACGTTTGCTAAAACAAGATGCTACACTGAGAACCAACATCAGGTGGAATAATATATCTACCCACCTGTCAGGTGACAAAAATCTTTTGGCCTAAACTTGACTTAAAAATATCTAGGTGCATGATATCTCTTACCAGACTGCATATAAGCTCGTTAATTAGTGTCATAACTGGACACTGTCTAACTGAAAGCCACGCCTGCGCGACTTGGCCTATTTTCACACGATTTTTGCAGGAGCTGCATGGATAAGGAGGAGAAGGAAACAATTCTTCACTTACACTGGCTCATAAACGTAGGATTCACTTAGGAGAATTCTTTTATAATGATCTGAACGATCTCAAAGACATTAATATAATTAATCTTCTACGATTTGTAAGGAACTCTAATTGGTTTCATTGAGCTTTCGAAGAAAGCCTTTTAGGTTCATGTGATATCACAATGGGCTTTCAATTGGCCTAAGTGTGTCTTTTAAAATCCATGACATCCACTTTCACCTAACTTTACCTAATCTGTCAAAATATTCGCTGATAAAATTCGACTATACGTTATTTGGCCTTACAATAGAGTAAAATCAAAATTCAAAAAACTTAAAAAAATTAGAAGGAAGCTTAGTTGATTACCGACACCGAGTTCGCAAACCGAATAAGCAAATGAAGTTGACACTGTAATAAGTGGAATTGCTCAGGACCGATTTTTATTTTGGCAACTAAGGTTCGAGTTGAAAAGTTCGCAACTTTGACAACCACATAACACGTATGAACTCGCATTATTTGCCACTTTTTAAAAATCACTGCATTCACGCGCCCCTTTGTGGCCTCACGTCCCTAGGCAGCATATGCCTAGTTATCCTTTAGGATAACACGCCACTGTTCGTGAGAGCTTGATGTAGTCAATGTCACTACATAGGCCAACAGAATTCGTTATAAAAAGTGATTTGAAAATTTCCAAATATAGAATCTTATGGCAGCTGTTGTAGGATACACCAACACCAATCCCCCTCTTTTCTCCGTTCATCACTTTGTTTTGGTCAAAACCCATCGGGTTATTTAACATGAAATTATGATAGAAACGTTTGGATAAAGTGCGTTTATAAGAATTATTTGAGGCACTAAAAACCCCACAGTTTGAATTTTTTTCATAATCGACATGACATGAAATATGTTAACAAAAGTCTTCTCAACTGCACTTTTGTAGCTTTAATTAAAACTGTGAGTAAAGTGGACTTAAAGAATGAATTACCATTGGTAAAACCTTAAATAGTTGACCTTGTTAACTTTCATCTTCCAAATCGCTTAGTAAATCAAAGAGCATATTAAATGTTCAAATAAAAACAACAAAGTGCCCCAAGCATGAAACACTTTAAGAATTTTGAAATTAACATGATACTTGAATAATCTAGGATGATGGCCATGTCTTAAGGCATAATAGATTCGAATCCTTTTCAATCTTCAACCACTAACTTCAACTATTTAATTTTTGCCCAGCGGCTTAATAACAATATTCCTTTGAGTTTTTTTTCCTGTTTTGTTTTTTTTTTCACTTTTTTTAAAACACTTAAGGAATTAAGGCAATAAAATAAAATATTAGAAACGAAATTCGTATTGGCCAAGTGATTGGAATTCAAGGCATCTTAGAGAATTAAAGCAGACTACTTACCTATTATATGCCCCTCACACATTAAGGGACACAAAACTTTCATTGAAACATCATTTCAGAAGCAATTAAGCAAATACTTTGGGAAAATCCTTCCAATTTTCTAAATCTTCAAAGAAAATAGCAATTTTCTAATTCTACTCTCTTTCGTTCTTTCTCATTTATATTCCTTTGCGATTATCATTTGCATTTCTAATTTCACCAAGCTTAAGTAGAAAAGTTTAAAATAATGAACTCGCAACCAGGATGTTGTCTGGTGTTTTCGGGAGACATAATCAAGCGGAAGTAACACATTGCAAAAGGCAATGCTAAATTCACCACAAAAACCTATTCACACTATATACCCTACCCAAAAGCTAGTATGTAGGTTTGTTGGTGTTGGTATAACGAACCGGCATTGGAAGCAAAGGCAGACCGTCATCATAGTAAGATGGAATTAATAAACCTGCCAGAGGGTCTCTTAATGGCCACCTGCCACCACCAGAACCACAAGCACCCCATTCATTGCAATATCTCAGTAGCTTTAGGATAGAAACCAAGAAAACATCCCTTCTTCTTCCTTTTACTTAGTCATCACTGCAAAAAGGCGCCCATATTCTACGGCAATCTTTTCCTAGCAATCTTCTTATTTAAATCCATTAACAGAGCTCACGAAGACAATTCAGTTAGTGTGGTGCTACAATGAAAGAATGTTTGTCTACATATTTGGTTAAATGGATAATACCTTTAGACACACCCTGTCATCGTTTAGTTTGGTTAGCGATAAGATATTCCATACCTAGATAAGGATGGTTATGGGGATTGCTTTGGGCGGAAGTGGAGGCGTTGAAGAAGAGGCGTGTATAGGGTGGTGATTTTGGTTTTGGATTGACAGAAACTTTTCTGCAATTACGTAAATTTTGTGATATCTGACTTCCATGTACAGATTTGAAGATGTAAAGAACCAGATAGCAAGCCAGTGAGTATGTGAATATGTAGAGAACGACATGACGATGACTTCAATCCGTGGGGGCTTGTGTAGCACAACCTGCAAGTATAATTTGTCCTTTTTTGGTTTGTTTTGTTTTTGTGGGCAGTATCCTACAAATATACACAAGAAAGTAGCTGAGCTGAGGAAAAACAATATTCAATACACAACAACTTGTAATTGAGAGACCTGCAGATTGAAGTGAATGTACGGATAACTATTGCACGTGATGGAAGGGTTTTTTTTCCATTTGACTTTTGTTATTTGTTTCTGTGAGTGCTCATTCTAGGTTCAGTATATTCGGTTGGTACTCATGGCGTTCCATCCCATTTTTGCTGTTTCGTATTTCGATGGAATCGAGTTACTTGAAGTATTTGTTTATGGAGTTGCTGGAATTGTTTACCTCCCATAGTATGTGAATGTGAATTCGAGTTTAGGAATGTACCAATACTATGATGCGGTGAATACAATGAATGCAAATGGATTCATTAGGAAATTGATAGTAATTTGTGACCCAGTCTCAATGTTTTCTGCCACGGAGAGGATAGAGTCTATGGAATAACATTGAATAATATATTTGGATATAGTGAAGTCGACAAAAATTCTTAATATTGGTGAAGCAGAAGAATCTGATACTTGGATTTGATTCTAGATTTTGTCACGAAATTGGGAAATTTCATTTGGCTTCATGTACGAGATTGAATTGATGCATAGCAATTTAGCCGTGTGTCTTTGTAGAAGAAGGGCCTTGATAGGATCAGTAACAATTAATGTCTTTTCAAAGTTGACTTTTGAAATGAAAAAAATTAACTTTGAGAATAATTGGACACTGGTGCAATGATATACGTTTCATCCTTTTAATAAATTTGAATTCCTTGCTTGATTTTCATTGTCATATTTTCATTATACTTGCATAAGGCATCTCATTTTTTTTTTTTTTTTTTTGATTAATAATTCTGTTTTTATATTGAAATTCTGAATGGGAGCCATCTAAAAAATTGAGAATATAAAAATACATACATAAGACATATGTATTCTGAACGCATATTTTTAGTTTTAATATTGAATTCACCTTTCTATAAATAAAATTAAACATTTATCAAACTGAATTTACCACATTGCAAATCAAACTCACCTAGTTCAAATAGTTTTGCACTTGGAGTTTGAGTAAACAAAAAAAATTAAAAGTGGGGATTCAAATTGGAAAAGGGTGATTTTTTTTTTTTAAATGTCGAATTCAATGTAAGAAAAACTGTAATAGAATCACTAGAATTTCACTTTCCAGAATAAAACAGACCTTTCAATAGGAATTATATGAGAGTCGCACTTAAGTCTTAAACTCAATAAAAAGAGATACAAACATATGTCTTCTCCAAAATTCTGGCCCTGTTTTAACAAACAAAGAACGGAAAGAATTATGCAGCGACACAAGTGATCACTTCGATCTCTTGTAAGCATAATCACCGGACATAATCTGTTAGGTTAGGTATCATATGAAAAAGATGAGAATCAGTTCAGATGATCTTTGCAGGAGATGCGGTGAGGAGGAGGTGCATGAAGACACTTCGCACTTTCTGTGTCACTGTCCCAGGCCACTAATACGAATGTTCTCTAGCTTCACTAGTGAACACAGCGACGTATTAAGAAAGGCAAGAAACAAACAATTTTGTCCCGGTCTTAAAACCTCTTCTGTATACAAACATAGAGAAAAATAACTCAAATTCTGAATTCACGCTGAGAGTATATTAAGGATA
>CAKKXW010000005.1:45210908-45234623 GCA_920937365.1 Sphaerophoria rueppellii
AAACTGTAGGTGGTTTTAGTCGTAGTGATATTGTAAGTTCCTAAGGACATAACCGTAAAAACGATATAAGTTACGGATACAGGTTACAAGGTCGTTACATAGCCTTTTGAGTAAACTAGACTCAATGTAGAAGTCAGATCAAATGAGTTTTCCGATACATTGCTGGAACATTGGACATAGGCATTGAATATAGCAAAAATGCCAATACAGGAATCCTTGAATGTTATAGTGATGCTGATTTTGGTGGATGTCAAAGGACTGGACGATCAACTTCTGGTGTTGTTATAAAGTACGCTGGTGGAGCTATGTCTTGGCTAAGTCAAAGGCAAGCAATGGTCGCAACATCTACTACAGAAGCTGAGATCGTTGCCGCGAATGAAGCAGGTAAAGAAGTTATTTGGCTACGTAGATTATTTGAAGGGGCAGTGAAACTCAAACAAATTCCTGTTCTTCAAGTGGATAATTCTGCAGCTGTCCGATTAGCTGAAAATCCGGAATTCCATAGAAGAACAAAACACATCGCCACAAAACACTTTTTCATCCGTGATAAAGTCACAGAAGGAAAAATTGAGATTCAGCGAATATCAACCGAAAAACAAGTTGCCGATATTATGACACAACCACTTCCTGGTCCAAGACTCAAGGTTTTATGTAAAGAAATGGGTCTATTTTAAAACATGTCAAAAATCAATTAACCAGGGAAAGTGTTGAAGTTAGTTACCTTAGGTGTTAATTTACTTTAACATGTTTTCTACTTTTTTTATGAAAATAACTTAGAATGTTTTATGTAGAGCTTTGAAATAATTTGTGAATATATTTTTATTCTTTCAATTTGATTTCCTTGAGATAAGTTTTTATGTTTCGATTTAATACAGAAAATTCTGTTATATTTTACAATTAATCGTATATTAATTCCATAGAATCTAAAAGTCCAGAGCTGTAGTGAGAGGAACTCAAGCTTATTTCAATAGAAATAAAATGTTTACTTGCAGTATGACTTGACACATGAATGATCCGGTCGCGGTCCACCACGTGTTTTAGCATGAATTCAATGAATGTATAGTACGTTTATAACATGGAAAGTTTATTTGTTCATTATTTTCCAATAAAATAAATTTAACGTTGGAAACAAATTTCGATTCGATTTAAAAAGGATGCTCCAACAACTGAAAATTTTTTTTTTAAAGAAATTCCTTAAATTGTATCAGGACATTATTAACACTCAATAATAAATAAATAACAAATAAACAAATAGAGTGGCGCGACAGCTCTTGAAGAGCCAAGGCCTAAGTGCCTTACTCTAATCAAAAATTCTTTGGGTGCATGTGAAGAATTGAGGGGACCTACAATTTAACGCCGATTCCGAACGGCAAATTTGAGAAGCACTTTTTCATGACAAATTGATACTCTTGGAAGTTTTGTGAGTTCTTCGCAAGAGGCAGTGCCGATGAAAGATGAAATAAAAACTTTATGGGCATGAGTTGGACTCGAACCCACAACGTTCTGCTTAGCAGCCAACGCACCTAACCACTAAGCTACGGACACTACATTTTTAACACTCAGTCATAAAGCAAAATACTGATTGAGATTATGAAAGAAATACAACATCAGGGTATTCTACTAACAACTTGAATTCAGTATTGCCAATATTTGTGATATTTATAAATATAATTTATTTGAATCAAAACTTGTTTTTGTTAATTAATTAATTAATTAATTAGCACCTGCAGCTAAATTAGTAGGAATTAAAAAAAATTACATACACCTTATCGTTTTATGGGAATATTACTCCATTTAATATCGAATTCTAAATTTAATAGCTTAGGGAACGGATTTCGACTCCCTAGTGAGGAGTAAAAGTTATCAAATTTAAAGCCGATTTCAACCTGAATAATTGCTGTTTAAACTTGCATTTATAATTTGACTAACAGCTTCGATAAAATGTTGATTCTGGCGTGTACTCCGTTTAAATACGAGAACTCGTTACATCATTGTTTTTATTTTTTGTTATACTGAATCAAGAGTCGTTCCCCTCTATTATTGCCTGTATATAATGTATATGTTTTGTATATTGATATATCAGTTAAATTAACCAAATGCAACATAAAGAGTGGGTTTCACAAGAGGTTTAGTTTAAACCTTAAATATATCGGTTTATTTAGGCTCATGATCCTTATATTGTATTAAGATGCATACAGAATAATAATTACTGTTCTACCTGCGTAGGATACATGTTAATAAATTAGCAAGGCCACATTAGCATCCAATTACATTTTATATTACAGAAAGCGTTACATTTAGATAGACTTTATATATACCTACATACATATAAGCATGTAGAATAAACATGGGATACCTATTCATTTCATTTGGCATTTACATGCGTACAGACATTAGCACAGCAGGAATACATTACATTTACAGTATGTAACTAAATATTGTGCCCTTATTTTAAGAGATTCTGAACCGTTGGTCCTTTAATCAAATGAGTTTGTTGTATTTTCAAACTTACATATATAAGTTGTAGGTTCATCAATGCAACGGATCAAATTCTATCTATTCTTCCCTGGTATGCGTAGTTTTAAATAATTATTTCATTATTATGTTGTGCTCGTAACGTTAAAGTATTAAGTGTATTAACCGTTTATAAAATGTATGGTGTATGTAACTGTACGAGCTGTACAACGACATTGACGTAGCAAGAAAAGTTAAGGTCCAACGACTTAGATGGTTGGGTCATGTTGAGCGAATGGAAAATAATGCTCCGGCTCGTAGAGTCTTCGAATCCAACCCGGAAGGACGTCGCAGAAGAGGAAGACCGCGGCTCCGGTAGAGCACACAGGTGGTGGAGGACCTGAACCAACTTGGCGTAGTTAGGGACCGAACTGGCTGGAGAAGTTTGTTGGATGAGGCCCTGGTCCGACCTGGACTGTAGCGCCACCATAAGTAAGTAAGTAAGTAACCGTCTATAGAAAGGCTTAAATTAAATCAAAATTAAATCTTTAGTTCATTGCTTAACAAGATTTATAATAACACTGAAGAACTTCTTAATAACATTGGCGTCTTGAACGAGCATAAATCAGTGCGTTGACGTCTCACTTCATAAGGTGGCATTACTCCATTTGCCCAATTGAGTTTAAAAATCGCGTATCTTGCTAAATTTCCTTGAACTGCTGAAGTCATACGAAGGGCACCAAATACAGCACACATATTCCAAGATAGATCATATCAATATATTTTATCAATATATCGATTTAAGCGTACGTAACGTATATGGATCCGAGAATTCATTCGAATTCGTTTTGTTTAGATTCATAACTCTTATTAAAACTCATCTGACCAGACCCCAAGGTTTTTATGAAAGCAAACTCTTATTAAATCTTTCTGATCTTTGTTAAGGATTCACAAAAAATGTCAGTGAATCTTTTATCGATTATCCGGCTGTTGTGGATAACGATTTTTTTCAATATTTACGTGGCTGTATTGTTTAACAACATCTCAGTTGAGACTGACAACATTATTAACATTCTTTCTCTCCTAAAAGACGATGTTTCAATTGGTCAAGATGGTGTTTCATCTGTTGTTTAAAAAAAGTGTAGGTCGGTGTTAGCACCTCCCCTCCGTAATAATTTCGAATTTCTATGATAATCAATTTGGAAAAACGCGTATATTATACTATAGTCTATAAAAATGGAGATATCGCCAATTTTAGACCAATATCTAAGCTTACCTGCATTCCTAAAATGTTTGAACACAAAAAAGGTTATATGTGGCAGTTTGGCATTTCATTGCAGGAACATCGTCTATCACAAAGAGCATGGTTTCGTGCAAAAACGTTCTACCGTCACAAATCTTCTTGTTAACTGGTGTAACATGATTTACCGAAACTACTTGGCTCTATATCTTTCAATCTTCAGGATAGGCAGTTATAATCTTCGCCGGAAGGAGATGGTACAAAAATTTTAACTTCGTACCTATACCTACTATAGATTTACCAGTTTAGAAAGTGTACAAAAAAGGAAGTTTCTTTGTTACTTAATAACGCAAAAACTACCAAGTCGATTATCATGAAACTTTGAACATATATTCTTGGACACATTAGAAGTAATGTTGTGCCTTCGTTCAATCCTGCCAAATAATAAATATTGTTTTAGCAATTTCCAAACTACAAAATTCAGATTTTGCTAGTAATCTTACAATTTTATTTTCTGTAGAACAAAAATACAAGGTTACAAACATAAGTTAAGGAAAAGAAGAGTACGGGAACTTACAAATTGGTATTGAATTCCAAATCATAAAGGACGAATAGGCAACAAGAAAAATTGAATTGTTAATAATATTGACACAAACAAACGTTTTCAAAGAAAAAATATGAATGAACGAAACAATAAAAAATCGACGAATAATAAAACAAAAAGAAGCTACGATATTTTTGATAGTAAAAAGTTAAGTGATTTTAAGCAAAGTAAAATTTAAGAAGAAGGGTTTAATTAATTTAATTAATTTAATTACAAATAACAACAATAAATAAATATTTTGAAGGCTTGATAACAAGTAACATTAACGGTTTTTTGCATAGTTGGTGGTAATTTAGGGCTAAAAAAATGACAAAGGGTTCTTTTTAGTACCCTAGGGATAGATATAGTTTTATTTTGCATAAAGAGGGATAAGCCACGGGTTAAAACTAGTCAGTAAATAAAGTAGGGCTGCGAGATTTCGTATACTATATGAAAAGGCATTGCCTGATATTGAGGTGAAGGTTATTGTTTGTTGTTTCTACGCCAATTATAGAGCTTTTCTAGATCTGACTGTAAGAGTTTACAAGTAAACGACGAAGACGAAAATGAATTGGACCATAAAGGCTACCTTGACAAACTCCAGAATAATTAAAAATATTTTTAGAAACTTTCGAGCCAATAGCTAAAAAAATTTAACGTTCCGTAAGATAACATTTGATTCATCTTAGCATATCCGAAGGAATTCCAAAGATTTTAAGATTTTGAAAAAGAGCATAAAGGTCAACTCTGTCAAAGGCTTTCGAAAAATCTGTGTATAGTATCAACTTGATACTGTCGAGATTGGTTACAGTTGTAATCAAGGTTAAGAATTTGTTGGTAACATTACTTTTCAGAGCAATGACGAATATAAATTGATTCGTTATATTAAGTTGTGATTAAAGTTGTTTTTAAAATTTATATATTTTACCGCAATGAGAATCGACACTAGATCACTTTTATCATTTTGGGAAACATTAAAAAAAGAAACACAAATAGAAGAAACAATACTTGTCAGATTTTAAGGACCTAGGGATCTTGAAATTAACTATCTAATATCTCTATAAATCCTAGTGTCTTTTTTCCTCTTTTCATGGTATATTTAATGCGACCTGAGAAGTTATAAGTTTTTTCTTACTGAGAAGAGTTCATGATGGTCATGCTACATTATGTTTCTTTGTTAGACTCATCTTTTTACACTTGTCAATATTTTTAATAATAAACAGTTTGTACAGGCCTATTTTAAGAATTGAATAAAGGAATAAATAAATAAATAAATAAATAAATTATTAAAAAGATATTCATTTCATCATTTACAAGCAGAAAAATTAACAATTGGGCAAGGTGGCGACCCTGAGGTACACCAAATTTAACAAAAAACGTATAAGAATGATAATTTAAAATACAACAAAACAATGTCTCCTAGTGATGTCAGATGATATTCATATGCTATTTTAATTTATAATTTAGTCCAATTTCTTCAAATTTTCGTATAGTTGTTTCGTTTTAAACAGAATATATAACGGAAACGAAAGATATTTTACATGATACAAGTCAGTAAATTGTTTGTTTAGCGATGGATTGCAGATTTGGAGCACAGTTAGACGATTTCGTTTTAAATAAATTCAGATGAAACCATATCACTCGCTACTGCTTTAAAAAGGGCATTAACAATGGAAGCTAAGCTTTTGGTACAAGTTAACGTTTACCAAGAAAAAGAAGTGAACTATCTTAACAAGAAACAACACGGGAATAAGAATAGGAATGAATGGTCAAAACCCGATACAGCAAGTAACAAAGGCAACAGCGTGAAGGCTAGAACGAAATGTACACATTGCGGTTGGAAAAACCATGAGAGTGAAAAGTGCAAGTACAAAAACAGCAAGTGCCATAAATGCAACCGTTTGGGACATTTAGCAAGTATCTGTTCCAGCAAGCAAATAAATGTTGTATCTAGGGATGTATCTTATTCTAATATTAATAATAATTTTTCTGGTTCAGTTTTAGATGTTAATAATAATTACTGCTCTATTTACAGTGTATCAAGCGGAAAGGCGTCTGTTCAAACTCAACATGCACCGTTTTCAATGAAGGTGGAGGTAAATCGTGTCTTGCTCGATTTCGTTTTGGACACGGGTGCTGCAGGTTCACTGGTTCCTAAAATCAATGTTTTAAAAGTACTTTGATCATTCAACTTTAAAACCATGTCTGGATGTTCTCTGTGCTTACAATGGTGATCAGCGATACCACTTTACTGCAATTGCAGTAGATCTACTGCGATTTTTCCAAAAAACAAATATACTGCCACTTAATCCAATCTACTGCACTTTTTCTTCTTTAGTTATTATAATTAAATTTGCTTCTGTGACAGAAATGAAAATCCGATATAACTTCAGCACAACCATAATTTGTAAATGGTATTCGCGAAATTGCTTTTACGATTTCACTCACGTGAAAATCTGATCTCAAAAATAACTTTCAACTAGATCGTTCCAAAATCATTCAACGATTCATCATAGTTTTCGTGCACGTTTCCTTCTTTTGTTTATGGATAATAGTATGTCCTTTTAAGGTTTGGTCCTCTCTGTACAAAACTAATGATAAAATTTGGGTATCAATTATGCTAACTCCCGCATAGTAGTGTTGCTCCGGAGAGAAAATGTTCACAAGTTACCTGGAGGGTCATTCCGTAATATTAAAAACGATAATCATCCAAACGATCATCGTCAACGATATTGTCTCAAATTTGCTTCACGTAAAGTGATCATAATGTATTACACGTGTTTTACAATCAGCTCATGCTTTGTGTTTATGTACTTCACCGGTATGACGCATTTGCAAGGAAGATATTGAGAGAACTTTATAATACAGATGTCGCTTCTCTTTTTTGATCTGATTGTAGTACTCTTTTAAAAATACCATTTATCATCAAAGATGACAGTTGAAATTAGGCTTTTACACATTTACTTTTTGATTACCTCAGAGATTTTGTTTATACATAGATATGATTTTATTGTAATTAACTTTCCAACGGTTGAAATGAATGATTCATATTTTCCATTTTCCACTCAAAGAAAGATCCCCCAGTTCTTGACAAAAATCCGAGAACATTTTTTTTTTTACATATAAAATTAATGTTATAGCATAAAATGTTTCATAAGTTTCAACCGTGTTTTGAATTAAAAAAGAAATTGCTTTGAAATGTTTATTGTAGATGATACCTTTTTAGCTATCGTTCAATTTCCATAATTTTGACGATATCGTTTTGACTCTAATCGAGTTACAGAAAGCAAATTTCGATCTGAAAAAAACGACATCGTCAGGATGATAGTTATTTTCAGAGTAACGTGAAGCGAGTCGATCGTCGAAACGATATCGTTTGACGACAAAAACAAGAAATAAATTGAATTTTACTCCACCTGTGAACAAAACAATTTTTTGCATGGAAATTATGATAAATGTTACAGACAAATGCTCGAAACTATCAGATTCTCCTGGATAAATCGAACGTTTCCAAATTTTAATTTTACAATTGGGAAATTTGTGAAAAAAATTAAATTCTATAATTTTTTTTTGTAAAATAAGAAATCTACTGCGAAAATGTTTGATTTACTGCATTTCTTCAACTGTTTCACTGCGCAATCTTACTTTTGAAGTGGTTACGCTGTGGTGATTGCATTGAAGTTATTGGAGAGTTTGTTGCATCGATAAGATTCCGGGACAAATCACATAAATTAAGGTTAGTAGTTACTAATACTTGTGGCCCGCCAATTTTGGGGCGTGATTTTATGTCTTTGTTCGGTATCGGTCTCCCTCAAATTCATGCAATAGAAAACTAGGCATATTAAAACGATTTGAGGATGTTTTTAAAAAGGATTTAGGTACTTATAATGGAAATACTATTAAGTTAGATTTAGTCGAAGAGGCAAAACCAATTTTTTGTAAGCCTAGACCTTTGCCTTTGGCATGGAAGGCTAAAGTGGAAGAACAATTAAAACAACTTGTTAAAAATGGTGTTTTGGTTCAAGTAGATAACGCCGACTGGGGAACACCTTTAGTGCCCATAGTCAAACCCAATGGAGAGCTTCGCATTTGTGGAGATTACAAGTCAACAATTAATAAATTTTTAGTTGATATTTTTAAATATCCTTTACCTCGGATTGATGAGTTGTTTTCTTGTCTACAGGGTGAATTGTTTTCAAAATTAAACTTGTCAAATGCGTATAACCAACTAGTTTAAGATGAATCTTCGCAATTGTTATGTGCATGGAGTACTCACATGGGTATTTTCAAAATGACGCGTTTACCTTTTGGTATAAAACCTGCGGCAGCTATATTCCAAAAGACTTTAGAAAATATTTTGCGAGGTAAACCCAATGCTGTTAACTATATTGATGACATTATAATAACAGGCAAGAATTTGCATGAACATGCAAAACATTAGAACATGTATTGACAAAATTGAAAGGCTTCGGGTTGCGTCTAAATGCATGCAAATATGTATTTTTTCAAAAAGAAGATTTTTATCTAGGTTTTGTATAATTTAATTTATTATAAATGATAGAAATTGTCAAATGTTTATAATTGAAAATATTAGAAAAATAAATCAGTTAATTTCTTACTTCCTACTTGAAAACATCGTAATAAATATACGTTTTTATAAAATTTTAATATTAATGTAAACCTTAAAATCTAATCATCTGAGTTCAAATTGTTCAAATCTAAAAATAAAATAACTAAATTGGTGAAAAGGTAAATGCAATTAAATTTTTGAAGTCAAATTAAATTTGCTTATACTGTTCGCTTTACATACCAGAAAAGGTGGTCTGGTAAAATTGTTTTGTGTTGAAGCTATTTGAAATTTTGAATTTGTGAAAAAAAAAATTAAATCGTGAACCCTAAATATTAAAAAACCTCAAACCTCCAAATTAAATGTACCTTTATCTGTAGACAAGCAGTTCCTAGATAAATGTTTCATGGGTTGGTTTAACTGAAGCAGCTTTGAATATTTTATTATACAAAATTAATTGGTGTGCTTACAAGTGAGAAAGACTCTCTTTTAACATCTTGAAAGCATCCAACTTTCAATAACAAAATCAAAAATACCACTTGAACTAATTTAAATATTCAAAATTCATCAAATATTTATTTATTTTATGAAAAATAAATATTTATCTCCTCTTACTATGGCCCTCGAATTACGTCTTACAACAATGTTTTAAATACATGAAATATTTCACTCAATTGTCCTGTCTCCTCTTTCCATAAAGTTGATGAGTATTTTAATTGAAAAACAAAAACAAATCACTTAAAATAATAGTCTGTTGTTGATAGCCAAAATGAAACTTCTGGGTATCTTTTATATCATCCTGATGAAAAATTATTATTTTATGCTCAAAGAAACCAAGGAAATTATTACATCAATAAGCTTTAATTTTATTGCAAATTTTTTTTTTGCACGAAAAGTAGCTGTTATCTTGTTTCATATTTTTTTCATATTTTATCTGATCAACAGACTTAAAAAGGACTTGAAAATTAATTGAAAAAGAAGAGAAATCTACTTACAATGGAAAAAAAATATGAGAGAGGACACCGATGTTGATTTTATGATTAAGGATGTGAAATTATTTATTTATGGTCATAATTGCCGGAAGTTTTGCAAGAAGAACATTTTCTCGTTACATTAGAAATCATTCACTGTTACCAGAGAAACAACGTCATCAAAATAATGAAAAAAAAGAAAGCAAACAACATTTAAGATACTATCCCCAAAATGGAAAGTTTTTTTTCCTTTTTTTCGGTTTTCGTTGGGTCTTCGTAATGATGTGACGATAATGATGGGTTACCTAAAATCTACTGTGAAGTTAACTTTCTAAATGGATACCGGAACCTTGCTACAGTCAGCACACTGTGAAGGAAGTTGGATAACTTGGCGAAAACGTGATAAATTCCCAATGAACCTTCGGCTACCTGTATAACGAGGAATAATCAAATAAAAATCTGAAATAAATTGGGAAAAGGTGGAGGGCATACCAAATCTATTTTGGTATCGATAAAGCCAAGTCAATACTTCTCACTTTTTATGTGTGTACATTGCACAAATACCTTTGCAAAGCAATGTTGTTTTGCTCACCAAACTGCTTGTAGAATTTACAATAAGGATAACAGGCGAAAATCCTTATTCAAATAACTTATAAACGTTGCGAAAGAAGAATTGCCAAGAATCTCAATAGAGCTTAGTTCTTTAAATTAATAGCTTTGAAGTGTTTTATTTGATTAAGATTTTAGTGTTCCTTTAACCTCCAAACTATTGATAAAGTTTTTAATAAATAATCAGTTTCTTTTGTTATTCTGAAAACTGATAAAATTCTAATTATAATTCTATTTCAAACTGACCCAAGGTAAAGAGCCCATTATTCTGAAAACGAAGAGTTGTCTTTGTCTTTAAAAAAAATATAGGTACCTACCTACTCATTGGAACTCAACCTAATAAGGTTATAGAAAGCTCAATACTAATAATTATCAACTACATTTTAAAGATGCACCTAGAATAAACTAAATAGAGTGGCGCGACAGCTCTGGAAGAGCCAGGGCCTAAGTGGCTTACTCTTATCAAAAACTCTCTAAATGCGTGTGAAGAATTGAGGGGACTACAATTTAACTCCGATTCCGAACGGCAAAGTGGAAAAGCACTTTTTCATGACAGATGATACTCTTGGAAGTTTTGTCAGTTCTTCGCAAGAGGCAGTGTCCGTGAAAGATGAAATGAAAACTATTGCCACGAGCAGGACTTTAACCCACGACGTTCTGCTTAGCAGCCAACGCACCTAACCATTAACCTACGGACATTACTTGTAGATGTACCTACATTGCTTTATATCGTTAAAAATATAAAAATCAAAATAAAGCATAGAACTTTTAATTCTTGTCGCAGGATATTTGAAAGTTTTCTGATATTGTAAAGTTATTTTAAAACAATTTATCACGAATCCATTCATTCTGGGGAACGTTTACAAATTGTTCAAATTTATTTGGAAAACATGAATTGAATTCCTGAAATCCATTGAATACAATTTATTCAATGCAGGTCGAGGAGCAGAATTCTGCTGAATCAAACGGTGTGGGTTCAAACCCTATGTTTTTGATTATATAGACGTAAGTCAATGGATGGTTTCCGGTGTGAGAAATTTAAACATTTTCTAATATTAACGAACGTTTTTCTTAAGTAAATTAGCTAGTTATTTGAAAATAAAAGCAAAATGGATCAATCTTATGACGTATTTAGAAATAATTATCCATTTTACCCGTGGCAAAATGGTGATATGCAACTGCTAGCGTGTAAAATGTCTGTGCTTCTCAACTCGGTCGCATAAGACTGCACGTCCCATAATTCCCTTGCAAACACTCAAGGAATTGTTGAAGAGTGTAAGCCACTAGGCATTGGTTCTTCATTGATGTAGTGCCATAAAACGCAGTATACAAGCCAGCATTAGACTCGAGTCAGATTCGAACGTGTGTTGCGTTGTAGCCAAGGCTCAAAACAACTACGCCATGGTCCGTCTTTCTACCTTCGCATATACAGCACAGCGCTTATAAATGGATGGATACCCATCAAATTTTAAGTTTATTTTTAAAAAAGTCCCTTCTTTCTAAGATCATGGAAACGCTGATAAACTATCAGATCAAGAAATATCTCGCAGGCCGAAAGCTTCTTAATGGCCGGACGTAGGGCGCTCGAAGGAACAGGTCCACTGGTGATTTGACGGAATATCTCAACGAACAGTGGAACAAATTTTTCTTACGAACTGTTCAATACAAGTTTTATTGGACGGATTCAAATCTAAAATGCTGGTGTGCGCCAGAGCTCCTTTTTGTCTCCTACCCTCTTTCTCAGTTTGATCTCAGTCTGATCTCTTGTCTGTAAATTCTTATCTAATTCATTGATTGTTTCGCTGACGGTAGTACCCTTAGCTTTTCATATTCGTTCCCAGACTCACATCCCTCCACTTCGGACGTGGAACTGGAACGACAAAACATGATAAGCTCATTAAACTCTGACTTAAACAGCATTCCACAGAACAATGGGGATTTAAGAATCGCGTAGAGTTTGATGCTTCGAAAACTCAATGCTGTCTTGTATCGTTAAAGCGAGGCATAGGCATACCCCCCTTGTCACTGTCCATGTGTGGCACTTGCATCATTGAGACCGAACATTTCGAGATTCTCGGTATGTGCATCACTGACCACCTCTTGTGGACCAAGCACATACGCGACGTCGCCAAAAATGCCGCAAGATATCTGGGTTTTTTAAGTCGGTGCAAGAAATTTTTCTCCCCGTCTGATCTGGCTAATATCTATAAGACTTATATCCATCCAAAGCTTGAGTACAATTCTCTTCTCTGGGCTGGTGCTCCAGCTAGATACTTAAGCCTCTTGGACGGTATACAAAAAAGAGCCGTTTGAATGATTGGTGATAGAGACATTAACCAATTCATTCACTTCATTAGACCATCATCGTAACGTTTCGTGGCTCTCCCTATTCTATCGTTTTATTTGCGGTATGTGCTCTTGTGAAATAGCCAGTTGAATTCCTCACCTTAAACAATTCGCCCGTAATACTCGCGCTTCAAGGAATGGCCATCAGTTTACCCTCGGGCCAAACTCCGGACGTATATTTAGTAAAGACAATCGTTCCTTAGCCGTACTTCGTGAATGTGGAAATCCCTTTAACACTCTGTCTTTGCAAATAATTGCAATGTTCATGAATTTAAAACTAATGAACACAGGCACCTCCTTTAGTTCCCCATTCCTCCTTCCTAAAGCACTCACTGTGTCTGGTATGAAAAGAGTACAATAAAACCCCACGAGTGGGTGCTGATTGTAAGAAAAATAATGATAATAATGGTTTTACCAAATTGAATGTTCTGTTAAACCTTCATTACGATTTTTGTAAGGCATTTAGATACACGTTTGTTCAAAATTGCCACTTACAACTTTTACAGTTTGAATATTCTTGTATTTGTATGAAATGATCAAATGAATTACCACGAATGGAGCTGATTTTCGGTTAAATTTCTATATCAATTATTGTGGATTGACTCCATTGCAAAATAGGCATTTTCAGAAAGTTCTCAGAAACAGCTCGGATTTTGATGATTTTTTTTTATTTTTTGTTTTTCATGCTGTTTAAAATCAAAAACATTTCATTTGGGGGAAATAATTATTTATATTGTTCAAACAATTGCTATGTTGTTTATAAAGGGTGATCCACGAGCGGTGTTTTCGATATGTTCCTTGACCATTTGCAGCTTTTCATAAGAAATGTGTGGCCTGAATAATGTTTGTATTTAATCGTCCACATCAAAGAACGTTGCTTTTTTTTTTATTAAGCTTTGATTAACGGGAAATACGCTTTCATGTTTTACCCAAATCAATGTCACATTGGTTTCCGTTTTAAGTATTTGATTCCAGAATGATTTCTTATATTTGAAGTCAAACGAGCATTATACATATTTTCATTTGGTGCCAGTAAGGTTGGAGTGTTATTGAATTCGCATTTTGGTGAATGGATTTATCAGGGGTGGGTGTCAGTGGGGCGCCTCAACTTTGATGTCTTACGTACACATTTTAAATTTTTCTTCAAAATTGACAAGGGTATTAAAGGAATAGTAGTTGTGAATCCGACTGTAGGCATGTGTTTTATTTTATTTTATTTTGATTTTCCTTCTGTTATTTATTTGTGAGGCTGTGAAGGTACGGTTAAAGTGATAAGGCAAGTGAAACCGGATTGGAATAATGGTTTCCTATCCCGGAAATTAAATGATTTACAGATTTTGTTGGAGTTGGAATGCGGAAGAAAATTGATTTCAAATTTATTTGTTAGAAATCAACATTTCAAACAAATAAATCTTCGGCAGGAAGAGCAAGTTAAATAAAATGAAGAACCTTTTGAACCAACCAAGATGCAACAAAATTCGAATTTAATGGTGCTTATTGTTTTCCATCATTTTAGCAAAAAAAAAAAATTGAGTGGCGCGACAGCTCTTGAAGAGCCAAGGCCTACGTGGCTTACTCTCATCAACAATTTTCTAGGTGCGTATGAAGAATTGAGGGGACCTACAATTAAACGCCGATTCCGAACGGCAAAGTTGAGAAGCACTTTTTCATGACAGATGATACTCTTGGAAGTTTTGTCAGTTCTTTGTAAGAGGCAGTGTCCGTGAAAGATGAAATAAAAACTATGGACGCGATTAGGATGCGAACCTACGACGTTCTGCTTAGCAGCCAACACACCTAACCACTAAGCTACACTACATCATCATTTGAGCTGCCAACAGTTAAAATGAACCTTTGCAATGGGAAATCAAAAAATCAGTGCAGTTGTCAACGCAATGCGTTGCATTGGCATTGCATTGGCTTCTCAACTAGCTGATCATGATCTAAGGCTCAAATTCCAAAATTTGAGCTTAAAAAATTATTCGGTTAAAAGGAAAATAACAAGACAGCACCACTAATGGCAGCCGGGAAATAGTTTTAACTCCGTGAAATAATTTTAGCCTCAATTTTTCTTCGACTTTTTTTTAGTATTCATGATACTCCGAGGGATATGGCTGTTCACCCATATGTACGTCTGATTGAAAGTGTATCATGCACCGGTTGCAGGTATGGTATGGTATACAGGTTGCATGAAAAAATTACGAAACTCAGTTTTTTACAGTTTTTTATGATCGGTCATTTTAATTTTGTATTTTTATCACACAAAATTTCAGGGTTTTGCATGGCAACAAAGGAAGTTAAGCTCCATACAGCCATATTTGTTTCCCTTGACTACTGTGTTGGAAAAAAGTAAACTTCTCTAAACACATCTCTTGTAACATATTTTTTTGCAAAAATAGTCAATATTTTTCACTAGACATATTTTTCACATTTTTCAAGTTCACGTTCTCATTCTTATTCTCGTTCTCGTTCTTGTTCTCGTTCTCGTTCTCGTTCTCAATCTCGTAGTAGTAGTAGTAGTAGTAGTAGTAGTAGTAGTAGTAGTAGTAGTATTTTTTGTTTATTCATTTTTGGTTAACTTACATGCTATGAACACAATTTTATTCGAAAGAAAATCTAATAAATAAATACAAAATTTTTAAAATCACAAATTGAGTGTTCTTCATAATGCAGTTATACAAAAAAAGAATAAAAGGAAACATTCCTTAGCTTATAGCAAATGCTAGGGCTGGTGGCGAATGATCCAATGAAAGGAAAAAAAATGTATAAACTAGATCAAGAAGCATTAAATTCAAGAGTGTTGGTAGTAGGGTGAACTGTTAGAAAACAAAAATTATTTTGTGTTTTTAAGATGTTTTCAATATCCGTGTACTCAAGTTGAAAAAGCCAAGATCTTATCTCCTTTGAGAAAGAAGAAAATCTTCTTGAACCTCTGATGGACTCTGGTAGTTTATGAAAAAGTTTAGGAGCAACGAAAGTATAAAATTACAACCAAGAATATTAGAACAACCTTGCAAACTGAAAAACATAAGTTTGGTTTTACTACTCAAAATCATTTTATGTTTAAAAAACCACTTTCTTAAGATATCAAGATCATAATAAATGTCAGAAACAAGATTGAAGTAAGTTTTGTTGCCATACGAGCAAGCAATATCATCCGCAAAGCCCGTAAGCTTACCTTTAAATTGTTGTTTAAAGAAAGAGTTGAAGAAAATTAAAACCAGTAAAGGGCCAAGGACTGAGCCTTGTGGAACCCCTGTGCTTATAATCTTTAGACTGCTTAAACTATCGACGATTTTAACTTTCTGCTTGCGTTTGAATAAATATGACGCAAACCATTTATAAACAAAACCGCGTAGCCCGGCCTCATGTAGTTTTTAAAGAAGAATTTTATGATCAACAAGATCAAAAGCTTTTGTTAAATCAATAAAGAGTCCAGCAGTATTCAAATTGTTATTGATTCCATCATAAATATCAGCACAAAAATTCACAAGAGCATCTTCGGTAGACATACCAGCTCGGAATCCAAATTGATTATTATCGAAAAAATTATTATTATTCAAAAACTTTAAAACCCTAGTTTTCATAGCTTTTTCAAACGATTTAGAACAAGCTGGCAGAATAGAAATAGGTCTGTAATTATTTAAATCTGTATGACTAGATTTCTTATGAAGGGGAATAACCTCAGCTACCTACAGAGCATTGGGAAAAATACCTCCAAGAACACTTTCATTAAATATGTGTGTAAGAACATCCACAATATTATAAGCAATTTTTTAAACAAGTAATTAGAACAAGAGTCTTCGGTTTTAGAATAAGAGTTGTTAAGTGAGTTAATAATGTTAAGAACTTCATGGGATGTAAAAGGTTTGAAATATATAAGACTATTGCTAGACTGATTCTGATCAATAATTGTACTTCCTAAGCAACTAATGAAATTAGAGCAATAGGAAACATCCCAAACTTTCTGGGCAATAGAAGTAAAGAAATTGTTAAAACAATCAGCAACAAGGGTAGAAACCAAAAACAAATCTTTCTCTATTACTATTTGTTTTCTCTCAGAAGTCTGACGATTAAGAATGCTATTTATTACATTCCATTCACCTCTTAAATTATTTTTATTTTTCTCCAACTCTTCTAGGTTCTCGTTCTCGTTCCCTTTCTCGTTCTCGTTCTCGTTCTCGTTCTCGTTCTCGTTCTCGTTCTCGTTCTCGTTCTCGTTCTAGTTCTCGTTCTCGTTCTCGTTCTCGTTTTCGTTTTCGTTCTCGTTCTCGTTCTCGTTCTCGTTCTCGTTCTCGTTCTCGTTCTCGTTCTCGTTCTCGTTCTCGTTCTCGTTCTCGTTCTCGTTCTCGTTCTCGATCACATTTTCGTTCTCGTTCTCTTTCTCTTTCTCGTGCTCTTCCGGGGTCGTCCTTAATAAACGTACTCGAAAACGTATTTATATAAAAAATGTCGTACAGATTCAATCCCCGTCAGTATTCTTTCTTTCCGTGTACAAAATATAAATTATTCAATTTTCCTCTCCCATAGTTTTTGTTTGTCAATCATAATTAAGGTTAGGAAAAAAATCCAAATTTGCCTGAAACAAACTACCACTAGACCAACAAACAACATTGTATCTCATCCACACAGAACGTCAGAGAAAACTGTAAACAAACCAAAACCAACGGTACTTGGTTGCTTTGCCACGTCGACCGCCAACCAACACCGACACCGGCACCACCATGCCAGGTTCACCGATCGAGATCCATTTTTTGGACGGTTTCCTTTTTTTTTTTAGAATATCTTCTGTTCTGTTCTGTTTGGGTTGTGGTGGCTAGCCACAATAAAGTTTACTCCAATTCTTCTATACCTATTGTGGATTCCAAACAACTGAACCAGACCAATTGAGCTTTACCATAATACGTACTATGCATTCATGTACAAACGTACATCACTTGACGTTTACTTTTGTGTGATGAAACCTTTCCTATACCTTCGTGCTTGTATGTTATTATTTTTATTTAAAAAATATGTATATGTAGATACATGGTCAGAAAAATGAAAAGAAGCTTTTTATATACATATATAAATATATACCTATAGGTACCTAAATGTATATGGTAAAAACATTTTTTGGGAGCCGAAAAAACAATTGGGTTGTGGGCAAGCATTCGAGGATATTACTCCCATTGGTTGTGGTTTAAAAACTTTTCAAAATTTAATATAGAGGTTTTGTTTTATTAGACTCAACCGAAAGAAGAGTAGCGGTATTATACACATAATCAAAGTACCTTCATATTTTGTAATATAATAAGATTTCGCAAACTTTATGGTAAACACACGAAGGGTAAAATTTAATTAAGAATTTTGATAAAAAAAAAATATATTCATAGGAAACAAAACTACATAACAAAATAACCTTTTTTGAGGTAAACTGTAATATGTATGTTTGTAGTTTAATATTTTTCGAGGAAACCAAATATTAAATAATTCTCTCACGAAATTTTGGGTGTTCGAAAATGTGTTTGGGATGTGTCAAGAGTCAAGACAAACTGTTGGGGAGTTAATGGTGGTGAAAATTGTCATGGTCGGCTTGGTTTTATGAAATTAATGTGTATTCTAGCTATGGTATCCCTAGGGTGATTTGAGTTTGAATGTTTCCCTATTTTATAAAATAAATTCAAAAGAATGGGGTAAACAATTTTATAATTGATTTAAATTAAACGCGGTATTGAAAATAAAATGTCTTACATTCGAATAACTTTTCAAGTCCACCATCACCAATCAGTCTTCGAAAATCTTCTGCAATCGGTAATCTTTTATTTTATTAACACGATTTATGAAAACGTTGTCTTGAATCTTGGCAGTTTTGATATAATAATTGTTGATGAAGCGGCTGACTGATGAACGCCTGCAGAGATAAACAAGGGAACATCATAGTAGAATTGCAATCAATGCTGGGGATTTGGAAAGACCACTTCTGTAGACTATAAAACAATGACGACGAACAAAATCCCGCCGTGAGGCAGGAGCCTTTCATCGGACACGATGAAAGCCAAAATTCCATAATTCCATGAAAACGGCAATATCACGGCTGAAATCCAACAAAGCCGTTGGAGCAGATGGTCTAGCTGCCGAGCTGTTTAAAGCAGCAGGCGACGATCTAGATAGGATCAGGCACCAAACCATCTGTAAGATATGGTCGGAAGAATGCATGTCCGATGAATGGAATCTCAGCATTGTTTGCCAGATCCTGGAAAAAAGAGAGATTTTCTTTACTGCGCCAACTACAGTGGAATCAGCCTACTTAACATCGCTTACAAGATCCTCTCTGCCGTAATATGTGAACGTCTGAAGCTTTTCGTCAACAATCTGATTGGTCCTTATCAATGTGGCCGCAGGCCAGGAAAGTCAACCATCGACCAAATTTTCACGTTGCGGCAGATCCTGGAAAAGACCTATGAACTCCAAATCATTTCCCACCACCTTTTCATCGATTTTAAGGCCGCGTATGACAGCATCTACAGAGACGAACTGTATAAAGCTATGTCTAGTTTTGGCATCCCTGCCAAGCTCGTTCGCTTGTGCAAAATGACGATGAAGAACTTACGCTGCTCCATCAAGGTTGGCAACGAGCTTACGGAATCTATCGATGACAAAAAAGAATTCAGACAAGGCGATGACTAGTCATGTGATTTCTTTAACATCATTATTGAAAAAAAAGCAAAACTCCACCGCCAACACCAGAAGCACTATCTTCCAAAAGTCTGTTCAACTTCTCGCTCGGACAGAACATCACAATAGACGCATACAACTTCGAGGTCGTAGAGGAGTTTGTCTACCTATTCTCCGCTATTAACACGGTCAATAACACCAGCGCCGAGATCACACGAAGAATAACTCTTGTAAATCGTTGTTTCTTTGGGCTAAGAAAGCAATTGAGTGAAAAAGCTCTCTCTCGAGCAACTAAAGTAAGACTATACAACACCCTCATCACCCCAGTCCTGCTACGGACCGAGCTGTCTGGAGAGGTTTGTTGGCTGACGCCCTAGTCCGCCCCGAACTGTAGCGCCACCTTACCCTGATCTATATAAAAATAAGACTCTGGCGCTCATGTTTGACATTTAAGTTTTTTCAAAGCTGTATGGTATGACGAGTCTATGGAATAGTCAAGAAATATTAACCTCACCTTCAAAATATTTCCAATGGGTACAGGAAGTAGTAAAATACAATTTAATTTGTAAACGATAAACTCATGTACGTAGCTCCATATTAAATAAACAGCTATAATAATTTAAGCGAATGTTTAACGGCACGTCTGTGATAGTGTCAAATTGAAAGCTTTAAGTGACACAATCTCTTGATGGAACGACATACCAACATGCAAACTTTAACACAGGCATTATAATATGCGAGAAAATACAAAATTCAGCACAAAGGAGTTATCGAGTTATCAAACGTCTAAGGTATCCATCTAAACGACATTACATGTACACAAAATCTCAAGACTCAAGGTTCCTTAATGTGTGAACAAGAATATATATGTGTACATGCCTGCTAATATATCTACGCATGTATTTAAATAAGTATGTACAAAGCTTAATGTTCAAATAAAAAAGCTTTATCCTTTTGTCTTTTGTATTTGCTATTTTCAGCTTGTGTGATTTTTGTCCTTGCCTCTCGTTATACAGTTTGTTTCTAAGTATTAAAATGCGCCACTTTGTCGCCAAAACGTGCTATGACTGTAAACAAAAACAAATTTTTCATTCAAGAATGCTCCTGTTGTTGGAATAGTATACCCAATCGGTTGAGCAGAGTATCGTTGAATCGATTTATGGATAGGCACATTAGGTGTGTTTTTTTTTTTTTTAAAGATACCTTTCCCTGCATTCTACATATTCGGTAGCTAAAAGCATTCTATATGTATTTCAAGATAACTTCTAAAAATTTACTTAGTGTTTTCCAGTCGGACTCGTTTAGTATTTTAAGGCTGTGGCTTAAATATTGGGCATACCTTTACTTATAAAATGGAAACAATCATCTTTTGGCTTAAGGTTGCATATTGAACAGAACTGATCAAAGCTCCCATTATAAGGACATCCGTTAAGGCTGAGTAGTTAACATCTTGCTTTAAAAATGAAAGAAATCTCTCCATATGTTTAGGTATCGTTAAAGTAGTTCCTCTTCTCAAGATTGTAGTTAAGCTGAGAGTATCACAATCTACTGTCGGATTCACGGCCATTCAAAACAAATGTTTCTCGAGTCAAGCTCTCATTCTTTGTAATTATATGGTACAGCTGTTCTTTTAAGTTGTTGGGGTTATTAAAGTCAATATGAAGTGTTTCACTACAAACAGTACCAAAGTTTTCCCACTTAGCAGTGTACCAGTCTTTATTCCTAAACATTTTTTTTGTCATCCTTGAGTCGTCATGGGCTAAAGTCTTAATAATAAAATCAGCCTGCGCTTTAAGGGTACTTGTTAGATGTTTTGGTAATCCTGTTTCCAAGTAGATTGCATAGTTTGGTGTGTTTCGAGGTAAGTTGAAAAGTTTTTTTAGGAAATTCCTCTGGAATTGTTCAATTTGCTCATATTCATCTGCAATCCAGACTTGACATGCGTAAGAGAGATTTGACTTAACTACCGCTTCGTATATCTTGTACTTGGCGGAAAGAATTGTTCTGCTATTCGTAAACACTTTTCTCCATGTAGAATTCAACAAGCTTTGTGAAGTGTTGGCCTTTTCTCCTAGATATTAAGTTTCATTGGTTACCTCTAGTAGATTTCCATTATAATACCACCTTTTAACGTTTTGACTTCGAGAGGATCGCGAAAATACTATGACCTTTGATTTTTCCGTATTAATCGTTAGTATCCACTCCATCAGTTGCAGTAAGATGCTAATCGATCAATCACCAATTGTAGATTTTCTGATGATTCAGACAGTAAAACAATATCGGCGGAGTATAATAAAACATTTACAACCGAATTACTGTAGTTGTTTCAAAGCAATCTGAGAATATTGCACCATCCCATACCGCTGCTTTTGTTCCATTGTACATTTCCTTAATTACACAAAGAAATTTTGAGGAAATAGCCAACAGCGAGAGCTTATATAACAGTGCATTACGATTCACTCCAAGGCCTAAATGGCTTACTCTCATCAACTGGGTGCGTGTGAAGAATTGAGGGGTCCTACAATTTAACGCTGATTCCAAACGGCAAAGTTGAGAAGCACTTATTCATGACAGATTGATACTCTTGCAAGTTTAATCAGTTCTTCGCAAGATGAAGTGCCCGTGAACGATGAAATAAAAACTATGGACACGAGGACTCAAACCCACGACCGACTTTCTGCTTAGTAGCAAACGCACCTAACCACTAAGCCACGGACACTACTCACCCGATCGTAAGTTCTTTTGAAATCTACGAAGAATGAGTATATTTTCTTGTTCCGTAGTTGGAAGGCTTTAACGATTGAAGAAAGTGTAAAAATCTGGTCTGTTGCAGAATAGTGCTTTCTAAAACCGGCTTGAAGATTTGAAAGAATACTTTTCCTCTCCACCTATTTTTCAAGTCTCTCCACAAGTATGCCGCTGAATATTTTGGCTAATGCGTTCATAAATCATATGCCTCGATAGTTGTCAGCAATATCAGAACAATAATTATTTATTATTATAATTTTCACATTGCTTCCTATGATACATTCATAGGAATTAAAGAAAACTGGTTGTGTAAAAAAAAAATATTTGGCGCAAATTTTAAGTCAGCCCTATTTTAAGCAATAAAGTCGACTCTAATTAAAGCACTCTAAAATTTTCTTATTTTTAAACACTTTAAACGAGTCTTCTAACTAGATTGGACTTTAAACAAAACTTTGTGTGAACTCGCCTAAATGTGACAGGTCAACAGGAAATTTAAATTTAAATTTGTCAGAATTTAAACGAAGACAAAAACTACAATTCTTTGAATTTTCTAATTTGAATAGATAATTTCCAGTTGTGTTTTATATATAAATAAAAATGAAACATGAAAAGGCTTGTTTTTAAGTTATTAGCAATTATAAAAATTGGCCTATCATATTACCGCTTTTAGTCGAAGCGAGACCGTGAGCAAAATTGGAATCGGACGGAAAAAGAATTCTTCCGGCAGTTGGTTGAAATGCATCTCAAGACAATTGCAGATAAAAGTATGTAAGTGAGAAGAAAAACACAAGCTTCGGCTTCAACTCAAGTGATTTGTTGCAATTAAAACAAAACGCTGATGTTGAAACTTAAAACTACACATAGATATCTCACAGTGCGTTAATCATTATGTGAAATTTTATGAAATACGGCAGTAAACCAGCAAACTTTTTTGAAATGTTTTTAATGATCTTTGCAACTGTTGATTCCGCTAGTCCATGCATGGATAGTATTGAATTTTAAGCGGATCGTTAAAGGTATTTATGACAATTTTTGGTTTGTTAAAAAAGTAGGTACTTACCAACATCAACTAGGTGAACATTTTCCAAAAAAATGTAAGGTCACCAAAACTTGTAATTCTGGAAAAACCGGAAGACCACGATTTGTAATCGGTTCTTAAATGTTCAGCTTTTCAATTAAAAATGGAACTGTGGTCTTATCCAAGCGATATCTTGAATAAAACTGATTTTCATCAAATTCTGCAAATGGATTCGCACGAATTTGATTGACTTTTTTTTCTTATGATTTCAAAATCATCGAATATCTCAAAATCTGCTTCCTCACCAAACATTTTTTTTTGTATTTAATGACAAACTTAAAAAAAAAAAAACAACTATGCTTTAAAAATTCAAACAAATGATTTCCCCCTTTTAAAGTTAGACGACCACTTTAACGATAAAGTATACTTTAAGTTGTTTAAAAATAAGATAAAGTCGATCTTGAATCTAAAATTTGTTTTTAGAGTCGACTCCTACTTTAAAGTGGATTTAAAGTAGGGTTT
>CAKKXW010000005.1:45264328-45282842 GCA_920937365.1 Sphaerophoria rueppellii
AAAAGCATTGGAAAACTAACACATTCTCACTGAGTTAGTATAAAACGAACAAATTTCAGTTTGTAGGCAAAAAGAGAGCGAACACCCGAAGTCGCGACTCTAGGTATTATATATTCTCTATGGCCTATAGCAAGATACTGCCATCCAATTTTGGCGAACAGTTCTTAAAAAAAGTTTGATTTCGTTTTCAATAGGCGTTTTTCTTTTTTAGTTCAGAGCTCTGAACTCTGAGCCAGCTTGCTGAACAGATTCTGAACAAAGTTAACTCTTAACATTTTCTGAACGTTCTGATTTAATTTTGAAATACAATTGAGCACTTAATATACAGAATTTTTTGTATTTGTATATTTAATTAATAAATAATAATCTAGACTATTTATTATCACAAAATTAATATTCTCTGCCAAATCAACTTGCTTCCTTCACCAATTTAATTATTTTAAGCATTTCTTTTCATTTGAACACATCTCACATGCTTGACATTTGTTTGTTCAGTTTGCTTACAATGCTCGATCTCCCTTTTCCGAGGGCGTCGGTTGAACTCCGGACACTCAGAATCAGTGCTCTGAAGGAAAAAAGTAACACAACTTTGATGCTCTGAACGCACTGAACAAAAAAAGAAACACAATTTTTAGTTTGGCAGTTCAGGCTCTGTTCAGATGTTAAAAAGAAAAACACCTAATAGAGGTTTTTTTTCAACATCTTGGTAAATTTTCGAATTGTTTATAGCAACTTCCTCAAAACATTCCCAGAAATTGTTGTGCGTTTCGTCATTTCACGTCAAACATCACGGAGTAAGAAAATAAAAACTACACACAAATCGCTAGCAAATGTAATGAAATGCAATAAAACAAGTAAGAAAATGGCAAAAGTCACCTATGAGATACACGATTACACATTTTTTCGTTAGCCGAATATTCGGTGTTCGGTGAGGCTGGCCGAAAATTCGGCATTCGGCCGATGAGGCTGGCCGAAAATTCGGTATTCCGCATCCGGCCGAATCACTATTCGCGGCATCTCTACTTTAAAAAAACTACCTATAAATCTGTTTCCTTTTTCCAAAATTATTTTTTTTATTTTTTAAAACTAGCTTATGAACTTAATCTTATTTTAACTTACTTACTTAGGTCAAGATTATCTCCTATAGTTATATGGTTAACAATAATTATATGGAGCAATTATAAGCATAGGTACGTAGTTAATTTGCTTCACTTTTTAGAAGTCAATTGATGAAAGTTTTTGCCTGTCCCTTCCTCCAAGTTTAAAGCTACTGAACTCATCTTGGAAAATATTATTGTACCGGACAGGCAATAACACGAGGGTGAAAAAAGTTCATACATATTCATTCATTCATATCTATATTATTTTAACACTTTTGTTAGTAAAAGATCGATTTCTCAAAATGTCTGTCTTGCTCAAAAATATATTTCATTGTATATATTATTTTCTTATACTTTTACACAATGGAATTTCTTGCCTAATGACAAACAAAAATATTTTATTCAAAAACGCGCAAGTGAAGTTTCTTTCTTACAAAACATATCATTCAGTAAGGAACTAACAAACTTAGAAACATACACATGTATTTTTAAAGAAATGGATTTAGGAAGATCTCAAATACGTCAAATCTTTCATTTCGTTGAGTGATTAGGGTCTAAAAATGGAAATTGAAAACTTTCAAATGTAAAATAGGTGTATTCGTTCAAGGAATCGTTCCACATGTCATTCATTATGTAAGTCTTAATCTCAATTTGAGAGCTGGAAGAAGGTCTAAGCTTGGGAATGGATGGTAAATTAACTGTTTCTAATCTCTTGATCAACGATTGGCGAACAAAAAATAAATGAAGTAAACCATGTACAACTGTGCATATAGACACCTATATTTTTCAGAGGATAGAGTAGTTGATTGCTACACCAATCGCTGTGGGTTCAAGGCCCAGCTTCGGCAGCATTATTTTTCTACTAAAATCGACAGCATATCTGAAGCCACCTGTGTTATAATATGATAATATTTTTCTTTCTATGTGTCTCTCTGTCTGTCTGTTGTATATTAATGCCTTGTTTTATCCCAACCGATGCGTTGGCCTCAGTCGCTCTCCCAGTGCTGATTATGTGTATGTTGTTAGTTAAATTCATGTGGAGGTACTGTGGAGTCAACGTCAATGTCAAAAACTTCATACTGAACTTTTTTCAACTTGTTTTATGTTTTGCTAGAAAATTAAGAAAACAGGCATCATTGTTATAAGCAACTAAAACAAGGTCTTAGTAATAAAGGTTAAAATTAGGGTTAGTGACGTTTTCCCCAAGACAAAATACCCAAACCCAAAATCCCCAAACTGAAATCTCCAGCAGCGAAATCTTCAAAGAGAGAATCCCCATTGCAAAAATCTCTATGCCAATATCTGGAGCTATTATTTCAATTAGTTAAGGTTGCACGCGATGTTACGTTAGAATTAAAAAATGTCACTTTGTTTTTTCACAACGCCATCGATAATTTTCTATTTTGTTTTTTTAAAAGAAATGATAGCCATATCCATTTAAAAGTATCTTTTTTCCTCCTTTATTTGATTTCAAAACAATAATTTCATCCATAAAAGGTTACTTTTTTTATGAAACACAACAGTTCTCAGCTAGGAATACCTACACTTGACAGACTGAAAGTGCATTCATAATTTGGTATCAAGTCATAACGGCCTCGTGCACATGCCGTGAGAGAAATGGTGTTAGAAGACGTAGCTAAAAATTGGGGATTTGGATTCCAGGAGATTTTGGCAAACAATATTTTTTCTTTTGGGATTTTGTCAATGGGGATTTTCTCGGGGAGATATTAGCAATTTGGATTATTTTTTGTTTTGAGATTTTTTACCCATGGTGATTTTGTCATTTGGAAATTTCGTACGACTCACTTGAAATTAACTTAAACAACGTATTCACATAATATTCCTCTCGGCTACTTACTTACAACAAAGGTAAATCTTTTGTAATTTCCTTATTTTTGCTTTTTCTCGTCTTTGTTTTTAGGCCTTCTCAACATACCCCTGTACCTTAGGACTAAAAAAGAGCAAAACCCCGACTAGTCATTATAAAATGTCAGCTGAAGCTACCAGAACAGATTCCCCCGTTTCACCGTATCACTTCGATGCCTTTCGGACACAGCCCTAATGAGTTTCGACTATAAAAGAAGCGCAATCTGCCATGCTACAGATCACACCTGACTTAATAGAGCCGCTCAAGTATAGTTTAAAAAAATTAATCATTTGCTGAAACAACCACCCAAAGATCAAATTATTATCAATCAAAATTATACTCGGTTACCATACCGGGTACCTGGCTAGCTATGTAGCAAATTATCTTAACTTAGGATAGGAGTCAAGTTGAATTGAAAAGTCTGTAGAAATATAAAAAAAAGATAAAAAATATTTATCAATGCAAATCTCACATCTTGATCGTTTGATATGTAAATTATATGCTATCGGTTTTTGTGTATTAACTCAAAAACAATGTAAACCGTTTTATTATTATCATTTTTATTTTTGGGCCCGTTCCTTACTCAATCAGATCATCGGCATACTAAATGAGTACGGGCGTACGGATATCCTTTAGATCACTCCATGCCGCTTGTGTGAATATTTTGATAATCGGCGAATTACCCGCACCCTGTTCCAGGCCATTTTTGAAAATAAAATATGTGGTTGAAGTTATATCTTCTGACCACAAACTTAGAACCGTTAAGCATACCAAAAAACAGATATTACACCAAGTCTGGTATCTAAGCTTTATATGAAATCACCCTTTGGTGTCGAAAGCCTACACCGTCAACGTTAGTCCGTGATATCGCATAACTCACATCAATGCGGTCTAAAACTGATATATGATGTGCAATTTGTAAACATAAAGTAAAGTTCTTAATTTTTTGGCTGGTTAAAGTTGGTATAGCAATAATAGCGCAATCCCTTGATGAGCTTGTGAAAATTAACAATAATGAACCAAATATTCTCAAATGCACAATTGCCTCTGTTCGAAATTAAACCGGGTAGGGTACAACCGCTCTGTCCGGTTGTATTGTATCTATACATGTTTTTATTTTTATATTTTAGATTTTTTCTAATAATTTTCAGAAAATGGTGCTTCACTGCTTTTTTGGAAAACGATAATAATTCAAAGGGTTGAATCGCTGTAGGGGATTTTGTTTCTGTACGTTTCCGTAGTTTACAAAAATTTTGATAAAACATCTTTTTGAGAACAAACATGTAAATTAATAGTAGTAAAACAGTTTGTGCAAGTTCCTTCAACCTGTTTTACCCATTATGTTTGTGATTTTATAATTCTCTCCCATGTGTTGCTTCCTGTTTCAAAGTAAAAATGCGTTACTGACCATCCATGACAAAAAGGCCAACGACGACCGTTGTCCCATTAGCACACATATTCTTCTACCAAAAGAATTAATCTCTATGTCGAAACAGGTGGACCCAATTCAATTAAATAATGAATGAGTTCCATCAAAAAACGTGTCTTTTTTTTTGGCACTCTGGTTTATCTATATATACCTTAACCCATTTGGTCGGAAAGTTTTGCGGCCGTCCCTAATGAAACAAACATAATCAGAGCTGTGGTGCTGGCGATTGAAGGTAGGGAGAGGATGTCCTAGGTAAAACAAACAAAATTATTCTATGAATTGCTTTAAGGTGATGAATGCGGGAGGGGATGATAGATTAGGTGGTTAGTTTTACATTTGATGTTTTTTGGGGACGATATGCCAGTCAGGGTGTCATTATACATGAAACACAGATGGGAATCTAAAAATGGGTTGCCATGAAAAAGTGGTTCTGTTTGTTTTATATTACCGGGGGCTTTAAGCATCTCCTCTTTTTTCTTGTGTTTATTTTCTAAAAGGTCGTCTAAACAGGGAACCAAGCACATTGATGGAATTAATTTACAGACTTTTTGGATAATAAATACAGAAAGTTTTCTGTATGCTTAATGTTTTGCAAAAAAAATACGCATTTTGAGACTGCCTCTTATTATCCAAAAAGCTTTGGATTAAAGTAAAAATCTGGCTATTTTTGTAATGGAAGATCATAAAAAAAATTGTGTCTGTACATACAGTGTTAATGTGCTAATTTACTTACTAAAGGTAGCGCTACAGTCCAGGTTGGACCAGGGCCTATTCAAACAAGTGTCTCCAGCCAGCTCGGTCTCTAGCTAGCTTTCTCCAGTTTCACACGGCAAGTGGATTGTCATCCTCTACTTAAGTAGCGGTCTCCCTCTTCTACAACGTCTTTCCGGCTTGGATTCGAAAACTACGGGCCGGAACATTATTCTGTATTCGCTCTGCATGACGCAACCATCTATATCGTTGGACCTTTACTTTTCTTGCAAGGTCAAAGTCGTTGCATAGCTCGTACAGATGGTGGCTGAATTTTCATCTCCCGCTTTGTGAATACGCTTTGAGCTTCTTCGAGAGAAAAATATTTCTAGTGATTTTTGGTCCAGTCTGCATAAATATTCTCCAAAATCACTCGAAATATTTTTCTCTCGAAGCAGCACAAAGCGTATTCATAAAGCGGGAGATTAAAATTCAGCCACCATCTGTAAAATCGCTGGAAATATTTTTCTCTCGAAGCAGCACAAAGCGTATTCATCTGATGTTGATCTGTACCATACATGAGGACCGGGATGATTAGGGTTTTGTACAGTGACACTTCAGTTGCTCGAGGGAGGACTTTACCACTCAATTGAATTCTAGGTCCAAAGAAGCAAGGATTTGCAAGAATGATTCTCTGTTTGATTTCAGCACTGGTGTCGTTTGCGGATTCTAGGTAGACAAAGTCTTTATTTGCCTCGAAGTTAAATACATATTATACTGACGTTGGCTCCCAGACATAGATATTTTGTGTCTTTCCTTGTCCTTTCTTTCCCTCGTTAACTGCTAGGCCCATCTTCCTGGCCTCTGTCTCCAGGGTCACAAAAACTCCACTGACATTGCACTGTGTTCTTCCAATCATGTCAATGTCGTCTACGTATACTAGTGGCTGAACGACTTTTGAAAGATTGTGCCTCTGGTGATGATATTGGAGTTTTGCACGCAATCTTTTCAAGAATGATATTGAAGAAATTGCATAACAGCGCATCGCCTTGTCTAAAATCCTTTTGACATCAAATGCTTTGAAAACGATGAAAAGTTTGTAGGTATCGATAAAGTTCCTGAGTCTTCTTTAGAATCTGCCCTAGTTAATATTTGTTTGATGGTGTACTTCCCTGTTCTGAAACCACACTGATAAGGACCTATGAGGTTGTTGACGGAAAGCTTCAACCTTCCCACTGTTGGTTATTTAGATTTAAAAGGTTCCTTTATTAAAGAAAACAACGTCTTCTATGTAACGATATTTTATTCAGACAGAAAAACTAAAAAGAAAATTTTCTGATTTTCAATAAACTGATAAAGTGATTATAATTAATTATTTAATGTTGAGTGATAAGAACAAAGTATTGTCACTTAACGAATGTAATATTTAACACCCACAGCATGGCAGATAAGATCTTTAGGCGAAATTTAGGAGACGTATACCTCTGTAGTTGGTGAAGTTCGGGGGATCTTCTTTCAACTTTAATGTGCTGCTCTTGTACCCGCTTTTAAGAAACTGTTAGTGGTAACTTAAAGGATGTGTGGGCAGTCTTCCCATCACTTTACAGAATCGCAATTCCGGAAAATGCAACGGATAGTGCATTTTTAGTATTAAATTTGCGATGAATGAAAAAACGTCTAACCTTTGTTATGGCCATTATTGTAACGTCCTTGTGCAAACGTTTGAATTCGAATGACACATCTGTCGGGATCATTAGTATACGTAACAACGGAATGTCTTCACACTTGAATTTTCCATTCAAATTTGTTTCCTTGATAAGATTGATTTTTATTTCCTTGACTAATAGTCAGGTTTCGTGACAAAGTCGTGGAAGACTTTTGTTTCGGAAAGAAGAAGGATGCGTAATAATCTTTTAACTCCATTGGAAAACGATTTACGATCCTGACCTTTTGGGTACAATGGGAGCAATGCTGAGAAATATCGCGACATTAGTTTGAAAATCATGATAATGTTGCAGAATGTTCCCGAAAGTTGCATACGGATTTTGAAAGAAGAGAAGCACCGTCAGCTCCGTATGTTCGTTATCTTGTAAAAAAAAGTGAAAGAATCTGGCATCCTCATCGATAAACCAAAGCGTGAAAAACCAAACCGAGAATATTTTTGCTGTGGCAAAAAGTGTGCGTGAAGCTCCATCAACATCAATTCACCGTCGTTCTCAACAATTGAACATTTCGGAGATATCATTGAGACGAATTTTGCATAAAGACTTTAGTATGATGCCATACAAAGTCCAATGCGTTAAAGCTTCGCTAAGTGGGCCTGCGATCGAGTCACTGTTTGGTGCCGATTTCGGTCCAGGGGCATAATTGGGCCGTTTTTCTTCGAAAATGAGCAAGGAGTGGCCTTCACAGTCAATGGCGATCGTTATCGAGCCTTTTGAACGAATTTGAAGAGGAGGATATTGGAAAAATTTGGTTTCAACAGGCGGCGCTGTGTGCCACACAGCCGATGCTACACTCTATGTTTTGCACCCTGTTTTTGAAGATCGCATTATCAGCCGCAGAGCTGGGACCGATCGTGTAGACTGCATTGCCAGCCGAGGCAGCAATTTTAATAACATTATTTTCCATTATTAACCGGAAGGATAGTACTTTCAAAGTAGTGTCCGTAGCTTAGTGGTTAGGTGCGTTGGCTGCTAAGCCGAACGTCGTGGGTTCGAATCCTACTCGGGCCCAAAGTTTTTATTTCATCTTTCACGGACACTGCCTCTTGCGAAGAACTGACAAAACTTCCAAGAGTATCATGTGTCATGAAAAAGTGCTTCTCAACTTTACCGTTCGGAATCGGCGTAAGAGAATTGTTGATGAGAGTAAGCCACTTAGGCCTTGGCTCTTCAAGAGCTGTTGCGCCACTCTATTTATTTTTTTATAGTACTTTCAAATAAAAAAGAAATTAGAAAAAATAGTCAGTAGTTTTTTTTATAACATATTCAAAAATGTGCACGACTGGGTCGTACGAACTTGCTCCTGCATGCTAAAATTAAATATTTATGATTACTTTTATGCTCCAAAAATTGCAAAAAGTAGTGTTAAAATAAGAGATATACAAAACAGAGATATATAGAAATAATAAGAATTTATTTCATCAAAAACAAAAAAACGGTTCTATGGGAGGTACCGTTTTGGAGCAAAACAAACATTTTTTTTGCATAAAATACATGATGTTTAAAAAAATAAAACTCGAGGAAGTTTAACAAAAATCGTAGGAGCGGTTTTGGAGAAAATTGAAAGTTTTGGTTTCTGGCCAAGAAAATCGTATGGTGGCTACCCTAAATTTCGATCTTAAAACAAAAATAAAAAAAACTTGGATATGAGTTTTTGCTCAAACATCTAATTTTCAAATTTAAAGTCAATCGGACCAGCAGGTAAGGCTGTAGATGCCTGTAAACTTCCAGACAGACAGACAGACGGAATCGCCGGACCCACTTTTTTCGATTTCTCTTTCATCGTAATGTCATATCTTCAATACTTGCCATATATTCTATGTGTCGCAAGTAAAAAATAACGAGGGTTTATTATGTTGTATTTTAAAAGGAGAGAAAATATAGGAATTTTGAACTTCACCCAATTTTGAAGTAGGTATATAATTTATACATCGTGTTTTAATGTAATCCTTATTTAGAAACTGATGTAACCTTTCACGAATTTTAACATTATTTTTCTTGCTAAACAAGCCCTTTATATTCTAGAAATGCTAATTCTGATTTGTCTTCAAACGCAGCTTTCCAGTTGAAACGCTTAAGCATTTTGTTTTTCGGAAAAATAAACTCCAACCAAAATTACACATTTCACTCCCAAAATCATTGAAGTCTATCTATGCGATATCAGAATCAGATACTAGTGTTTGCATAAACAAACTACAAACATGTCTGTTATTACATATTTTGGTTTAAAAAAATTATGAGTTGTTACTACAAAAACGCCATTCTGTTTGACACAAAAGAATGCATTTAATAATTATACCTGGATATGTGGTTTTAGTTCTCATCCCAAACATCAGGTAGCTTGATAAAAAGAATGTTTTCTCACCTTTTCGTCGCGTGCGTCGTAGAGACAAATCACTTTTTCTTTCAACTTCCACATGAGTGCTTAATGTTAACAAAAGCTTGCGGTTGCTACCTTCCTATAAAAACTGCTTTCATCCTTAAAAGAATTCACTAACAAAGAAAATTGTTTTTGATAAGGTATGAGAGGAAGTAAGTTACTACACCTATGACCTTATTTTGAAGCAAAAAGTACAAAGACTTTTTTTTGTTTCAAATTTGGAACACCATCAAAATACATATTAGGAAGATTAAAAACACACCAAAAGAAAAAATATTCAATTACTGAACAATATTTTAACTTGGGTCTTGATAAACGAGAATGAAATGTCTCAAACTGATGATATTAACACTTGAATTTAAATTTGTCCCTATAGTGTATTTGTCATTTCTACTTTGTTTGAACTTTTGCAGTTCTGTTACAAAATAGAATTCAAAGTGGATGTGCTCTGAATGAGTTTAAAGAAAACAAAAAAAAATGGAATAAACAGGTCTCTTACAAAGGAATCAATACGATGTGTTTTCCGGAGAATCACTTTCAACATTTCTTTTAGTTTTCTGAGATTTCTTCAAGAGTTGTTGAACTCTCTATTGTCACACCTTGTTTCATGTTCTTGACTCTTTTGAAAGGAAATAGATTTTGTTGATTTCCAGGAAAGGGAAATACTCCTTAGTTTTGAGTGTAACTGTAATGGTGTGTATGCATATGTGTCTGATATAGTTTTAGTACTCCACATATGTTTGAGATGAATGGTAAGTAAGGGATTCAAGTCATTTGCTGAAGAACAGAAAGGCAATAGAAGATAGTTTTTCCGTCCTAAGATTTTCAACGGAACAGCTCTGATACAGTGTTCTTTGACACTGGGCTATATGGCATACACACATTTGCTTACTTCATCCTTGTCACTTTGGCAACATGCCACGGTTTTGTGAAAAGCTAAATATTTCGTTTCGTTCTTAACTTCTTGTTTTAGAGATTAATTTTTATGGTGGTTATAAAAAAAAAACAATAACTTTTCCGTCCTGTATTTCGCATAGGCACACAGTTTTCAAGCTTCAGAAAGCCAACTCCTTCAATTTGTCTGCATTCAAGTCGGTCAAAGACAGTTTCTGCAAATATGAGTGTTAAAAAAGAAGCGAAAAAAAAGACGTACGAACAGCCCGACACGCGCAGAAAGCTTGACGAAAGCAATTTTTGACATTCTAGACGTCATATTAACATAATCAACAATGATATAACCAGGGTAGAACTGTAACAAGCCATGAGAGAATTTGGCATCCTTAATAAACTTATAAGACTAAAAGGCTGATATTGACCAACGTTTTAAGCCAAAATGCGATCCAGGTCCTTCACCATTATCATGGACTCCGGTAAGGTGTTAGAAGGGGCTGTTTTCTCATCAACCTGGCGTAAAGGAAAGCAATCAACAGATTGCTAGATTCTAGAGAAAGCATGTTGAAATCTGGACTGATTTATAGATGAATGAGATGAGATGAACGAATGCTGAAAAATGTCAGGTAAAAGAAACCGTGCAGGTTCGGTATTATATATGCTGTCCACACAAAACAGTCACTCAGTTTCGGATAAACTGTACATTGTGCAAACGCAGAGTAATGATAATGAGAATGACAGTGGACAGTATACAATATACAAATACAATAACAAAAAATTCAGACTAGGCGCTATCAATTTATGCATCCGCAAAATGAGTACGTTCGGTTTGTTTGCAAATTGCAATGTAAAATTGTTGTGTGTTCAATGAGGTAACTTCTTGAAAAAATATCGCACATTTTGCGATTTATCGCACAATCTGGCAAGCCTGATTAGCACCCAATTATAAGATTAGGGTAAGGCGAGGAGGTCTCGACATGTAAGAGGTTTCATCAAAATCAAATTTCTCGCTTATTTGAAATTTGACTGAAATGACAATATCCTATATCCAACGCCTGAAAGCATAGCCTACTATTTTCCTCTATACCGCTCAGTTACTGTCAGTGTATAACAAGATTAACAAGTTCATTCGCGAATTGTTTCTTGTGATGATCAGATGTAATTTTGTGTCGTAAGTTCGTAAGGGATATTTTTTTTGTATTAAGTTTTTTTTTTAAAGTGCTGTGTTGGTAGTAAAGTAAAGTAAGTAAATGTTTTTTCATAATTATAACCTTTAGACGTTAATATAAAGGTGAACATTCTCTGAATAAATTTATAAATTTGCACGTGTTAAAGGAAGTTTCGACATATTTTGGGTAGGAGGTTTAGTCAAAATGTCGAAACCTGCTCCTTTAACTCTGCTTGTAATTTTTCCCTTTTTTATATGCAAACTTTATAAATTTTCAGTAAAAATGCCAAATATCTATAAAAAAAAAGAATCCTGAAAAGATATTTGATGAAGAAGCTATGCTAGAAGCCGTGAAGCCGGTACTTGAAAAAAAGGAAACTGCTTCCAGCAGTAAGCACTCAGGCTCTCAAATCCTTACTAAACAACAAGAACACGAGCTCGCGAATTATTTTTAAAAATGTTCACGCCTTCATCATGGACTTACTTTGGATATGTCCAAAAAATTTGTCTACCAATATGTTGTTCGCAACCATATTAACCATCTTTCAAATTGGGATCGGGATAAAATGGCTGAAAAAGTTTGTCGGCAAGGATTTATGCGAATAAATTTAGAAGTTAGTCTTCGAAAGCCGGAAAACACAAGCGCGGCTCGTCTTTTCGGCTTTACAAAAGTCTCTGTTGATGGTTTTTTTTTTTTGAAAACCTAAGAAACGTATTCTGCAAGTACATGTTTGTTCCGGAAAGAATTTATAACTTAGACAAGACAGGAATTACAACAGTTCTAGAGTCCCCGAAGGTAATTTAATTTTTCAAGATAACGATATGATTACCTACCTACCTTATCACACTATCACATAATGCCGAAGAGAGCTTATGGCAAGCTGTTGCTTAGGATAAATGTCTCATCACTTAGTGTATTGTTTGTTGTTAGTAGATTTATTTTAAACAAAAATACACCTACACATTAACAAAACATTATAAAACAAACAAATTTACAAAAACACAAAAAATACAAAAAATATTTAAGAACGTGGCACACTATCTATTAATTAAATTACAAAACCAGGTCATTGCTGAGAAAGGGAAGAGGACTGTTTCCCAAGTTACTTCTGCTGAAAGGGGGACATTAGTGAATGCAGCTGGGAACCTAAAACCCTCGTTTTTTTTTTTTTAAATATATCTCTAAATTTGTTTCGAACTGTCGGAACTTCCTATGTCATTATAAAATCTCCTACTTAAATTGCGGAACCTCCTACAGAGTAGGATGTTTCGTCACTTTTTCTTCCTTTATAAATTGATAATGGACTCTGATATGGAAAGTAATTCAAGTATTAAAAATTGTTTTTGTATAAGCTTAAACCCTAATAAAGTTAATTTGATGTAAATAGAACTTTGTTTGTTAAAGCAAGTTCTAATTTTTTGACGTTAATGGATATTAACGTGTCAGAACCTCCTCGCCCTACCCTACTTACTTAAGATGGCGCTACAGTCCGTTGTGGGCTTGAGCCTCAATCAACAGTCTCCGCCAACCAGCTCGGTCCCTTACTGCCTGTCTCCAGTTTTGCACTTCAAGTAGATAGAGGTCCTCTTCCACTTGTGTGCGCCACCTGAGTCGCGATCTTCCTCTCCTTCTACGTCTCTAAGTGTCCATCTGCTCTTAATGACCGAGTCGTCTAAGTCTCTGGACCTTGACTCTTCTGACTAGGTCCATGTCGTTGTACAACCCGTAAAGTTTGCTGTAACATCTTCTTCTCCATTCCCCATCAATGCACACGGGGCTTAGGATGACCCCATTCATTCGAAACAGCCTAAGGCACATTCATCCGATTTTGTCAAGGCCCATGATTCTGAACCATACAGCAGGACTGGGATGATGATAGTGTTGTATAGTTTTACCTAAGTTGCTCGAGATCGAGAGAGAGCTTTTTTATTCAACTGCTTCTTTAGCCCAAAGAAACAGCGATTAGCAAGTGTTATTCTTCGTCTGATGCCGGCGCTGGTGTTATTGTCAAACTCCTCTACTACCTCGAAGTTGTATGCGTCTATTGTGACGTTCTGCCGCTAAGCCCATTTTAGGATAATGCGGACAAATCCCATTTATACAGATCGATTAGGCAAAAAATGAAGAAAATAACATAATTGCTTTTAAAGGACATGTTTGGAAATATAGCGTTAAAGAAAAATTATTATTTGTATTATTTATCCTTTTTTTTATTTTGATTTTTTTTTTAATGACAATTGACAAATTTGAAGTATATAATTAGTAAATATTAGCAAAAACAAAGTGATAGGACAACCAGACTGTGGGTCATGTCAGCGTCTCTATTATTGGCTTTTTAATCTAAAAACCCAAAAACTTCGAAGTTTTGCCAATATCTAAAGGCTAAATCACAAAGACGCTTCAGCTTCGGCTTCGTCTGGGTTACGATGCACCCGCTTTGCGTTTGCTTTGAATCTCCCTCCTTCACATCATCATCCCTCCAAAACAGCTTTGCCACTTTACTCTTTTTGATTTTTGAAAAACTTTGAAAATACCTACTTTGCACCATCAAGAATTTCTTAAAATCTACTTCACTCAGAAAAAATGTAATTCGATTTTACTTCATATTTCTAAAATCTGCTTCGATTAACTCATTAAGACATTATCTTATGCCTACAGTTTACAGTGAAAAATCGCACGCCTTCATCATATTTCTCCTATTTTCATCAGGAAAATATATTAGTGACATCGCAATAAAGTTTCTATCGTTATATATGCGAACAATAAGTGGACACAGTTTACAAACAGGAAATAATAACCCATACAAATACGCAAAGAATAAGTTACGTCCTTATATTGAATTGTTTAATACTTCAGACCACGTGGGACTTGCGTTAAAATGTTGGTTGAATTTAACCAATAGTGTCATATTTTAGCCTGCTAGTTAATATTTAACACATTTTATCCACCTGTAGTGTCAAAATTAAATCGAATATTTTAACACAATTCGGACACAATTCTATATGAACTTTTGATAAAAACTGTTTGTACCTCTGTGCGTCAATGTATCTGTTGAGCTATCAGACAAAGCAAAAGTTCAGCATATTTGAACTAGAGCTTCCGTTTGGAGTCACGTTACGTACGAAACGTGAGGTCGAAGCGACATTGTGATAGCAAGCATTGAATTCCTATAGCTGAACTCGTAAACGTCAGGCGAAGCTGAAGCTGAAGCGCCTTTGTGATTCAGCCTTAAGTATTCGGCGGGATTTGAAGGCTGATTTCTTGCCGAATAATTTTAAACTAATCTGTGCTTACAACATGAAATTTCTTTCCTGATTGAAAAGCCAACGTGTAAGGTTTCCAATACATATTTCCTTGGGAGCTTGTGAAATTTTTTTTTTTATTTTTATAACAACGTTATGCCGATTCCAAAGGACATATGAGAGAAGCGCTTGTTCACGCGATAAATTTTAACATTTGAAGTTCTTTTGTGTGTCCAATCAACACAGAAGATCATTACCCTACGCTTACGGGAACAAACACAAGTCAATTTAAATTAACTTGAGATAATGTTCTTGCCTTTAAATTCATAATCTAATCATGTGTACAGAGGATGATTCACGAACGTTGTGCTTAAGAGTTAGGGCGTGTAGGTTGGGTGGAGACATGACAAAATAATCGTATGGGAAGGAGTTGACTCTTTTTTGTCTTACAAGCATTACAATTCTTATCTGAAATGTATTTCTTAATGTGTTTTGAATTTGAAATAAGCTAACGTAAATTTGCTGAACGGTTAACCAACGATATCAACCACAAATATTTCACTCATTTTAAGTATAGGTACGGCTTACATTATGAAGTATACGATATCAGGTTACCCATGTTTTTCTTGATAGAATAAGAAACAAAACACATTTTACTTGAATATATACGCATAATTTTCCTCCTAGTATATTTACCTTTACCTTAAATTGGATGAGTAAACAAAATTATTCAAAAGCATCAAACACCCACCATACTCCCACATTTTCCTTTTCCAAAACCATAGTTTGTAGAACTCAACGTGCCAAAAATGTATAAAATTATAGATAGAAAAAGTGGAACACACACATATACAAGTGTAATTAAGTTAATAAATAAGTACTTACACAGAAAAGAAAAGAGAAAAAATAAGCTATAAGTACCTGCTTGAGTTTCTGTATGTTATGCCTCAGTGCCTGGTGTTTATTATAGGCCAAGACGCAAATTAAGGGCCAGAGGAGGACATGGTTTAAAGAGTTCTTTGATAAAAATATTTATCTGCAGCAATACAAAGGACTCTCTTCAACTAATTGACAAAGACTGTAGATAACATCTGCTGGGCAAGGATATTGCTCGAGTTAAATCTGAAAGCTGGCATCCCTTGCCGGCATTTGATAATAATACAATGACCTACTTTGCTTTTGAAAAGATTACGAATGACAAAAGAAAAAAAAATACACCTTTTGTATATAGGATCAAGATAGACACCGTATATCACGAAGTTATGCCTGTACCTATCCTCCGTTCGGAATAAGTTCATTAACATTAATTGTAAAGCCATAAGCCCTGTTAAAGGCTTTTTGAAAACAAATTTATGTGAAAGCTACCCACATACCTTGAATGGACAATGTAGAGTTTGAAGGGTCTCGTTGCATATAATTGGCTTATAAATTTCTCTTAATTGTTAAACATCGAATAATATGTTTTTTTCATACGTCGGCGGGGCGTTGCGCAAGATGGAGTATGAGGTTTGGAAAATAAAATTTGAATAATTGATAAATTCTATAAATAACGTTTGAAAACGAATATAAGGTTGAATTTGCTTTCACTGTAGTGAAAAGGTAGGTATCACTTATAAAGGGTTTATCAATAGGGACGCTACAAAAGTAGACAAATAGGGACAGCAAACGACGCCATATTTTTTCCCGTTCTCTTGACATTTCTCTTTAGTAAGTCGAAATTATTAGAATTCACTACCGAAATTCGGACCCAGTGGTCAACACTTTAATAGCGCTAGATACAATTTATGGTTGTCATAATCGTCCTGCCAGATCAACAATTGAGCGTCTAGTGGAAAAATTTGTGTCCACAGGCTCAGTACAAAATGTTCCCGTACCAGTGAGACAAAGAAGTGCCCGTAGTGTCGAGAATATTGCTGCCGCTAGCGCATCAATTGCGGAAGACCCAAATCAGTCTCTCACACGTCGTTCTCAAGCGTTGGGCATCTCTGTGACGTCGTTGTGGAGAATTTCGCGAAAAGATCTTGGCCTACATCCTTACAAGATCAAATTGACGCAAGAACTGAAGCCGCTTGATCACCAGAAGCGTCGTATGTTCGTGAATTGGGCTGAGCAACAACTTGAAAATGATCCGGATTTTCATCGAAAAATCATCTTCAGCGATGAGGCTCATTTCTGGCTGGATGGCTTCGTCAATAAGCAAAATAAGAGTTATTGGTCAGGCAGCAATCCACATGTGCTTCACGAGGCACCATAACATCCCGAAAAAATCACTGTTTGGTGCGGTTTACATGCTGGTGGTGTCATTGGGCCGTACTTCTTCCGTGATGATCAAGACCGGCACGTTACTGTGAATGGGAATCGCTCAATGCTAACCGATTATTTTTGGAATGAATTGGATGATATGGACCTGGACGATATGTGGTTTCAACAGGACGGTGCCACATGTCACACAGCGGGCCAAACAATCAAATTATTGAGAACGAAGTTCGATGAGCGCATTATCTCCAGAAATGGACCTGTGAATTGGCCGCCTCGTTCATGCGATTTAACGCCGTTAGACTATTTCCTGTGGGACAACGTCAAATCTATGGTTTATGCCAACAAGACAGCGACGATTGATGAACTTCGTACGAATATCGAACGTGAAATTGCAGCAGTATCGGCCGATTTATGCTTAAAAACCGTCGACAATTGGGTTCAGCGTCTGCAAGTATCAAGACCGGCACCGGTTACTTGTCAAAACAATGAAAAGTAAAATTGACAAGTTACTTGTCAATTTTACTTTTCATTGTTCAGACGCAACAGAAAATACTTGTCAGTATTAATGTAACAACAATTATTGTAAGTAATATCTGTATTGTGAATATTTTTGTAAACATTTGTAACATAATTATCAATGCCAATATAGAAATCCTTTGTTCACCTGAAGATGTCCATATACATGGACGAAACGTTGTGACAAAAACAGATAAGATTTGTTTCATTTGACCTGAAGCCCATTCAACCACATCAAAATTAATTTCAACAAAAAGGTCACCAATCACCAAAAGATAAATGCAATTCCTTTACAACTATAATTAATAATATGTCTAACGATGTAAATATATTTTTTTTATATTTAGAGTCGTTCGGGGTAAGTGTGCGCACTTTTGACTTTGAAGAAGGATGCCATTCAAAATATAGGGTATACACAAAAGAAGTTAACTAAATATCGAACCTACATGTTTCTACTATTTACTTTGAAGTATAAAACATCAATTATTTATAAACTTAATAACTTGTTTATATGAAAACCAAAACAAGTCAAATTGCGCACACTTGCCCCTATGAAGGGGTAAGTGTGCGCAGGATGTAGGGTAAGTGTGCGCAGGTAAACACAATGTAAACACTTCCTTTAAATACCTTATTTAGAAAAGTTGAGTGCACAAATATAACAGGTAAAAACAAAAAACAATTGTTTTTGGCAATAAAACGATATTTTTATTGTTAAATTAACTTTTTTTGTATGAACAATGGATTTTTTTTACATAAACATAAAAGCAACTTTCATTCTATAAAACAGGCTGTCCATTTTTTGCAGTACTCCACTATTTCAGTTTCTTGGCTTGGAGTAAATGTGGTTTTATAATACCCTAGAGAAATAGCAGCAGTGTTCAGTACCAGGCGTTTTATAAAGGCCGCTTTGCTGATTTCCACCTTATCACGCTTACTAGAGCCTAGATTTATGAGCCGTTTAGCTTCATCAATCTGGGCTTGTGTAACAAGCATTTTGTTAGGATTTTTCCTCACGTATGTTCGAGGCATATCTGTTTCATGAAAAAATATATATGTATATCCGTCAGAAAATAAATATTTGCAGCGAAATTCAATAAAAATTAGAAACTTAATAATGTGGCTTAATTTCTGTGACTCCGAAAAATGAGTATGGGGTAAGTGTGCGCAAGCGCATACTTGCCCCCAAATGATTGCGCACACTCACCCCGAATGCACTTTTTTATTGTTTTTGCAAAAATATAAATAAA
>CAKKXW010000005.1:45315813-45331273 GCA_920937365.1 Sphaerophoria rueppellii
AATGGGGTGCATATGCTTTACATAAATAATAATAATTCTGCTATCACCTGGATGTAAAAGCAATTTAAATTTGTTATAGCTAGTAAAATTGCGACAATGATTAATAAAGTGTTTGATTTTCTCGTTCCTTTAAGATTAACGAATTTTTTTTTGTTTTCTTCAAAAATGAAAATAAATTCTAGATTAACATAGGTAGTTTTTTTGGCGCTACTTTCCTTTACCGTATTCTGAATTTGAAGATGAAAATGGTCCCAATCGATAGATACGCGTTAGTAAAGCACAAATAAAGTAATTTTTTTTGTCGGAAATTAATATTTCTATTTTTAATTAATTAAATAAAATTGCACTTTTTGCACAGAATTCACGATTTAATGTCATTTTAAGTACCGGCAGACTGCGTATATTTGTGGGATTTTTTCGGGCGGTGATTTTCTTAAATAATTCCCCTTTTAGGCCATTTCGAGTTTTGAATATATGCCTACCCTGTCGTTGTCGAGCCGCTTGCGGCGAGCTCGTAGCCAGAGTTGTGCACTCCACATCGAGGGTTAAAATCCCTTTAGCGGCGAAGTCACCGCATATACTTTCTGGTTGATACAAAAAGTTGGAAATTTTAAACTTTTACTTAAACTGATTTAAATCAGTATGCATTTTCTCATGATAAAATAATAATTTTAAAATATTACCCGAAATTTTTAACCACGAGTGCAGATTCTAACATTGGGTTAAATAATTCTCGTCTGCCAACACTAACATTCTTCAACCTGAACTTGTTTCTTCAGTATTTGACAGCTAAAGCAAAGAAATAACAAAAAAAAAAAAACACAAAAACACGAAGATAATCCGGTAAAGGAACGTCGGTCCCCCCCAAAAAAAAATAAAAAAACAAAAAACTCTTTTGTGCGTTTTTGCTCATATCACTGTTTAAATGCATGTTCCCGTCCGCTGTATAGCTTGGAAATTCAGTATATCAAATGCTATCCAAGGCCGAGATCTGAAGAAATATATAAAATAAGCCAAGTTATACAGCTTCTTCAGCCTAACCACCACTTGCTGGACGTGTCTTGCCGATCGTATAGATATCATTCACTTATGTAAAGGGACAGCTTAATAAAATTTTTGGGTTTGACACTCAATTTTTCAAAAATAATCAAAACAACTGTTTAAGGAATCTTGAATTTTTGTCATCCAATTTCCTGAAATTTTGAAAATTTGCTTCATCTTCAACACATAAACATCACAATGAACGTTCGACGAAGCCCATGCCAAGCAATTAGATTCATTAACGACACACTAGGCAACTGTAATGTCCTAATTTTCATGCATGCTACCAGCTTTACCTTCCAATACCCTATTATCAAGCAAAATTGGTACAGGAAATAATAATTAACAATCGGAAATTCCATTTGCATCCATATTCTTGCGATCACAAACGATACCTTCCCCAAGAAACATTTTTATTTATTGAACTTCTAATTTTGGGAGTAGCTAACTCAAACACAACGACAAAAGACTGAAGAGAGTCGAAAAAAAAACGGAAACTGGATACCTATCGGCCCTGGTCCAATTAGGTAATAATGGCCACAGCAGGGAATGTGTATAATATTCCGATTATGGAAAATTATTAAGTTCGTGACTTGAATATTAAAATGCTTCCAATATGGGTGCGTTCAACATCCGATTTATTTATAAAGTTAGTATCCAATATCAACAATATCGTGTTATGACTCTGGTTGTTCCGGTTGATATTTCATGTTTGTGATGGTTATCAGACTAAAGGTATCTGGCAGCACATAAAATTATATGTACGTAGGCACATTTTTGATGTTAGAAAAAGTGAGGTAGGGAAGGTTTTATATAAATGACAAATGATTGAATATAATAGAAAACATTTAAGTTGAAGTAAGATTTTGAATTAGTTGTCAAATATTTATAAGCGAAATATAAAAACAAAAATAGAATGGCGCACCAGCTCCTGGAGAGCCAAAGCCTAAGGCTTTCACTTATCAATAATTCTCTGAGTGCGTATGAAGAATTGAGGCAGGGGACCTTCAATTTAACTCCGATTCCGAACGGCAAAGTTGAGAAGCACACTTCAAGACAGATTGATACACTTGGAAGTTTTGTAAGTTCTTCGCAAGAGGCAGTATTAAGGATGAAGTTAGAACTTTATGGGCACGAGTCGGATTCGAACCCACAACGTTCGGCGTGGCTAGCAGTCAGCGCACATATGTAATCACTTCGCCACGGGCATGTTCAGAAATATTTCTGTTTCAAAGCTGTAGCATGAAGTCCAATCTCTTTGTTTGTTCAGTTTTGTTTCTGAAAAAAAAATCCATAAAAATGTAAAAGTGACACTAAGTAGTTGTCGAAAGAAATCTATATAAATAATTCTAAAATCTAAGAAAAAAAAAATGGTATTGCCGTCGTCGTTTTCGAAAAAGGAAAGCTTATGAAAGGTGCCACAGAAAAACTATGTCCTGAATCAAGTTTCCGATAGGCAAAATTAAAAGTGCGCTTTACAGTGAAGGAAGTTAATACGGGGCCACTTTTCTTTTTTGTCTAAGCTGTCAAATAGAAAATAGGGAGGAAACAACTTCAGGTTGAAGAAATGTTAATGTTGGCAGCGACGAGTTATATTTTACCCAATGTAAGAATCTGAACTGATGATACAAAATTTCGGGTGATATTTTAATATTAGTAAGTTATTATGAGAACCTTTATTTAAGATGAATTTTCTCATGACAAAATAATAGTTAAAAATTTCGCGGTAATTTTAATGTAGGTATGTACTCAATATTGTGAAGCACAGCAGATGCACAAGATTTGTTATCAGTTCCGGTTCCGGACTGTTTTTTTTTTGTAGCATGTGGCACACTGGATCTCGCAGCAAGATTATGATCCCCAACATTCTTCAAAGGTCCAAAAACAGATATTTGAGACAAACAACATCGGTGTTAGAAAAGCCTCCAAAGTCTGACTTATATAAAGCTACAGTTCTGACTGATTTTAGCCATCCTTAAGTGAGAGATTGTTAGGAAAAGACACATCTCCACTGTGGCTATCTGCCAGCTTTGATAATATTAAGTGCAGGGGCGTAATCCTAGCTGTGTTTTCAATAATTTGGTCGAGTCATTACCCAGTCGATGCAACGGAGTCGTAAAAGACACCGGTAATTGGACAAAACTTTAATATTTTTTGAATCTGTAAAGTCTTCCGTTTTTGCCCAAGTGCCGTATATTTTGAAAGTGTGGTCATATATTATAAGAAATTAAAATATTTTTTCTTACCAATGCAGTATTTGGAATTCAAAGAGACGTGTGGGGAGCATTTCAATATTTTTTTCCTAAAAAAAAAACGAGATCAAAGTAGTTTTTGTGCATGTGTGCATGTGCATTTGAATATTCTGTACCGAAATTGTTTAAAACAGTAAATAAAATATAAAAGAGGGAGGTTATCTAAACAAAATCAGTTGGAAATGGTAAACCGCAGTGGTGCCAAAGTAGCTATTATGTGCAGAGTGTCATTGAGAACTAAGAGCTGTACAGAATGCAGTCGCCAGTCGCCCGGCGACTAATCTGACAGCTGTCAAAAATTCGCCTTCCAAATCGCTGAAGAAATTTGTGAACACAATGCAGTCGCGCGACGGGCTATTAGGCTTGTTCCACCTAACAACATCTCACTGAGATCTAAGAGATCTCAGAGATTTCTTAAGTGCAAAAAAAAATCTCAGCTGAGAATTGAGATTTTTTTCTAAAATTTTGGAGATGTAATTAGCTATGTTGCAATCGATTTCTCAGTCACTATTTTGACATGACTGACATATTTACAACAAACATTTGTAAGTTAACCATTTTATCACAAGTAGAACTGAGAATTATGTTCCACCAAATGATTTTGTCTCAGTCAAAGTGATATTGAGATCTCAGTGAGATTTTGTTAAAAGGAACTGGCCTTTTGAATACTTGGTTATCAAAACAAAACAAAACAAAACAAACAATTATCCATTCTATTAAATTGCGAAGACAGTGTTTAAGGGTATTAACAAATTTAAATAAAAAATGAATGAAGACGAAGAAGATATTTTGTGTTTGGTGCACGCATTGAATTTGTGGCTTTGTGTAATACAATTAAAAAAAAAAAAACGAGAGAATCGACGATGGTGGGTATGCCCGTTGTACCAGGACCGACCAAAGTTTGGTTTCTTTGAAACAACTTTCAAATTTATGAAGAACCATGATAATGAGCTATTTATCAAGGTTATGCAATTGGATGTGGAGCAGTTCAATTTGTTATTGGACATGGTCCATCCACATTTGAAGAAGGAATCAATTCGCAAACCAATTTCACCGGAATGCAGATTTGTAGTCACTTCGTTGTAAGTAAACATTCATATATTTTTTTTGCATTTGCTGCTATGAGAAATCTTTTCTTTTTTAGATATTTATCTCAAGGAGTTACTTTACTCCGAATTACCTTGCTTGGACGTTTAGAATGGGAGCCTCAACTGTGCGTCAAATAATATGCAAGGTTTGCAAAGTACTGTGGAAAATCTTGTCGCCAATATGTATGCCCGAATTGCAATCAGGAGATTGGCAACAGATTGGCAAAAATTTTTACTATTAGTGGCAGATGCCGAATTGTGTAGGGAGCATCGACGGAAAACATGTACAGATAAAATGTCCCCCTAAATCAGGTTCCAAGTATTACAATTGTAAAGGATTCTTTAGTATTGTTTTACTTGGAAGCTGTGATGCGAACTACACATTCACAGCTGTTGATGTTGGTGCATTTGGTAGTCACAGTGATGGTGGTGTGCTTAAAACAATTGCATTCGGGAAAAAAATACTGAAGAATTTAATGTCTCTTCCCCCGCCACAAAGACTACCAAATTCATCAAAAATAATTCCCTACTACTTTGTTGGAGACAATGCCTTTCCATTAAGGGAAAATATAATGCAGCCTTATCTTGGTACTTTGCTTAATCATGCAGAAGATGTATTTAATACAAGACTCTCACGAGCACGAAGAACAATCGAAAATACTTTTGGAATTTTAACGTCGCAGTGGCCTATTCTTGGCAAATGTATTGACTTCCACCCCCAAAATGCAGATGTGATTGTACTAGCGTGTTCGATTCTGCACAACTTTTTAAGAATTACGGACACGCAGATGATGCATTTAAGGTGCGACACCTATTAACAAATTACTTGATGAGCTAAGGAACTACATATTTCATTTCAACCGAATCAGTAAAATATTTCAAATAAAAAGAATTTTGTACTTCAATCACACTTTTATTTTTCTCTTATTAAACATTTGGTTTTTAATTTTTAACACTGCGCGACCTTAGGACAACAAGGTTCTAAGTGACATTTTTTCCAAAATTGAGTTATAGATTGCATCTTACTAAAACGGCTGCGCTCTTTCATTTGCCGCTGTCCAAATTTGGCTATCTCTTTTAGTTTATGAATTAGTTCGAGAAATTCCAGGCAACTAGGTTCTATCTACACAATCTCAGGGTGAATTTAACTTCACAAAGTTCTAACAGGCAGATAGAACCTTGTACCCTTAAGAAAAAACAATATTTTGGTAAATAGAACTCCGTTAAAATTTACGGTGTAGATAGAACCTTATTGACATAAATGAGTTTTCAAATAAAATGTCATTAGAACTTATTGGGCTTTAAGATTGCTGTGAATCAATTTTTTTTTCTTGTTTTATACTTAATAAATCTGAATTTTGTATTAATTTACATTATATTATTTCACATAATATTAATATTTAATAGTTAAAGATAAAAAAGAGTATGCTTATTTACTGAAATAGGTATGTATTTGTGAAGGGTTTTTCAATAGGTACGGGTTGATTTCGACAGTTCGTTACTGTCTGTTAAAATATCGTATTTTACTCAATCACTAAAAACAAATTATAACAACACACGTGTAAATGATACAACTTTATTATCATAATGGGTGTGCATGGTCGTCCTTCCCAGAAGACTTGGCTCTTGAAGAGCCAAGGCCTAAGTGGCTTACTCTCATCAACAATTTCTCTAAGTGCGTGTGAAGAATTGAGGGGACCTACAATTTAACGCCGATTCCAAACGGCAAAGTTGAGAAGCACTTTTTCATGACAGATGATACTCTTGGAAGTTTTGTCAGTTCTTCGCAAGAGGCAGTGTCCGTGAAAGATGAAATAAAAACTATGGGCACGAGTAAGACTCGAACCCACGACGTTCTGCTTACCAGCCAACGCACCCAACCACTAAGCTACGGACTATTCAATGTATGGTGGCCAAATTGGAGTCCAACGGCTCAGTGAACAATCAGCCAACACCTGTACGTCAATGAAAAGCAAGATCTGCCGAAAAGATCACCGCTGTTCATAAAACTGTGCAACACAATCCGAGGAAGTCAGTTCCGCTTCGCTCACAAAAACTTGGCCTGATGCAGACGGCTTGGTGAATTTTGCGCCGTGATTATGGCCTGCATCCAAATCATATACAACTGACCTAGCAGTTAAAACTAAATGACCATACGCAGCGTCGTGTGTTCTCTAATTGGGGTTTGAATCAGTTGGAAGTTGATCGATTTTGTTTGAAAAATAATCCTAAGCAGTTTGGAACATTGTTGGATGAATGGGTACTTCAATAAGGCAAATGTCAAACCAGCTTCTTGTGGCCAGAATTTAATGATATGGGCATCGAATGGTTTCAAAAGTATGGCGTTACATCATTCCACACAGCCCAAGATTAAATCTAAATTCTGCACGGTTGGTTCCATGGCATGGTTATATGGCGACGTGAATTGGGCACCAAGGCCGTGTGATTTGACCCCTATAGACTTTTTTGTGTGGGGTTTTCTTAAGTCGCAGGTCGTTAACCATTGCGGCCCTCAAAGACAAAATCATCGATATCATAGGTCAAATTGAGCCTGAGTTATGCACAAAATTCATCGCAAACTGAACCTTTCGGATGCGCGCCACCCAGCGAAGCTGCAGCGACCATTTGAATGAAGTTATATTTCACACATACATGTCATTGATGGGGCTCTTAAATAAAGATAAGACCTCATTTTTATCTCATACACAACTAGTTTTATTAAATGTTAAAATCAACCCGCTCTTAAAACGAAACCCTTTATCTTCAACCACTCAAGGTACTTTTACCTTTTACAAATAGTAAAAAGGTTCTATCTAAAAAGAAAAATAGTCTAACCGTGACGCAAAGTTCTATCTGGTAGTTAGAACCTTATTGTCCTACGTCCAAGTACCTTATAGTTTAGAAACAAAGTTCTATCGATATTTTAAAACATGAATAACTAAATAACCAGGCATTGTATATTAGAAGTTTTAATACTAGTAAAAACGATGAAACAATTAAATTTAAATAATTCAAAAAACTTCGGGTATAAAATCAAGGTGAGAAAGTTATACACTGCGAAATATTCAATCTTCGTTTTCTCGAAAGTGGTATGAATGCAGATAGAACCTTGTTGTCCTAAGGTCGCGACTGGAATACTAAACTTGATTTTGATTTTGCTCAAGAGACACAATTTCCAATTCTGCATTATTAAGATACGTCATTATACTTAACTTTGCGTTGTTTTTGTATGCAAGAGGAATTTTTTTTATCTTTGCAGCCATTGCTTGGCAGAACAAGTCGTCCTCGTCGACTTCTTGTGGTGCCCTTCTTTCCTTTAAAAGCTGGACCAAACTTCCGATTGAATCCTTGATGTTCTCCTCAAGCGATTCCGTAAGCCTGCGCTTCTTTAAAGATGACCTTGAAGTGCTAGGCGCTTCCGAGTCAGGTGTGGTAGGCAGGGCCGGCTCAAGCCAAAATTGCGCCCTGTGCAAGATTTTCAAAAAGCGCCCTTTATACTTTATATATACGCAATTACATACATACACACAAACACACACTGAAATACACATAATAAGCCCTTTCCACATTACCCAGGGGGTAAACTTTCAATGGGTTTTTTTTATTGAGGTATACCCTGCTTCTACCGAACTTTCAAATAATGTGTCAATTGACGTGCCTGACTTCAAACCATTTTCTAAAAATTTCCATGATTTAAAATTTTCTGAGTGGAAAAAACTAATCTCATGACTTTTTAAAATTGTCCTTAAATGTGGCCAATCGGAACTACCTGTGCTTGAAAAAGCATGAAAAGTTTTATTTTTTGCAAATAACAAGCAGCAGAAACAAAACACAGAGTCCTTTGATTTTGAATAAATCAGCCAAGTCCTCGTAACTACCTTCCCATTGGCGTACTCAATGTGCGTACAAAGCTTGCCACTGAAAATTTTCTATTATTTTTCTTTGGAAACGGGTGATCGCTAACTTGCTTTGGTCCCCTTAGAACTATTTTTTTAATCAATTCATCTGTTAGCATTGTCCAATACTTAGGATCATCAGAATCTTCCTGCAGTACTACAACAGAAACCTCATCCCCTGGTCCCACTGTACTTCCTACCTGCACCTTATCGACACAATTTCCTGCATGTACCTCAGAGACACTATTTCCTACATGTACATCATCAATATTTAAAATGTTACTTATATTATATCTTCATGTAAAAACTTCGGGAAATTTATGCTTTGTTTTTTGTTTTCAGCCTCAACAAGCTTTCTCTTTTTCCTAAATTCTGCCCCAAAGGCTTTTTTCTGTCCATATTGAACGCACAACTCAAATTATAAAATATTATCAAATTTAATATCTAATTATTATTATGAATTAACACTCTTTAATACTGCCACAAACGCGTCACTTAAGACTTCTTTTAAATGATCAATTGATTTATGAATTAAAACAATTTGCACTAGACTAGAGTCTATCAAAAAGGGACAAATTCAATAATACCAAAAATAGTCGTTATAACCGTCATTCCTTAGAAGATTGTCCACACTCATACACTAGACAAGACAGTGTTTTGTAAAATGCCCACACGCTCTTACCCACCCATGATAATGATATCAAGTGCATAGGTTTTTTTTTGGCATAGCTATTTTTCCCATGTAATGGTCACGCAGTTCATAGTTTAAAAAATAAAACTATAGTCAACGCAACGTAAACCATACATACATAATATTTTTTTTGAAATATTTTTTCCATGTAATAGTCACGCAATTCAAAGTTTACAAAATAAAACAAATTTTTGTTTGCTTTTTTTATGACAGTTTAGAGTTTGTCTGTGTATGCCTTCGGTATTCGATTAGTTAGTTTTTTGTTGTTGTTTTTAGAATGTGAGTTTTGACACAGTGTGCAAGATGAAAATTTCGCACTGATGAGGTCGAGCCTATGTGTATGCTTTTTATTTTCAGATTTGTTTGTTGTTGTTTTTATGATGTGAATTTTGGGAGCGAGCGTGCAAGATTTAAAATTCGCACCGATGAGGTCGAGGGGGTATGTTGCTTTCTGTTTTCAGATTTGTTTGTTTTTTGTTTTGTTGTTGTTTTTAGAATGTAAATTTTGGGACCCAGCGTGCAAGATTTAAAATTCGCACCGATGAGGTCGAGGGGGTATGTTGCTTTCTGTATTCAGATTTGTTTGTTCGTTTTTTGTTGTTGTTTTTAGAATGTGAATTTTGGGACCCAGTGTGCAAAATTTATTGTTCGCACCAATGAGGTCGAGGGGGTGTGTAGTGTATGCTTTCTGTAATCAGATTTGTTTTTTTTTTCTTTTGTTGTTGTTTTTAGAATGTGAGTTTTTTTCATGGAATGTGTAAGATGAAAAATTCTCACTGATGAGGTATTGAGGTGAAGTGGATGTTTTCTGTGTTAAGATTTGTTATGATTTTTTTTCTGCTGTAGGTAGTACGATGGGGTGGAATATTTTCCGATGAGAATAATGGAAATTGTATGAATAGGTGTGCAAGTACATTGCGCAGCTGCGATGCCGCCTCCAGAATTCTGCGCCCTGTGCATTTGCACATCTTGCACATATGGTTGGTCCGGCCCTGGTGGTAGGAGTCACTGAATCCCTACTAGAAAGCCTGCCACAGACGTTGTCGCTTTCGACAAACGTCGGTGATGTCGGCTCCACCGAAAATTCATGTGCGGTATAGTTGCCGGTGGATCTGTTTATAAGAAGTAAAATGAGTAAAGCAAAACAATGAAAAAGATAACATGTACTTACTTTCGAGGCTGAAATTGCTCACCAAGAAAATCCATGTTTTGGAAAAATTTCCAAACCACGTCAGGTTCGTCTGTACTTTGCCCTGACATTTTCTTCGTTTTCAGCCTCATCCTCGTGTAAGTGTCTCGGGGATTTTTCCACTTCTTTTTGCAATCGTCCACTAAAAGGGTGTTAACAAAAATTAAAAGACACCAGAAAAATAAATTGCTTTACTTACCCGACACTTACTCCTTGTTTTCTCTCACATTTTTACATTGTCTTTCGGATATATTCCATAGCAATTCATTTAATTTTTACCATTTCAATAAATAATTCCGTGTTATCAATAATGAAGTTGAAATAAGAAATCGCAAAAAATTACTTTACTTGAATCAAAAAATAACTGCTTAAAAATAGCTGTAAACAACATGATATAAAAAAAAAAACAAATGTCAAACTCGTCGCGCGACTAAGTTGAACAAAGTTCAACTTTTGGGCGACTAGTTCGGCGATGAACGACGCATTGTGTTGCCAATGGGCGACTGCCATACAAATTTCTCATTTTTGACAGCAGCTGTCAGATTAGTCGCCGGGGGACTGGCGATTCATTCTGTTCAACTCTTTAAGATGGGTTCACAGTAATGTTCACACTACACGTGGTCCGCCAACAGGCAGCAGAAGTTGTTGAATGTGCTTTAATAAATTGGCGATTTTTTCATATTTTTATTTGTTAAATAGGTTTTTGTACGTCACTACTATTCCGGGAACATATTATTTCTATGAATGAGAAATTTTAACCCATGGATTAATTCTTACTCTATAGGTTATTATAATCTGCGAACATTTTGTTTTTTATTGAATAGCTAAGTGAGGTTATTAAAACAAAAGTCAAATAACTACACTAGTGTCAAAGTTAACACATTGCATTTGCACGCGCACGTTCATTTTTTGCCAGGTTAGCAAGTTATGAACTCTTGCGATTCCCACGGATTCAGGGTGTCAAATATCGGCGCGTGGAGTGAATGAGCGAGAACCCTGAAGGTCACAGATGAAGCAGTTTACGATGCAAGTCAATGAGCGTCAGGTTAGGTTACTTTAAGGGAAATTAGATTTAAGTAAATCAGTTTTGTCAGGGACACTGTCGTTGAATAAACTACCTTAAATTATTACCTTGCTTTTGCTTTGCCTGTAAGTCGAACGGTTTGGCCAGTCCCTCAAGGGCTGGCGTTCGCGATTCTTTGAGGATTTCTTGATGGAGAATCCTTTACTTCAAATTCAAACCAAACGTTTTAATAAACATTTTAACGCAATTCACACACGGCCTTAGAGGATGTTTGTTAAGTTCATGACAGGCGCCATTAAATCGTAGACTTAAAAAGATAATAACTACCTAAAAAAGCATTTTTCTTGAATCATTATCATATTGAAACTTTGGAATGGGAAACTGGCTCTTAAAGATAGATTTGTTGGGCCATTCTATTAAAGACACAAAATACTTAGCTGCCTAAAAATTGGATCTGTCTATGGTGAACTTTTGTCCAAGGCGCTGGGATTGGATGTCATTTCTAGATAACAGAATCGACTTTGCCCTCGCACCACTACTGGACGCAGCAGCGTGGAGTCTCCATCGTCTCCATCGGACGAATTTCGCTGAATAGTCAATTTTGAGTTCTAACGTTTATACTTGACTGAAAGTGATCGGCCCACTAACCATCCGTTCAATAATCCCAAATAATAACAACACATTTTTGTTTTCAACTAAAAACATTTTCTCGAAAAATTAAAAATAAATTTGCTGTTGTTGCCTAAAATGACTAACATAACTGCTAGCAATCTCTTAAAATTTTAAATATTAAGATAAAATATGTTCCATGATGAATATCATGGAAATCTTTTAGATTAAAAAAAAGGGTCAAATTCCAATACCGAAATTGAAATTCGGTTAAACTACTCATCAGCGAGTGGAAGGAAACTGATGTGTATCCCTCATGTCAATCCTTGAAAAAATGTATTTGGAATTTCCTTTCAAACGGTTAAGCGAATTGAAATTGAAAAAAAAAGAAGAAATCCAAATCAGAAAAAGAATATTTTTGACGTGGATCTGCTACCATGATATGAAACCCTTAAATCAAACTTGCGCCCACATACATCCACTGTGTAGAATTGTAGATTTTTTCAATTGAAACAGGAAATGTAGCAGGCTCAGGCTCGTAGTTCCAATTCCACATATTTTCAACTTTCCGGCCAAGGCAGACAGAACATCATCCGTAACAATTTTCCTATCTATATGTATCATGTGTATCGGACTTCGAACCAATTTCGCTTATCCGGTTTTTGAACATTTTTATCCGAGTTTGAGTAAAGGTATGTATGTGTATATCGGAGGTACTTTGGTAGGAATAAATTCTTGTGGGGTGAATTCAATGGTGTATGATAACGTCATGCTTAGATATGGGGTTTTCTAGTCCACCAGAAAAAAACACTTAGAAAATTCAATATTTTGCAAAAAAAAAAAAAAAAAATTTCGTCGTCCTTCTTTTTAAAAAAAAATATTTTAAAGCAAGACATTTCCCCCCATCTTATTTTATGGAATTTCCATCCATTGTCTATTTTTCTATTTGACAACTTTTTATGTTCAACATTTCAGCGAACTTGAAGTGAATTTTATCATTGAACCCAAAATTGTTTGCGTTTGTTTTAGTGCCTTGCATAGCACAGCTTTTTTGATCGTATTAAGTTGTTACAAGAAAATTGAGATATCCTAACCACAGAAGGAGATTTTGGGTGCCAAGGATATACTGTATACTGAAACAGCCTGATTAGTGATGGGCCTAATCGCATGATTCCAATAACCAAGAAAAGAATAATAATTATTGTTCCGTAGTTAGTATCGACTTGTCTGAACTGATTTGCAAACGTAAGTCAGTATATTTCTTATAGCAAAAATGTGTAGACTTTTATAGGAACTGTATTATTAAAAACTATTAGAAGCCAAGTAGCTTAGTGGTTAGGTGCGTTGGCTGCTAAGCAGAACGTCGGGTTCGAGTCACTGCCTCTTGCGAAGAACTGACAAAACTTCCAAGAGTATCATCTGTCATGAAAAAGTGCTTCTCAACTTTACCGTTCGGAATCGGCGTTAAATTGTAGGTCCCCTCAATTCTTCACACGCACCTAGAGAATAGTTGATGAGAGTAGGCCACTTGAGGCTTGGCTCTTCAAGAGCTGTTGCGCCACTCAATTTATTTTATTTATATTAGAAGCCAAAATAATGTCGAATGATGTTAGTTAAAAATTCGAAATGTACTTCTTAGAGTAGTACATAACCTCACTCATTTAGTATTCTAGGAAAACAAATTGACAAATAAAGGTCAACAAAAATGGTATAACAAAAAAGAAATATCTTCCAGGTAAAATATATAATCCATATATCTTATGAAGAAGGCTAGTTTATTAAATAAATCTGAAATGAACATGTTGTCACGAAAAGGTAGATCGACATCCATAAAGTGAAGCCATGTGTCTAATCCAAAACTTTAGAAATGAAAACCTTTTGTGTCGTGTTTATATGACAATCCATTAAAGTTGGCTTACTACAAAATCATTTTCTTTATTCTCTTAACCTTAAGTTCATCCTTTGTCTGTTTTTGAGCATGCGAGGACTATAAAACACAATGTCTACCATATAAAAGCATGGTTTTTAACAAACGGGTATTATTTGCTCTTAAATTTAATTCTATACAGCTTTCCATTAAATTCCCACGCACCATTTTAACTTAATTTTGTTTCTTCGCAAGTGTACTCCCAAACGTCAGGTACATAAGGAAGGCAGTCAACCACCGGGAGCCGCATTACGCTGTTCATAATATGTGAAAGTCCAAAGTAATTCAACCTACTTAAGGTGATACCATAACTTAAGTTATGGTATGAAAGCGAGACCATAGGAATGAAATACACAACTCATGTAACAGGTGCCCAAATTACCAAAGAAATACTCCAAATTCATAAAAAAAATCCTCTTTGAAAAAATAAAATAATGGATAGCGAGAAAATGAATAAAAAAAGAGATTCGTTTATTGTTAACAAATCTGCAAAATAAAATAAATACGTTTGAACTTCCAAATGCAAAGCCAGTTTTGTGTTTACCAAGAATTTTTTTATTTTTTAATGTCAAATTTGATAGATTTCTGAAAAACTAAATTTTTAAACGTTTTCATATTATATCCTCCAGATTTTGGATTTGACCGCAATTCGATCGACATCAATTTACAACTATGTCTATGTAACCTCAGTCTCAATGAATAAATCGGAGAATTGTATAAAATATGTATATCCCTAGACCCGTGTACTTAAAAAATTCTGGACTTCGTGTACTTGGTCTTGGTGCCTGAGTGCCCATGAAGATTTTTCATACAAGTTGATTTGAAAACAACGTAAATTTTGATATAAAAGTTTATGTTCTGATAATATTTAAGTATTTGAAAAAAAGCTTAGAATCAGTTTAACCTGAAAAATATGAAGTAGGCTTGAAAATATATAAAAATCAACACACAAATTTTGATGGAAAAGGATTTTTTATTCAAATTTTATAAAGTTGTTGTAATGTCTTCCTAGGCTATATTTCTCTTTTTTTGGCGTTTTGCTGCTGGGCCGAATGATGTTGATGGAAGGGAATCGTCCTCGAAGTGATCCTAATCTTCGGTGTTCAAATCGTTGTTTCTACCATGAAGATAGCATTTTTCACACACTCTAATGTAGTGCTTAGTGCAAGCTGCAGAACTGCAGATATCACAAACTGCTGTAGTTTTGTTGTCTCTTATTTCTTTTTTACACGTTTCACAGCGTTGTTTGTTGCTAGTTTTTCTTACTTCTGGCAAGCTTGTGATGGTTTCGATCTCATATCCTATCAATTTCATTGCAGTTTTTACACTTGCTTGTAAAGTTGGCTTTGCAATACGACTTTTTATGTGTTTATCTGCCAATTTTAAGGCAAGTTCTTTTAAAAATTTCTTCCTCTTTTCGGACCTCTTTTTGCTGGTATACCAGTTTGGTTGACAAACATCAAAAATCTTATAGAATGCCACTCCAGCACAGTCCAAAAGATTGTAAGATAATGTCACAGGCCAACGATTACTTTTTCGTTTGCAGGTGTAAACCGTTGCCAGACGATCGAAGGTATCAACTCCACCTTTAGTAATATTGTAATCCATAATTACCGATGTTTTTTTGGATTTTACGTCAATTCTGTCCTCATGAGTAGCAGTTGACAACATAAGAACGTTCTTTTTTGTCTTACTTGCGTAGCTGCACAACTGCATACAACGGGAGTAGCAAAAAATTATGGA
>CAKKXW010000005.1:45369091-45381271 GCA_920937365.1 Sphaerophoria rueppellii
TAAACCTCCTCCATCGCCAACTAAACCTCGTCCTTCTACGTTAAAGCCCTCATCCTTAAAATCACCATCGGGGATAAATAAATATAAACTTTATCTAATCCCAGTTCAATACACTGCCTAGTTATACCTAATTGGCACGGAAATATCACCCAAATTTAGCTCATTAAGCAACGAACCATAAATTCTCTCTGACGAAAGAGGAGTTTGTTTACCATGGTTGTTGGCTTATTGCGCGTTTAGACTGAGGTCAACAAATAATAATATTACAATATGTAATAAAAACCTACCTGTGAGTTGGTTATCTGCTTCCTACTCCCGAAATTGCATCTTCCTGCTCCAAATCAACCGCTACCTCCTCCAAATCCACTGCCGCTTCCAAAATTATTTGAATCTCTGCCACGTCTTTGACTCATTGGCATGACAGGTTCCTCTTTGAAAGTATTATTCGCTGTCATCTCTATTTCCATTACCATCGCTCTTTTGAGTGCATCTGATAAAAATAGCTGCCTGGATTTGTGACGAATCGACTTAACACAAAAGTATCTAAGTGCTGGTCAAATTAGCAACAGTCTCGCTTTCGTTTTAAATCGATGAGAAAAATGTTTTTCTTTCGCGGAATATTATTGTTGGTGGGATATAATGTGTGGTTAGTATTGTGCAAAATTCCTTGTAAGTCTTAGAAATGGGTGACTCTGGACTAAACAAACCGTGCAAGACGCTATAGGGAGCTGTACCGATCGACTTTAATAAGGCAGGTTTCTTTTGGTTGTCCTCCGTGCAATTAATATCACAAAATTGAATGTCCAGTTTCTCTTTCCAAATCGATAAGGTTTCCCTGTTGGTTGAAAAATTCTACTATTTGGAACAACGTAATCGGAGTGTTAATTTTTAAGATGATTGTATCGATTCAATGCACTAATCCAGTCATTTTAGGTTTCATCTGCGGAATAATTCCAAGTGGGCTAGATTTTTGTGTACACATTTATTACGAAGAGGTGAAAAATCGGCATTGATATCTTGCCGACTAATAAAGTTATGGTGGTCAAAAGGTCGCGAAATTCAGTTTTTCGTGAATATGTCAAAAGCATTTTTCTCTAAAATTAAGTGTTTTCGGAGTAGAGGGACTAAAATGCGCTCACATTTGCTCTATCTATTGTTTTTAGTTCTTCTATATAAAACTCGGGTGTTTTATGATGGAAAATGGCGGGTCGATTAGAAACGGAATAAAGCAAGATATCGATTAGGTTTTATATTTATTTGAAGACCCTATTGATGATATTATGTATAAGTAAGTAAAACGACGTTGAAATGGCTACCGAGGTTTGCTGGGGTGGCCCGCATTCGAAAGGTCCAGTTTTGGATGACTTTGGCGCACAAATCAGACTGAATTTGAACGATGGCATCGATTTTGTTGTTGTTTAAAGCCATAGTGCTCTGCGCCTTATTCGAGTAGACAAGCGAATTAAGAAAGCGGAAAACGGAAAAAGTCTAAAGTGGCCAAATCACACGATGATGGACTGAACCCAATCTTTTGTAACTGTAGTACAAAAGGTTGTGGCAGCAAAGGTAGATGCAAATAAAATTGGATAGATACGTTGAAACATTTGGGGACGTTGCCGTAGCCAATCATACTTAACTACGGAGTCAACCAAGGACAAAGATTTTGGTGTGTCAGATACTGTTAATGAAAGCGCGTTCTAGTCCCTTTACTCAATCTGCCTCGTTAAAGTTAAAGAAAACATAATTTTAGAAGAATTAGAACAAATATTAGATTGTTGAAATCATTTAAACATCACAAAGAAACAAGATTTAAGTTTGTAAGAGATATGGCGTGGACAAGGGAGTGGGAAGCCGCTATTTTTAGTGATGAACGAAAATTATTTTGGATGGTCCCAACGGTTTTAGCTTTTTTTGCGTAGTTTAAGGAACGAAAAAGCAGTAAATAAAAATGAATTGGAACTCTGGAGGCGGCAGTGTTATGGTGTGGTGTGCTTTTGGTTTGCTTGGTAAATGGCCAACGAATTCGGAGTCATTTTCCGCTGCTCCTATTCACAATACAAGTTGTTTTCCATGGTATCCCTGGTAGTCCTGCCCTTAATCCAATCGAAAATTACTGGGCGATAAAGGCCAGAAAAGTTTACTCAAATGGAAAGCGGTACAGAAATGTGGCAGGCTTAAAAAGAGGAACAAATGAAGCTCGGCTGGAGATGAACGAACAAGTTCTGCAAAACCTTACAGATTCAATGCCATATAGGATTTTTTAATTAATTGAGAAACAAGGAAGTTGTAGTCAAAGTACTGACTTACAGATAAGTAGGTAATTTGGTCTTAGAAAAAATAAAATATTGACTGGTGTCTTTAGTCTTACTTTGCATTTCTTAAACCCCCTCTTTCAATTAATACTGTTTTCGGTTTGCATTTTGCTTGTACTTTAATTTGAAAATTCCATTTCTGAAATTGTGACAATAACAGTTTATTGCAAATAAAGCTGGAGAATTTGGGAAAAACCTTCTTCTAAAATTTGATATTGGCAAAACTATTGTAAAATTGTATAACCCGTTGCTTCTTCTATTACTATGGGAACTCTGTAAGGCTATACTGTAAAACTGCACACTCAACTTTTAATAATATAACACAAACAATTTCTTAGGGGCGGGCACAACGTCCCGCGGGTCATAACAAAATTCCCACTCGCGCATGATGCACAACGCACAAGTCAAGACGTTTCTCTGGCCGACGGACATGGGAGAGGCGGACTAGTAATTAATAAGTATCAGGAGCACCTAACAAACATCATCTTTCTTACAAAAATGATAGATGTAAAAACAACCTTATTATTTCCGTAATTTTACCTAGTTTAAATAGCAAAATTATGAAGAAATAAATAAGGCAATTACTTGTCTTTCTCACCTTTTTAAAGGTGGTGTTACCACAAATTATTAAACATATGCACTCGAATTGAATCATGCACAATTTTCCTGCAAAAAGAACACTTATTATTCTACTGCCCTTCAGCAATGGACTTGGCATGAAATTGTTTTTAAACAATAATGACATTAAGCCACAAAAATCTTATTTCAGCTGTTCACCAGAAAAATAGGAATACTAAGATTTTGATATCTTGGAAAATGGACAAAATTCAGGAAAGTCGAAAAAGTGTATTTTGTCAAACAGTCAATCCATAAATGTTTGTGCGGCTGTACAAGACATAATTGACTTGAAATTATGGTGTGAAAAATTTATTAAAAAAATAGGCCCATTTAGTAATATTTCTTTTAGTTAAAAGGACTCAAATAGATTTCAATGAAGTTCTGCATGATATACCTATTTGACTTCAGCTTCTTCCAGCATGGGATATTTCATATAATATCTAACACAGTCTCACTGTGATCTTGTGATTGAATATTGTTTGGAAACCTATTGTGTAGCATTAGGCGCGTTTTATTATTCTCACTTACCCATATGGGTTAATTGTTTGCACACAAAACAACAACAACCTGGGACCCCGATACCTATCGGGGTTTATTTTGTAACTCAAAAGTTTTTTCTAATTATGGCGGATAGATGGCGAATCTGAGATAAACAAGAAGTTATTTTAGAAAGATTTACTAATATCAGCCATATTTGTTGTGGTAAAACCCAAAACACTTAACATTCATGAACTCAATGCATATCAACCTACATATGTTTATGTTGAGAATGGTCAGCCGTCACCAAGCGATACCATCGGGTGTTGACCAGATAGTAGGTCGCTATGCACCAAGTGCATTACAATACTTGTTTATATTGATTTTGTTTATGACTGCACTTACATATGTGCTTTACTGAGCAATTGGAATGCCTTTAAGGAAATGCAACGAATGTTTATTTTGTCAAATATGTAGACATTTCATTCTTACGTCATGTGAAGAGGTGTATTTGTAGGTCATAGGCAAAAGTCAATTCATATTCCATATTGCAGAAAGATTTATTAATATCAGCCATATTAGTATAAAATAACACGTATTCCACTCTTACCCACAGTTTTATGAAGCCATAGGATAAGAGTCAATTCAATTAGAATTAATAAAAACAAGTTGTTTGTGGAAAAGCGAAATAAAATTTATCAGGGTTGCGTCTCGGATAAAAACATAGCTTGAACTTCAACCTTCATAACCTAGGGGTGGAATCGTGTAAGGTGATTTGTGATCGGTGATAGTCACAAATCACAAATTTTGTCTGCGTAAGGTGATAGTCACATGTGACAATCACCAAATTGATACTTTTTCTTGTGACAGCTATTTTATTATCGCATTCATATAAAATCGTTCGCGCCTTTAAATTATTGTGGTTTTTCTAAAATTTTCGTAGAAAGTGAACGTGTCTGTTCCATTACAATTATTTAAAAAAAAATTAAAATAATGGGTAGCGAGAAAATGAATTAAAAAAAAGAGGTTAACCAGCGAAATAAAATAAATATGTTTGAACTTCCAAATACAAAACTTGTTTTGTTTTTACCCAGATTGTTTATATTTTCTGAAAAACAATATATGTAAACGTTTTCATATTATATCTCCCAAATTTTGCATTTGTATTTGAATTTATAATGTCTATGTATTTATATAACCTCGCAATGAATAAATCGGAGTCAATAACTGCTGTGTATAAATGAAATACCTAGTACTATCGAGAATCGTGTTTTTTTTCTTCTCAATACCAACTTATGTACCAAAAATAGCTTTCTCAGCTTGTAACTAGATGGCGCGATGATCGATTGTTAGTTTGCCATATACAAACCAAGGATTCTTAGGTCAAAAATGAAACGTCAAATGTTTATTTTTGGAAGTAGTGCCAAGTTGCGAATAATTTTTAGTGATCACCTTACACAGAAGGAAAATAAAATGTGATCACATTTGATAGTCACAAAGGTGATAGTCACAAATCACCTTACACGATTCCACCCCAGATCATGATGTAACCCATATGGGTTAATGCGGATAGTAAAACGCGACTACTGTTTGCCTAAATGAGGAACCCACTGCCCCTGCAAATCTTTTTGGAGACTGGAGGATTTTTTTTTCTTATTTTAGCAAACATCATCAAAGGATTCTGTAAAAGTCTGAAACCTTCAACAAGACCACGTGAATTTGTTATTTTTCTTTTAATTCACAAAACGAACCGAATAAATATTCAATTACCAAGAGTATAACAGTCCAAGTAACAAAAAATGTAAGGTTTAAATAAATAGCCCGAAAATTCGTTTGGGGTGTTTAATTTGTTTCTACACACGTGACCAAGGTGCGCAAAATGGACAAATAACAGCTGCTTGCATCAATATGCAATTAAATGAATTTACACCTTGAAGAATTTAATTTCTTCTTATTATGTATCATGCATCAAATTGACAGCTTGTTATCTTCTTTATTTGGAAAACCTTCTTAAGAGCATACGAATCTATCAACGTCTTCGGAAGCACGCAGATCCAGTGCTAGAGTATCGTAAAAGATAAGGAACACCGTCTATGTTAGCTCAGATACACGAATGAATTTCAAAGTTTCACTGTATGCATGGTGTAAGAGAAATCTTTATACCAAAATTCAAACTAGGTAAATCTCATCGCAGTTTAAGCTGTTAATTGTGTTGAGCTGTTATTAAATCAGAAATAAATGGCGACACCATTCATCATTTTTAAATCGTTTGTGCCGAAGTGACAGAAGCAGACACATCGTTCAATGAAATGTGAATAGAATATGCCATAGAGAATTGCTGCATAAACTGTCCTTGTTTTGGGAGAGGCTTCGTATAGCCAGGTATTTGGGATAAGCCAATATCTACAACTTTTGTTCGTAATTACCTTTTTCCAAATTGTTTTTCATTGAAACTTCTCAAGCCGAAGTAAATATTTGAAATAACAAGAAAAAAAAACTTTCTGATGGAAATCAGAATTTCATCTACATTTTCAACTAGCTGTTGGATTAACCGTCAAGTTTCATCGTCCTTCACCTTCATAATATAACCAAATTAAGGTAAGTTCAAATTCACGCTTGTGCACAAAGTTTTTATGCCATTCACAGATTCAAACAAGCTAAAAACAAGAATTGTAGAGGAAAAACGAAAATATTTACTTTACCGCTTTTCAATTTTAAAATCATTGTCTATGTTGATTTGACTTGGCTTTGATTTGATTTCCGCAATTTATTTCCTACTTTGCACCCGTCTGTCTGTCTATCTATATCCGTTCCGTCTCAATGTTATCCCATCGCAAAGCCCTCAAACGTCCATGTCCGTCGCAGGCGATAAAACTGTTGTCCCTGCTGCTGCCGCCGCCGGCCGCGCCGCAGCATAGTAGAACAAGATGACTGAGGCAAAAATAGCGGTTAAGCATTTCATCCAAGTTTTCCAAAGTTTTCCATGTAAAGAAATCGTTTTTAAAAAGTTTGATCAATATTGAATCAAAAAATGTTGCGAACCCCACACATTTCGTTTTCTTTTTTCCGTCCTACGAAATGTTTCATATTTTTACTTTATTTTCCCGCAAGGCTTTAGTCATTGAAATTCGTAAGAAAAAAGGATTTCGGTATCTCGTTTTATTCCCAGAGTATAGTCAGTCTTTTTTTGCAAAGTGCAAACTGTTGGAAGGGTAAGAACGGAAGCAGGAAAAGCGAGGTCAACATCAGGCCAAGTGGGAATTCAAGCTGAAAAAATATTAAATGAAGGGAACTAAAATGTTTACTTTTCCTCGTCTTCTTCATCTACTTTACAAATTGCGTGTACATTTTTAAAACATTTAGTATTTGAAAATGAAGAGATTTAATTTATGTATACGTAAATTTGTCAATTACGCTATCTGGTCAAATTTATTACAAAGAGTAGTGAAATAATCCTTACATACACTTCTAGTGATTCTGAAATCAACAGCTGTGCGATGGACGAAGTACTTAAAAACAGATTTAATTTGTCCATTGCCTTTAAACAGATAAAATAATCGCGTCTATGATAAGTTTAATTCTGTAGATTGTAGAAATATCAATATCTTCAATTAGGTATCACATTCCGTGAAAGTCGAATTCACATAAATCGATGGGTGCATAATGATGGCCAAGCAGAAGAACTTTCAGCTCAACGAATATGGTTTCTTATTTTTCAACAACAAAACAGGAGTAGGAATTTGTTATCAATTTATAAGTAGACCATTATATATAGCTTGAATCAGACACCTACGATTCACAATGTACATATCTGGATCTATATCAAAGGAAGAATTGTTTTAATTCGTTCGTTGTGAGACACTTTCCTGAGCTTTAGCGGCTTTCCTGTGCGTGATTAAACGACACAGCGAGTTTTTTTTAGCTCAAGGGCGAAATGGTGAGCCACGTAAACATATAAGATCTTAAGATCCAGAAGAACTATCAACTTCCCATATAACTTACTTACTACAGCCCGTTGTGGACTTGGGCCTCAATCAGCAGTCTCCGATAGCAAGCAAGCTTTCTGGGCCGGAGCATTGATGTCCATCCGCTCTAAATCACCGAGCCATCTGAGTCTCTGGATCTTGACTCTTCTGGCTAGGTCCATGTCGTTGTACAACCTGAAAAAATCGCTGTTATAATCTTCTTCGCCATTTCCCTTATATGCACACAGGGCCAAAGATGACCCGAAGAACTTTCCTCTCGAAACAGCCTAAGGCACATTGATCCGATTTTGTCAAGGTCCATGCACAGATAATAAATTTATACAGATGTCTCACCCTTATGGCGAGAAATGATATATGAAACTGAAAGCCACTAAAAAAGAAGCTTTTTCCAAAAGCTTTAACACATTCACTTAATGCATACAAAATCTATTTTGGCTCATCTCGTCTCCTATAAATGAATACTTAGGCAAAGAAAAAAGCTCCCGAAAGCTCCTTGTCTGTTAAGGCTTTGTCTGTTAAGGGCAAAATGTGATTCATTTTTTTCTGCAGGGATGAGACATCTGTATAAGTTAATTATCTGTGGTCCATGCTTATGCACCATACAGCAGGGCTGGGATGATGAGTGTGTTGTACAATTTTACCTTAGTTGCTCGAGAGAGGGCTTCTCCACTCAATTGCTTTCTTAGAAACAGCGATTAGCATGAGTTATTCTTCGTCTGATCTCGGCGTTGCGCTGGTGTTATTGCCCGTGTTTATAGCGGAGGCTAGGGAGACAAACTCCTCTTCTACCTCGAAGTTGTATGCGTCTATTGTGACGTTCTGTCCGAGCTGTCGGTGTTGGGTATCCTTCCTCGAAGACAGCATATACTTCGTTTTTCCCTCATTTAACGCTAAACCCATTTTTGCCACTTCTGTCTCAATTCTCACAAAGGCGCCATTAACATCACGCTGTGTTCTTCCCATTATATCAATATCATTGGCATACGCGAAAAATTGAACAGTTTTTTTGAAGATAGTGTCTCTGGTGTTGACGGTGGAGTTCTGCACTATCTTCTCAAGAACGATGTTAAAGAAACCACATGACAGTGCATCACCTTGTCTGAATCCTTTTTTGACGTCGAAAGATTCCGTAAGCTCGTTTCCAACCTTGATGAAGCAGCGTGAGTACAAAACTAGACAGCTTTATACAGTTCGTCTCTGTAGATGCTGTCATACGCGGCCTTAAAATCGATGAAAAGGTGGTGGGTATCGATTTGGAGTTCGTAGGTCTTTTCCAAGATCTGCTGCAACGTGAAAATTTGGTCGATGGTTGACTTTCCTGGCCTGAAGCCACATCGATAAGGACCAATCAGATTGTTGACGAAAGACTTCAGACGTTCACATATTACGACAGAGAGGATCCTGTAGGTGATGTTAAGAAGACCCTTCCTCTGACCATATATTACAGATTATTTGGAGCATGCTCATATCAAGCTCGTCGCCTGCTGTTTTGAACAGCTCCGCAGCTAGACCATCTGCTACAGCGGCTTTGTTGAATTTCAGCCGTGATAATGCCATTTATACTTCTAGTTCGGATTCAAGGAATTGTTGACTATCACCGTGTCCGATGAAAGGCTCCTGTCTGACGGTTGGATTTTGTTCGTTGTCGCCGTTATACAGTCTACAGAAGTGGTCTTTCCGATTCCCCAGCATTGACTGCGATTCTACTATGATGTTCTCTTCCAATATAAATGTTCTTAAAATTCAAAAGCGAGCATTCAAAAGAAATGGGTCATGTGTTTCAAAAATCAAAATAACGTAAATCCACCATAGCTTCGAGTATAATGCCTCTTGGGTTCGATTTCCTATCTCCATAATATGTGAATAATTATTCAAATTAAGTAATATTCAACTTATCGAACCGAATCTGAATAATTTTTCCCCATATTTGCTGTTGCTCAAGCTCTTATTACGTGAAAATCGAATGGGCTATTGACAAATCGCAAACGAAAATCAAAAGTTACTCTATTACTCGTTCTAAGTCGTGAATGGCTTCTGCCAATAAAGCTGCTCGAATTGTCCTAGTCCTTTCTACCTATACATTCCAGACATCAATTCAGAACAGGAAATTTTCGATTTCCACAAAGGACGTATACGACATACAGTAATTCGTCATCTAGGCATGTATGTCCGTGAATTAATCCACACCGCATCTTGTTTAACATTATGAAACATCCGCACTATGAGATACATAATTCTGCACGTAGGACACATCTCGTCACGTCAAAGTTGATTACTAAATTGTTACCGGCTATATTTAAGGCACTATAAGAGAAAGAGGGCAACATTCAATCCAAAGGAAGGAATGAAAGAGCCTCGTAAGTCGTGAGTATTCGAAATCCACATAGACTCAGTGAATCAATAGCACAGGTGAACTGAACACAATTTAAATTATCAAAGCAAAATGGGTATACGGCTCTACTTGTATGGTCCTTGTACCTTGTATGTTCGAAGTAAATTGCACGTTCATTGGCTCTCTCAAATCTGTTTGAATGTGAAACTTTTGTGACAACAGTGAAGAATGATCTTATTTATGGAAATAAATTGCATACCTTTTGCAGATATGATGTTTCTTCCTCACTCTACAGAATGCCAGCGCAGCAATTTGTTCGTCGCACCTATGTTATTCTTAAGCCTATCTGCAAATCTATGTTACCAGTTATGTTATCAGTTGGATGAATGTTTTTCATGTATTTTGCTGGGTTAGAACAATATTTATAATTCTACCCTTGGGTTGTAATATTTTGCAGGCTAAATATATGACACAACACATGAAAATATATGGGCGTCAATAAATAAGGATTAGGCATTCCTTTGAGGACAAGAAAAAAGACCTTGACAATAGTAGTAGAAGATAGGACATGGGCGAAATAGCATTAGATCCTTGAACTTCCTTGTTTGAAGCTTGAGAAGCGATGATGTAGAACATTGTCCTATTTCTTCCTTTTAAATATTTACCTAAACCTATACCTCTTTCAGAAGTTGTTCAAGAATCTGCTAAGTACAACTGAGCAATTTGGATTTGGATGAAGAAAGAGTGAGAAACACACTTTTATGAACCAACAATTCCAGACTACAGTCTTGAAGAATTCTGGTGCCATTTTCGAATGAGTCGAAGTTGCTTTTCGTTAATATTCTTCATTGTTTTGCATAAAAGTATGTTTTTAATTATTAAATTTTTTTCAGAATCTTATAACCAAGTTCAGAAGCATAAAGCGTGTCCATCAATTAGAAAAAAAAAACGTTTGTTTACTGTATGGGTCCTAAGGAAACAGGGAAGTTTTTTGTCGTCGTGCGATCGTTTCGATTTTGCTCCCAGTTCAGCACACAAATCGTTTTGCGAGATCCTGAAATTGTTGTGTTTCCCCATCAATAAGTTGTGCGGCCATCAATAAGCCAATATGATGAAATTTCTCGGGTATGGTATACGAAATGTATTAACTGGCATTTATGTAGGCGCCCCTGAACGGCTTTACATGATGCAATAGTGTTCAGAAACAGTCCGCTTTTTGAACAATTGACCCAACTCTTGCCTGTCGATTATGATATTGTAACTGCTTACCCTCTAGGTCAGCTTTTGATAACACCGCTCCGTGATAATGGACACCTACATGAGAGACAAATCAATTTTAACACACGCCTCAGCAGTGCAAGGTTAACCTTATAGAGTGAACTTGTGGTTTTTCAAAGGACGATTTCGACGGCTGAAGTATTTGGATGTTGAAAGTCGTAAAATGGTCAGTAAAATTGTGACTGCTAGTTGCATATTACACAACTACAGTCATTTATTGAATGACAGTGAAGATTAATCAGATGTTGAACCTGGATATGATGGTGATCTTGGAAATGATTCCACCTCTGTTCTGAGCATTGATGAACAGAGAATCGCTAATGCTAGCAAAAGAAACTTTTGAATATGAAAAAAAAAATAAAATAAATAAGAAAACATTCCTTTTCAATTCAACGTTTTTTAAACTACAAAAAAGGTTATTTTTACTAGAAAAATACAAAAAAACAAAAATTCAATTAAGAGCCGATTTTTCAATCGTCAGATAAACAGGCAAATAGTGTTTATTCGACAAATAACCAAATATTGAATTTTTCAATCATCAAAGCCTATAAAAACACTTATTACTAAAAAACGGAAAAACAAAAACAAGAATTCATTAAAAAACATTTTTAACATTTTTGCCAGCCTTTCTTTCTCCTCGTTATTTCATCATTTCGAATTCCAATTTTCTTTGCTTAAAAACTCTTAACTCATTTAGTTTCTGCAAAAAATCTCTTGCAATCGTCACTTTTTCTTTCTCCAGAGCGAGCAATTTTGTACGAATACCTGTTGGGGTACTCTGTTTCTGCTCTGTTCTGGAGGCTCAAAATAATGTCAGGACCAGAGATTAAAATGAGTCAAGTATTGCTTGTAAGTTTCGGGTATTTACTCAAAAAAAACGAGTTTGATCAAACTGAGTCAACCATCAAACAAGTAATATCGAGTTTTTTTATTCATGAGTAAAATTATTTACAAGTCATCCCTTATTTCAAACGAGTTCAAACGAGTTTACTGATTGAAAGTAGAATCGCTTACAATCACCACTCCATTATTCATGGCGCTTGTAAGTAAATCGAGAAATATTGTTTGGTTTGTTTGAGATTTGTGTGCTGAGTGGAAATGTAGGTAATTTATGGTCAGGAGGTTTATTTTCATGGTTGATTTTTTTCATTCTCGAATTTTTATACCAGTGTATAGT
>CAKKXW010000005.1:45415491-45433129 GCA_920937365.1 Sphaerophoria rueppellii
TTCAAGTATTTTTCGATTTTTTTTCGTTTGCTTAAAAAGCGTTGCACAAGCGCTTTTGCCTCAGCTCAAGTACTGAGTTTTCTTTTTTTTGCTTAGCATATACGTACACACATGTTGCCAGTCAACGTTTCGAGTTTAATCATCGCGAATGAAAGAAAAATTAACTTTCGAGAACAAAGAATTCTTTCTTTCTCGATTGAAAAAAATAGATCACGTGAGAAGCGGATTTCTTGTCTCTTCTGCGTTGAAAAAAAAAGATGAACTGTGTTTTCTTTTTTCCCGTTAGTTATCTTTGTTTCCTTTATGTACTTGATCGACCGTTGTACACACATGCATATACGATTCGTTTTTTTTCTTTTGAGTCATGAACTCGACTCCGTTTTCGCGAACACGTTGCGAAAAATTCGTTTGCTTTTTTTTAGCTTTTTATGAACTTGGTTTTACTTTTCTTTTGTAGGTTTAAGTTAATCCCGACTTCTGACTTGTCAAAGGAAATAAAACGCCGAGTTTATAAAATGAACATTTATTTTAACATCGAAATTGTCTTTTGACTCTATAACACATAAACCGATCCGATGTTTATCGTCGTCGAACTTAGAATGATCTCTCTCTTGTCATGTACGTACATACATACGTCGTCGCTCAAAGCGTCAGTGTTGCCGTTGACAAGTGCCTTGTCTGAATCCTTTTTTGACGTCGAAAGATTCCTTAAGCTCCTTGCCAACCTTGATGGACCAGCGTGAGTTCTCCTCTAGACATAGCTTTATACAGTTCGACTCTGTAGATGCTGTCATACGCGGCCTTATAATCGATGAAAAGGTGGTGCGTATCGATTTGGAGTTCTCATATTTTAATTGTCAATTGATAAAATACGTTAACTTGCAGCATTATATATGCTGAGTGTCCACAGGAGAATGGTCAAAGATAATGAAAAAAATTACGTGGAAAAAGTTTTGAATAGATTGAACTATTGGTTCTTATTGAAAAACTGTTTAGGTTAAAAAAAAAAAGATATTCTTAGACGACTCTTCCATGAATAGCAAAGCATGAAAGAAAATTGTTGCATCAACAGTTAAAAATAATTCTTTTGAAACACTTTAGAAAGCGGTCGAAATTGGAAACCATCTTGTCCAAAATATACCTATTGATGGTTAACTACATGTTCGCGGATTTAATTTCAGTGTTGTTTTCATTTCCGTTGAGCAGTCCAGCGCATACGCTTATGACTTTTTCAACGGGATCGATGTGAAGATCGGTCGGCAAATGTAATTAAACATGATCTTCGACGCCTTTTTGCATAAATAGATCACTTTGTGTTTATGTTATCTTGTTCCGATTTTCCGATTTTTGCAGATATCTCGTCTTGCTTTGCTTTTGAAACAAGTTCTGAGACAAGACTTTTCCGCTAGGTTTTCTTTATTTGGTCTACACTGATTCCCGACATTTCCACTAGAAATTTTGACGGACCTCTTTTTAGGTTCTCTAAATAAACAGGGAAAATTTTGTCAAGTCCTCTTTTGTTCATGAGAAATGTTATATTTGGCGCATCCTTAAATTTTGATTTTAGTGTTTTAAATGCTATGACTAACAGATATTTCACTCCGCATATGTAAATATTGTTTTTTATTTATCTTTTCGTAAGAACTTTTTGAATTTCTTTTTGAAAATATAGAATTTATCTTACTTTTTGTACAGAGCTTTTTTAAGACAAACCATTTAACAAATGTCAAAATGTCAACTCATATTATGCCTGTACATAGCTACTCGTATATGTATACGTACACACGTTTGTGGAATTTCAATACATAGGATCCATGAATAACTCTTTCTAATATAAAACGTGGGACTTTGATGAAGATAACTTTTTTAATCATTTTTTACTTCACACCCTATCAAACACATACATAGGTTTATAGTTTTACTGAAAGTTTTTTCACTTTTCATATCCTTCCTGCACACGCTACCTATACAATAAATTACATTTTCGTATCAATCCAAAGATCTAATGTAGTTCATGCCACATCAAAGTGGGCTGCAGATTAATATCCGTATTCGAAATTTTGAAAGGCAAATTAATTGAGATGCTTTAAGCGTATCAGCCGATATCACAATCGCGGTTTGGTGACTACCACACTGTTTGTCGAGCTTAATTCTGGTGTGGCACGGACACACAAAGTAATATATTACATTATCTATGTTTAACAGGAAACTGTTGAGCGTAAGAATCTGGGTTTTATTTTTTGTCAAAAGACAACTACGCCCACCAATACACCGAACAACCGTAAAGTATCACCAACCTCTCGTTAACCACCGTACTCATAAATCGTTTGCACGTTTTTTTTTTTTTGGTCCGCCCTGCGAAGTGAAGCTCTGAATAAAATTTAATTTTTTGTTGTCGTTTAATTTTTCTGGATTTTGTTTTATGATATGAAAACTAATTATATATTCGAAGCATGTGTTTGTAAAAGGATAATCTCAATTCAAAATGATCTAAGCGATTTACTTATGAATGTAAACCTTGCTTTTTTGGAAGAACGTAACTTTTTTGATTAACACAAAATGATGGTTTTAATGTTCAGAAGTTCCTTTGATTCGCTTTTATTCTTAGGTAATCATCAATAAGCATTTTTTACATTATTTATCGCAGTGGATGTGTTATATTTTCTTAATAAACAGTGTAGTTGAAAAGAAAATCCAAATTCAACTGTTCTATGAGTTTTTACAATACTGTCGTTGCAGTTAAAATGCACAAAGTTCGTGTAGGTACCAGAGATTAAAATGAGTCAAGTATTGTTTGTAAGTTTCGGGTACTTACTCAAAAAAAACAAGTTTGGTCAAACTGAGTCAACGATCAAACAAGTAATTTCGAGTTTTTTGGTTCGTGAGTAAAATTATTTACAAATCATCCCTCATTTCAAACGAGTTCAAACGAGTTTACTGATTGAAAGTAAAATCGCTTACAAACACCACTCCATTATTCATGGCGCTTGTAAGTAAATCGAAAAATATTGTTTGGTTTGTTTGAGATTTGTGTGCTGAGTGGAAATGTAGGTGATCCGTGGTCAGGAGGTTTATTTTTTCGTTGAATTGTTTCATTCTCGAATTTTTATATAGCTAAGTGTAAATTTTTTTGAATAAAATAGAAACGAATAGAAATAAATAAATCCACATCTTTTGATTCTTTTGATTTTTTGTGTTCAAAACACCATTGCAGAATAACAACAGGACCTCGTGTATGGGTTTCAATATACATTTGGATTTCATGACGTACATATCACATTCCCTTGAAGAAGTTGACGGTTGCATATCCAAAGAGTTCGTATTTGGTTCAATGGCTGGAACTAGGGACTTTAGAAAATCGTACATTTTAGTCTTCTCTGCTGCTGTTAATAATCTCATGTTGTTACATGGCGGATATTAGAACGTATAGCGGCCTTGAATGTTAGCCTGATCTCAGGGTAAAATAAAGTCATCAGATAATGTTTCACTTTTCCTTTGAATTCAGTTAAAGTGAATGAATCCGTTTCACTCAGGGTGCAGGTCGTCTCTTTAAAGGCAGTCAAGAATATAACAATTTCATTCAATAAATTATTGTTGATTTCTTGAATTCGTGGCAGCTCAATTTTTGTTTTATTACTCTAATAACAAAAAGTCAACATCTCACCCTAGACAAGTGCATCCAGAAAGTAGTAGGTAGCTTGCTTGGTATAAGGTAGAAGGTCAGATATGTCATAAAAAGATTAACAATATTTAAAATATCCTTACAAAACTGCATTCTCTTCCAACCGGAAGCAGGTATTCCCACGACATAATCTTCGTCAATAACTATTTTATATTTAGGTATGCATACACATACCTAACGTCCTAACCTACATTTAATGTATGCATTCATTAATAAATCCTTTCTTTAATTAATGTGAAAAATAATGTTTCCAGTGCGGATTATTATATTTATGACTTCAAATCCGGCCACCTAACTCATTTAAAAATATTTTTATTCATTTAATTATAACCCATACAAAGAAGCCTGCATCTTTCCTTTTTTTCTTCGTAGAGAAAACAAAAATTGAAACATCCAAACAATTTTACCCGAAAACTCGAACATGATTGAGTAAGTACAAGCAAACAAATTGCTTGTGAATCACTTTGACTTGAAATGATCGAAAACGAAAAATATTTACGAGTTTCCTCTGCTTGCTTGGTTTGACTTACAAGCCTTTTTACTTATGAATCAATTTATTCATAAATAAGGGTTGCAAACGAACGAGTATGAACAAGCACACAAGAAAAAGTTGGATGTGTTCGAACTGTTCAAACATACTCATTTTAATCTCTGGTAGGTACCTATCCTGCTTTAGCCCAAAAAATCCAGTTTCAGACAAGATGAATTCTGGCGTCCTGATCTATGCTATTCATGCAGAGCACAAGATTGCCTTTGTAACTCCCGTAATTATAGACCGATTTCTAAACTTTTATGTTTTCCAAACTTGTTTGAGCAACTAGTGTGGGTGACAATTTGGCATTCAAGCATTTGCTATATGCAAAAATCATCGACGACTTTCACAAATCTGGTAGCTTGTGTTTACTTAGACTTTGCGAAGGCCTTATCAGAGTAAATTCAGAAATAGTAACTCTAAATCATACTTTGCCAAATCAGGTGTTTTGCAGGGAAGTCACCTTTGAACCCTTTTGTTTTTTTAGCTATTAATGCTGATCTGTTATTTTTAATAATAGTGAAATTCTCATCCATGCGGATGATATGGTATGTATACAAAAATGTAATCTCTGCAAATGATCGCAAATGATTTATGATCCGCAGAAGAAAGTGGAGACAGTTGGTTTGGTGCTGCTTTCCAGCAAGTGTATAAGGTGAATGCTTGCACCCGCGCGAACCACGACCTGGAGAACAGAGCTTTAATTCATCACTTCTATCTGAAGAATGATATTACGCACTGGTGATCCGAGAACCGTCGTTTCAAACGGTTTGATGACGAGTTCTTAGCTATAATCGCCGAACAAACTGACCCAAGTTCCTTGCTCATCACGCAGGTAGAGCTCCAGCTCTTCTTCGATTCAATAAAGAATAAGAAGTCAGCAGGTGTCGATGGTATATCCAAAATTGTACTAAGAGTAAGACACTTACCGATTGAGGCAATAGACATCTACACCCCTCTGTTCATAAATGAACTGAATAATGCATATTATGCAGAGCGTTTGAAGACAGCTGTGGTTCATCCTCTTCCGAAAAAGGGAAAGGACAACTCCAATCAAGTAAAATCTTCAGTCGATAAGTCTTCTCCCAAGCAATCAGCAAAGTAATCGAAAAAATCATCAAAAGAGCTCTGATTAAGTGGGCTGCGGACAAGACAATAACTCCGGATAATCAGTTCGGGTTCAAGGCTTAGCATGACACCATCCATGCCGCGTCTAAGCTCGTTTCAGATATTCAATGGAATAAGTCCAAGAAACAATGCACTGGTGCTGATCTGGTTGATTTAGAGAAGGCCTTCGACACCGTATGGTTAGGAGGGTTGTACTTAAAACTTATCAGGATAGGTATCAATAAACCAAAATTGTATATCCTTTATGATATGCTCAACGGTAGAAAGTTTGTTGTCAAAAGTGGCAATATAACTTTTATTGCCACATTTGAAATTAAAAACGGTCTTCAACAGGGAGCGATCAATTTACCGATCCTCTTTAGTATTTACACCAGCGATCTGATAAGTAGACTTACTCAGGCAGTTGCGTATGCCAACGACCTGATAGCGTACAGAACGGCAGCGTGAGTTCGAGAAGATTCAGCGATCCTGCGGCGCACGACTGGAAACTGAAAATAATAGTGAAATACTTCGGAATCTGGTTGGACCAATATCTGTATTTCGATTTCGACAAACATATAGATGCTACTCTGACTTAGGCCAGAGGAGCCTTCGCTCTGACGAAACGGCTGTTTTACAGTAATCGTCTGGACCCCAGAGTGAAGGTAATTTGCTACATGGCCCTCATAAGGCCAATGATCGTTTATGGTTGTCAACATTGCCCCTTCCCAAATGGAGAAGTTTCGTGTGTTCGAGAGGCAGTGTCTTCGGCGCTGTGTCATTTGGTATCGGACACCGGAATCTTATCTGCATTATTATTCAAAGGAGGTTATCTACAATGGAGCTCGATTCAATAGAGTTGACAGTCTCGCGATGTAAGTAAAAACAAAAAAAAGTTAATGGAATTAGTTTTTCAACATTTTCTAATAAATCAAAAAATAAATTGAAGTAAAACGGAATAAATGCACGAAAAGTGAACAATCGTGGTATGATTTCGAGTTTAGAGATAATAATCTTCGACGAAGTTATTTATAACTAACTTTGTTACTTGCTCCTTGACCCAGTACTTCATCAAGATCATATGAGTCATACATTCTGCTAAAAAATGTAAGTGTTCCAGCAAGAATCCAATGAACTGGGTTGTTGTAATACTGGAAAATTCAATAATTTATGGGTGCGACAGCATGAGCAAATCATCTTGCAGTTATGAAAAATGAATAAAGTCGATTAATTCCCTTCCCAACCAACCACCCATCCTTTAACTTCTTAATAATAATAATAAACAATAATAACAAATGTTTAATTCTAAAGCTTTATTACGTACAATGAAACATTAATTTGATAGATGTTACTCCCCCATTTAGTCTTATTGTCTAAGCTAGAGATAATATGCATATATAGGATGCAAGTATAGACACTTTGAATGCTTACCCCAAGAAGTATGAGCTCAAATATTCAGGTGTCTGTTATTATCAAACTACGTAGAGGCTAACATATCTCGGATAAGTGAAATATCTATGTTTGTGTGTCCTTAAATTTTATGTTTTTATTGAAAAGTTTGTCTTCGTTTCTATTCGGTTACATATTTTCTTAATTCGAACCGATATTAAGAAAGAAAAAAAAAATATTAATATCAATCCTATATTCCCACTCAGTTTGAATTTTCATTTCAATGCACCAATGACGCTTTGCGAACATTACCAACGAAAAAGTTGCAATTGGTGATTGAAAAAGAAATTTAAAGAGCGTAACATGACGATATGAAAGCAAACTTAAGAACGTCGTCGTCGTCATGTTGTCATCGTTGCTGTTAAAGCCTCACATAACGCTTAGTCTAAATTTTCCACACAAGGAATAGAAGGAGCAATTTTTCATATAAGCATCAGAATGAAAAGGCGAAGAAGCAAAAATGTCTTCATACAGTGGCGAGACAAAAGCTCCCGAATAAGGAGATGAAATATGATAACTCTAAAAGGATTACGTTCTTTTCTCATAAAATTTTATCAACTATGAGTACTTCTTAGTGGATTTGGAGAATTTATTCAAGAAAATAGGTGAAAGTGTAGGTACTGTTTTACTTGAATATGAGCACACGGGAACGAATTTCAGCTGTACAGTTTTTTCCCCTACAATCGCATTTCTGCTGGAGATTTGACTCGGCAATTTTCTTGTTGAGATTTATGTTTATGTTTCAACATGAGTTTTTATATCTCTATTGTGTGCTCTTTTGATATCGTGAAAGTTTAGAGGTTCTTCTCAGATTGTTCAGAATAATTCCATTAAATAAATACGGTGAATATAATATACGTATGTATTATGTTTTCCATAATGTGATATTTTCAGTTCGAGTTGCTGATGGAATTGCAACAGTAGGTATAGTGACTTTTATTTTCCAGAGGAGACAGGCAAATAAATGAATGTATAAACGAATGTATTGGAAAAGGTTATACTAAATTCCATTTTGTTGTTTTCCAGTTAGATCCTTAGTGTAAGGAAAAGTATGCAAGCTAACAAGTTGGCTTCATGTGAGTTTTTGGCATGGGTTATTTGAGAATTTATAGATAATTATTGACTGGTAATAACAAACTGCCTGCTATTTGAAAAATCTATAAAAACATTTATTGGTGATAAAGAAAAAATTTAATACATCATCTTCAATACCAATATCTGAACCCTTCCGTCCTTCCGATACCAGGAGGTAATGACTTATGAGTGATTGATGATTATTGTCAAATGCTTTTTTTTTTTTTTGCAAAAACACTCTTTCATACTATCTGCAATAAAGTATATGCATACCCAGTTCAAAGCAGTTTTCTGTCATACTAATGAACTTAGACAGATTTTTTGTTTCGATTTTCACGTTGAGTAAGGCTGTTATGTCACACAGGTCGTGAGATTTCTCCATATGTGGGCATAATTAAGCTGTGAGCGTCTTTAACCTTTCTGCAACACAATAATCGGCACGCGACAGTGCGGCTTTACGCTGGCCCAGAACAAAGATGGACACAATATTCACACTTGAGGTAAATCCTGGAAAAGACCAACGAATTTCAAGTCGAAACCCACCATCTTTTCATCGACTTCGAAACTGCTTATAACAGCATCCACCGCCAAGAGCTTATGAAAGCGAAAAGTGATGTCTTAATTTGTGATCTCGAACAAACTGATTCAGATGTGCCGCATGGAAAAACAACAAACGATATGTATTGCAATATAAGTTGTTTCAAACATGCGCAATGTTCAGACGAGGGCATACGCTGTCTTGTGACTTCTTCAACATAGTCCTGGAGCAGATGGTGCACAAGGCAGGTTTGAGCACGGAAAATACTCTCTTTAATAAATAAAAGACATAATTGGTCGATCCCAGAGAGTTGTGCCTGAGGCCTTCACAGCAATTGTAGAACAGGCTCGTTGGTCTTGAAGCGAATAACGACAAAACAAAGCACATACTACATGCTACCAAAACACAAAAGAAGATCTGTCCACCACCTTGGACAAAACGTCTCTGTTGTTAGCAGTATCTTCGAGGCAGTTAAGGAGTTCACAAACATCAACCCCACAAACGTCACCTAAGTGGAGATTCGACGAAGAATTACTCTAGCGAACCGCTGCTACTTCTCTTTGGCCAAACAACTGGGCTCAAAACTCTTCACTCAAAGCAGACAAAGTGTCTGCTAAACAAGACTTTTATTTTAGCAGTTCTACCAGATAAGAAGGTTAAACCACGAACTGAATGAGCTGTACCAAGATGTGGATATAGTCCAGAAAGCCAAGAAAAGACGACTTAATTGGCAAGTCAAGCGAATGGAGGACAACGCTCCAGCCAAGAAAGCCTTCTCTTCGCAGCCCACAGGTTCGAAACGACAAGGAAGACCAAACCTCCGGTACAAGGACCAAGTGACTGCGGATGACAGAGCGCTTGGTTTTTTGCATGTGAGATGGAAGGCTGCTGTGTTTCGTGCTACGGTTCTTTATATATTCGTTTTTTTGCCACAAAATCCTTTCCTTAGTCGTATCTCCTAAATATTATGAGCCGCGCAGTTTGTGCCTTATTTAACACTAGCTGAGCAATCAAACGTTTTTTGCTATAAACATGTATAAAACTACCTGCGATAACCGGGATGAACTGTTACCTTTGTCTTTTTCTGACTCTTAAACAACCATTAACTGTTCAAGAAATATATCAATCCTTTGCTCTATGCAAACTTTAAAAAAATCATTTTTACGTGACTTATTAAAAGTAACTTATGCCATTTTTTGAACCCTTAACTATCATTAACTATATAAAAATTCATGTCGATCCTTTGCTCTATCCAGAAAAGAAATATATTTTACCGAGATAAAAAGTAGTCGCTTGACCGAAAAGCCAAGATTTTGCCTTTTTCAATTTCGCTTAAATGCCTACCGCGTGGCATTGTTGTTTTTTATTTGAAAGCACTTGACTGAGAGCAGCTTCAAAGAGATTTGCATTGTGCGGTTATATTTTTGCAATACATTAAAATCTGTTTTTAATTTTTAAACACCAGGAGAGGAAATAACGGTAGGTACTTTATTTTTTTCTCAATTTGCTTGATAAGTGATGCAACTCAATAAAAAAGTAGTAAGAAGTCACTCCTATTGTAGGTTTTCTTTTAAATGCATTTTTCCGGGTGCGGTTATACTTATGCAAGGCACTGTAGCAAATGTGCTATTCCAGACTTTAATGTATCTGTGTCCTTGTTATCATCTGGATCCGTTCAGTTGTTCTGGACCAACAAACATAGCTACATCCAACCATCCAAACTTCCACAGTTACAAAATCAAAACGAATTTAATATTGGTGTTACATCTTCTTCAAATTTATTTAAGTTGATGGCGTAGCCAATAGCCATGCTTTATGTTGATTAAACTCTTTGGCAAATAATTGGCAATAATGTGTTAATTTCGACTACATGGGATTAACATAAAAAAGGTTTTAATAAGTCAATCTAAAAGATAGACCAATAAACAAAGATACAGTCAAGTGCATTTTTTTTAAATCTTTAAGGAGAATAATTCCTTCATATATACTTTTTGGGTTACTTTAACCGTTTACGCAACGGAAAACTTCAAATATGAATCATTTTCCCAGGTTTTGCAACATTTTTCACTGATGCTTCGGTCCTATTCGACGCACCGTAATGTGCCTTCCTCGACCAATGAACCATCCAATACAAAAATTATGTTTCAACTCGAACCAGCAGTTCCTAATAATAAGTGCGTTCAAACAAACAAACAAACAAACTCTTCGGATTCATAAATTAAAGTAAGACAGATCCGAGCATTATAAATACATCGGAGCGTAAGTTATTGACACAACTACCTACGTGCATTGTCAGTCGGGTCAGCTAGTATAATTTAAATTAAACTTATTACAAATAACTATTTATGCGAATGACTTTCAATGCTAAAATATATTTGCATCATTTATATCTGTGAGGTAGAATACATGAATGCAATATTGAACCCCATAATTGTAAATTCTGAAGAAACAGTTACATCCTTTGGTCTGTGTCACAGAGACAATCGAAATAAGGTAAAGTACATACTCCAAACTTTTTTCAAAATAGAAACATGAACTTCAAAAGAACTTGCATTTTACCGATTTTCTAACTTTAGAATTACCAATCCTAAACCTCAGCAGGAGCAAGAAAATCCACACTTCACAATAATGTGTAACCAATTTGCAGAAGTGACTCTTTAAGTACTTCCGGCCAAACAAACATAACACTGTTATTGTGGAATCAATAAACTTACCCTCAGAACCAAGTATGGCTGCCACTTCTATTATTGGAACTTATATAACTGCAACTGCAGAAAAACAAACTTACTGACTTTTTTCACCCAGAAATTCGACAATAATAACGGCAAAAGTAGCAGCATTAAGAATACTTTCCAAATCTCCTTCCAACGGAACTTACTTATACTTCGCCTCGGGAAGTCAAACACATACTTTACTTGTATTCTTACACAATAAAAAGAAATATAACTTGCTTAAAACCAAGAAATATTCTTCTTGCATCTGGGTTCCGTTTTAAAGTTTAAGATAAACTGTTTTCAACATAGCAAACTTCTTAGACATTATATGGAATTGGGATTTTTATATTTATATATATGTACGAATGTACAGTATAGCAAAACACATATTTAAAAAGGAAGAAGGATTTCAGCTCATTTCTCGACTATGATGAGAACGACTATGACTATGACGACTTCGAACGACCGACGACGACCGACCAACGCTGACGATAAAAATGCAACACACAAAATTCATCTTAACAAACTTTGTGTATAAATCAAACCAAACAACTGGGTTTGTTTCTGGGGTTACGGCAACGTGTCGAAGAACCTTAGGGCGGATGAATGAAGGCAAACTTAATCCATCCAACTGAGGAGGACATTGCAACACAAACATCTATAGCTAGCAGCTTCCCTAAATGGCCTGGCCAACTCATTGCTCATTCCGGCCAGTATGAAAGCTAGCTTTTGAAAACGGGTTAAATATTTGTGGTGTGGCTTTAATGGAACAATAGCAAAATACGGGTATTTACCAGTTTATTTTGTATCACAAGACAAGGCACCAGGAAACCTGAAAAAGAGAAATAGTCGAAGGAATATCTTATGGAGAGGTAATAGATGAAGTGAGCTACAACAGAGAAGGTAGAAGTGAAGAACTTGGAAGCAATACACAGCAGCGCAGTCTTTCAAAGGATGTAACCGATATAAAGGACTTTATATTTCTTCCGTGAATCCTTCCGTCATCATTGTTGTCGTCTTCGATGTTGGTGTCCTTGCCATTTTATGTAATTTGGGAGCCTAGCTTTTTAATTAATGAAATATGACATCCAGAAAAGAAACTACATAAATTTAGATACACACATTTATTTAATACAAAGCTTTAAGAAAACTAAAACTGAAGTAGACAAAAAAAAATAAAAACAATATTCTGTTAAAATATTAAAAATATTAGTTGCTCTCCATATTTTTACCGTTTAAATCTTGTTAAACAAAAGTGTTTAGATATAATAGGTATAACTATATGAACGATTTCTGGCTTATAAAGGACTTTACATATCCAAGGAGATCTGTTACCGTTGGAAACTTATGCATCTGTTGCTGACAAGGACACTGTCGAGGATAACGTTGAAAGAAGAAACTGGAATTTAGAGCTCATAGCACACAAATCCTTGTATGGTAACTGGATGTTGAGAAATTGTTGCAGTAATTGCGCTAATCCATTGTTCGTCGAAGGTCGAAGCAACGCAAATCTGAGTGGAATTAAGCTAGTTATGTTAAGTGCTATATAAGTAATATCATAGGAAATGCCAATCCCATCGAGTAAGTTGCTGTTTTGGTTGTCATTGAGAGAATGGCTTATGGTTTATAGATTTCTTGTACTTATAAACATTGCGATAAGCGTTTTCTACATGCTTCATGGCCTAAATACTTAATGCCAAAATTCTTTAAAATATCACCGCACGAATCAGACACTCGGAACAACCCAAATGCAGCAGTTAAGTGTATCTTAACTAAATCCTATAACAAAATAAAATATAAAATCATAGATGCTATCGACACAAAGTTTGTCGTTTTTGTGGTCAGTGTTAATGTGTCTTTCTAACTATTTCCAACTCATCTCTAGGAGGCGAGTTGAAAGTGTTGATGTGTCAAAATGATTTTTTTTTCTATTTGTTTAATGGCCGTTTCTAATTGGTAATCAGGAATTTAAGAAAAAAACATTCTGGTTTTAAAATCAGACGGGAATTCTCTTATTTTCAGAATCACAACTGTCACACAACGCATTCAGAATGCTTTTTTTAACTTCCAGATTGCCAATTAAAAGCGAAATAAGAAAGTTTTCGCCAATCCTAACCATGTTATGTCCAAAATTCTCAACATTTACCAGCTCAAGACAAAAAAAAAAACTTATGCGAACTTTGAATAAACGAAGTTCGGAATGGATTACAAATCTTCTATACTTTTTTCAGGTAAGGCTTTTGAAGTAAGAGCATAAATCGCATCATTTACAATGGCTTAAAATTCAATCATGATAATGAATAATTCTATTTGGTTATGGAGTACTTCACTGGAGGAGATTTGCTTAGTTTGATGAAACACAGTGGACCTTTCGACGAAGACTTGGATCGGTTCTATCTGGCCGAGCTAACTCTTGCCATTCATGCTCTACATTGCAGGGGCTATGTCCATCGCGACATCAAACCAAAGCGATCGATCAGAATGTTTTCTTTCTGATCGATTGCTTTGGTCAAATCAAACTGGCAGATTTTGGAAATGTCGCTGCCTTGAATCATGACAGGCATGTGAACCTACAGTTCCTCGCCGGTTACAACTCCTGATTATATTGCTCCTGAAAAAATCCCAGCATAGCATAAGTTCATTCCAACATCGAGTTTTAAACATTGAAGATAAAAATTACTTACAGGTCAGCTGTGACTTCTGGTGGAGGTAAAATCATGGACCTGGAAATTTAGAAAGGAAACATGTTTCCGAGTACATATTCCCCAGTAAGTGAACGTGCTGACCTACACCTTCAAGTGGTGCCTCTGAGAGGTTCTTGTCAATTTATTGGCATGAACCTGCGGACGTAGGCAGCTTTAGTCTAATGGAATTGACGGATTGAAGCAGGACGTATAATGAAGATTGATGCGATCCTTAAAAGATAATATATCCAAGGATATATTAAATGAGGAAAACGATCAACGAATACCGAAAGTGGATAGACGTTAATGAAATTAGACGCCCAGTTGGGTATATCCCTTGATTGGCTGGTTCATCCCTTCAATCAATGTGGATATACTTGACAGAGGGTGAGCGGTGCCCCTCATCCGCCAGTTGGATAAAAGCTGCAAAACTCAAAAGATCACAAAAATGAAACAATGTCTGTATAACGAATGGTTATACAAAACCAAAATGTGACACCAACCCCTCACCCAGGGGCAATTGGGTACCGCGGGTAGTGAGGATTTGCCACCTCACTAGTGGGGTGGACCTTCGTGGGGGTTGTGGTTGTCTGAGTTTGGCCTCAGCTGCTGTTCGCAAATCGTGGTTACGGCTCTTCTTTCGGTGACTGAAAGTTGAGTGCAGTTTCCGTGACCGGATAACGTCTCATCTTTCGGTAAACGAGGGTTGAGTGCAGTTCCGTGTTTTGCCTGAATAGTAGTCTAGAATCAAACCAAGATGAATAAGGGCTGGCACTAATTCAATTGGTACTGGTGTGAATCCAGTTGCAGGGTACCCGCTTCTTTCTTTTGAAAGTTGAGGTGTGCTTTTGTAGCTGGTGGATCATCAGGGTGAATGTCAACACTTAAAAACGTCACCTGTGTGAGTGGTCACACGTCAGATAAGGCTTAATTGCTAGGTGCTGACGTTAATCAATTCATGCTTCTGTGACTTCTGGTCCATTGGTGTCATAGGCTATAAACTCATCTGCGAATTCACACTATTCCACAATACACCAATATTCCGAATGTCAATTTCGAGGATATTGACTAGATGAAACGTTAATTCAATCGGGAGATTGAAACCAACAACAATCTCCCATCGGAGAATGCCCGCTTGCAAAAGGGGAGTGCGGAGAACTAGAAAGCCGTCACGGATCTTAAGCAAGTTGACGAGGAACTGGAGAGGGAATTGCAAGACAGTCAGCGTCAGCGGGCGAATGATTTTCAAAGAGTCATCGAAAAACTCGAAGACATGGTCGAGTAGTTCAGTGACGAACCGAAGAAAAAGAGCGTCGGCGATATGCTCGAGAAGCAGAAATTGGAGGGTTGGCCGCTGCTCGTGAGCAGATGATTGTCGGCACGAATGGCAAACTTGAACGTATGGAAGATGCAGTAGCAACTGGAGCACAAAATGTGGGAAAAGGCTGAGCAGGAGAGGATGAACAAGAAATCTGAGGTGAGGTTTTTCATACCCAAACAGATCTCATATAACGTTTACTGTATTTATAAGGTCGTCGAACTAATTTCAAATATTCATCGTTTGGAAAAACGCATCTCTGAACAATGCGGCTTCAGCTATGTGTGCCTGTGCATAATTTGGATGCGGTTAAAGCGTTCAAGAAAAATTTGAATGTCTCAATGGAGACTATACGAGTATCGTCTTTGTCTGCTTGTATGAAGCTGGAATATCCATTACAACAATCAATCGTTGCATGGAACATTGTTTCTGGTAGTCTTATTAGTACATAAGTAGATTCGTTTTGAATTGATATTATTGCTTTTTTTGTATTCTGTCGGGGATAAAAAAAATGTTTAATTAGTTTCAGAAAATAAAGGCTTTCTCCGTTTATTTATATAAAGCACGAACTAGATATTGAATTGATAGTTTTTCAGTGAATCTGGAAGCAGTAATCAGGAGCTGCCTTACTTGGAACAGCTTTATGAGAGTTCTTTATGGTGGTCTTCAGTTCAAAAATAAATAAATATTATCTTCTTTAAATTGTCTTTTAAAACTTACCATATCAAGATCATTCCTGAATTTTCGCAATTAATTTAGAGCAACAAAAATTGTTGTCTCTTTATCCATTTCAATTATAAGGAATAAAGTTCAAAAGCAAAGAAATAAAAAGATTTTGTTTTCTTGTTTGACAGATCAACAAAACCTAACTAAAAAGCGTTTTTGGATGATTTCAACTATTTCTAACTATTTCCAATTATGACACATCAACCATGTTTTTTTGACATAACAGCTAGAATCAACTATCGTCGGCTCAAAAATGCACTTAAGGTCTTTCTTCAAACCGTTTTGAAATTTGAGTGGTTGACTTAATTTGGAAGAATTAGACCGTGAATATCTCCATAAAACATTTACGGGGAAAAGTTGAGAATTGTCAGTGTGAATATCTGCAAAAACGGAATCGGAGACGGAGACGGAAGTTTGATCTGTTTCAAAACACGTGTCGAAAAAATAGCGTATTTTGTTCACTTCTTTGAACCATGCTCGTAAGTAAGTGCGTAGTGCATTGGCTTCCCAACTGGCTGTTCCTAGGTTCAAATCCCATGTGAACTCAAAAAGTTTTTCGATTAAAATGAAAAAACAACTAGACAGCACCACTAATAAAGGAGTCTGATGATCGGCTTGGCACCCGTGAAATAGCTCTCCAGCCAGATAAAGGAATTGACGGAAAAAGCCATTGGTGGAAGCACCTCTAAGTTGTTATCGTTGTTCAAATACATAAATTAATTTTTTTTTATTAAAATGACTCAATTACTTTTGTTGTGGCCACTTTCGTTTTGTTTAAGCTGTGAATATGGTATTGTTGCAACGCTTGAAATTCTTACGCCTAGCAGGAAACTGTTAAATTTACTTAGCATGTTGCCATAAATTAAAACCTTCATAATTAATAATTTTCCCTATTCCTGCAACATTTGTTGTTGATGTTCTGCTCCTCAAGATCAAAGCGGTATGTTAAACTGCAAATTTCTTTCAAATCGTTCAGGTATTTTCTTAGATTGTAGAGGATATACATGTATTTAATACATATTTATTTTTTAGAACCTTAAATTTCATTGCTTCTGTAGTACTTTACATGATACTTTATAGTTACATATCAGTTTATTTTTGTTAACTATTCAGGCTGTATATTTCTTTATACTTTACTAGCAAAATCCCTGCCCGCTTCGCAGGGCTTCGGTAAACAACGGTCGTGAAATTAGGGATTGGCTGGAAGAAGAATACGATAATCTATGGATTTGCTGAAATGGAACAATATTCCTAGAAATATCGCGTCTGTACTTGCTAATCTGATGAACAATCTATTGGTTTTTAATTCTTTTATATCAATTTTTTAGTTCATGTACGCATTAAACACACCCCAAATTTAACTATTTCAGAAGAGTTTAGGTAGTTAGAGTTTTGACAGCAAGCCAGGTAGGCATAAATATATTTTTAACCCTCTTCAGGATTGCACAGTGTTATAAATTTTCTTAGAACTATCAATTCTTGGATGATTATGAAGTGCTGCAATAAAAATATTGAAAAAAAAATGTAAATTCTATTTTTCTACCTATTGTAATGTGTACACTATTTGTAACTCCGCCTCTTTATATCTCTATACTTAAATGTGTAAACACTATCTATCTCTGTCACTCTAATACTGTCTAATTGCTGAATAGTTATGTAGCAAAAGTTTTATTTGTAGTTGTAAGTATACACTCTAGTGGTTAAGAGGAGAACTTCGTTAAGCATCGAGAAGTTTCAGCGCCTACTAGAATCTAGTAGTTTCTCGAAATTATTTGAGTTATATAAATACCCGCTTGGTGTCGAAAATGAATTAA
>CAKKXW010000005.1:45435290-45450841 GCA_920937365.1 Sphaerophoria rueppellii
AAAAAATAAACGTAGAAGTATATGTTCCAAATTATTATTTATATTGTACATTTTTTTTTTTTTTTGTTTTAATTAATCTTGTTATTTTATTTATTTACACTAGATTAGATTTTTCACAAAAAGTAAGTTCACATTCTTCTCTTTTCCGTGTCAAAAACATTACTGAATCACAACTTACTCCACAACCATATCATAATAATATTTTTGTACTTTCTATGTTTTTTTATGTTAATTACATCTTTTGGCACTATCGACACTTGTCTTAAAGGCAATAGACTGTGCCTTTTCTCTTCTTACACTTGAATGAAAAACACTTTTTAGATTAGATCACATTTATTTATTTTATTGTTCTAATTAATTTTGTTTTTTTTTTTTTTTACATGTTATATTTATTATTAAACCTTGTATATGAAGATGCAAATAAAAAATTAATATTAAAAAACAAAAAAAAAAAGTCATGGACAGTGGCAAGGGGGGTTTATCTAGCTTAAACGATGCAATACAGCATTGAGTTTTCGAAGCATTAAACACGGTTTTAAATCCCCATTGTACAATGCTGTTTAAGTCAGGGTTTAATGAGTTTATCATATTTTGACGTTCCAGTTCCACATCCGAAGACAAGGGATGTGAGTCTGGAAACGAATAAGAAAAGCTAACGGTCTATCGTCTGCGAGATAGAGGTGTCTTATTCTATAAGCTTTATAACACGGGATTATCGATGAAATTTGGACGTGCGTTAGAGAATCTCTATGAAGGAACTCAAGCAGCTGTGGGGAATGGCGCAGAGTTGTCAGATTGGTTTGAGACCTCATCGGGAGTAAGGCAGGTTTGCACATTGAGCCCCACCCTGTTTTCGCTTTTCATAAATGACCTCATTGATTATCTTCCCGGGGGCGTGGATTTCGCAGGAACACACATTAAGGCCTTATTATTTGCAGATGATATTGTCATGTTCGCGTATTCTCCGGAAGCGTTACAGCTCATGATAAACAGGCTCTATAATTACTGTTGCTTATGGAACTTAATCGTTAATACACAAAAGTCTAAAGTGATGGTTTTTAAAAAAGGTGAAGGACGAAATGCTTCCAACAAGAAGTGGACAGGACATTCAACGGTGAAGACTTAGAATGTGTTACCGAATATAAATACCTAGGTGTAATTTTTACGAGAAATTTGAGCATGCAGAAGCATTTAACGGAAAAATTGGAAAAGGCGAAAACAGCCATAAATATATCATGGAAAAGATGCTTCATGAACAGAAACATTGCGCATAGTAGCAAGCACAAGGTATTTGAAGCGGTATCGGAGAGCATACTTTTATATGGCGCTCAAGTTTGGGGAGGTTCGAGGTTTCATACGGTGGAAAAGCTCTTATCGCATAATATTAAACGGATATTTCGCTTACCACCCAACACACCAAATTACGTAGTAATGCTCGAAACCGGACTATCACCTTTATACATAAAGACCATGAAGTTGCAAGCTGATTTTCTTCTCAACACCTTCAATTTACCGGAATTCAGATTAGTCAGAAAGGTAGCTATGAGGGCCATACAGGAACAAAACAGCTGGTATAGAGATTGGTCAAAACTTGCTGAAGAATGCAATTTAAGCTTTGATTTAAATTTGGAAAATATGTTTAGTTGCAAGGCTCTCTTCTACAATGTAATCTCGAAAGGGGATGAGAAATGCAGAGCTGAATATATAGGTGAAGCCTCCAGTTCCATCTACAGAACAGTTTACAGCAGGCTAAACCACAATCTGGCAGAAAAAACTACTTTCGTGATTATAATAAAGTTAACGTTATCGCTATAATGGTCAGACTTCCCAGCGAGCTTCTAAATTTGAACTTCATGCCTCACAGACCCGATCTACCACTAGAATGCAGCATTTGCAACATGAGGGAAAGAGAAGACGTGATTCAATGATTTTTGTATATGTTAATATGTTACTATTGTTAAATTCAAATGTTAATTCAATAAAATCCAAATTATCTATCTATGTATCTATCGATGAAGGCTATACACAGAACTGGGGCCCTACTACATAATTCGATTCTACTTATGATTCTTTTCGAAACTCATTTGCGAATCTACTTTTAAATCGTACTAGGTATGAAAATAGAATGCTAGTAATGCCTAGCACTAGCTACTTGCTAGAAAATTTTTGATTTTCGAACGAGTCTCGGATTTTCTGACGCAATAAGCAAAAAATAAATAATATTTGCTGTGGAGAACTTTGAATTAAATATAAAATAATGACAAATTTTTTTGGTGCGTGAATTGATTTCCGACTCGTTTTTCGAAAAGTGATATCTTGTTTTTTGTCATTCGCGCCTGAGAGACATTTTCTTTATCAACTTATGCATAAATGTGCCATTTTCAATCGTTTCCACCATTTTTTGAATCGGATGAAATCACGACATTCCAAACCAAAAACATATTCCTTGGCGTCGTCGGCTGTATGTTTTTGGCTGTTGCAGAAGTAATTATGTAGCTCGAAACATAACGACCAATCATTCCATTGATGGCTTCTAGGTCCAACAGTCATGTTTTTACTGCCGCGAACAGCAGAGATATTTTAGGCAGATCTTGCGTTTTGTTGACGTGAGGGTGTTAGATGATTGTTCACTGAGTCGGTGGACCCGAATTTGGCCACTAAACATTGATTAGTGTTAGACTACCTACAGAGCGCATATGGTTGCTTTTAGAGAGCACTCGTGTTGATAATAAAGTTATATCATATGTAGGTAGGTGAGGTTCGCATTTCTCTGCCCTGTACCTTGCCATTATGATTTTTCCTTAGTGCGTGAATAAAAGAAAATAATGTTAACAGAAAGTTAAAGAAATAATATGGCCGCATTATAGATAGTTTCAGCATTATAGCCATCAGGGCCTGTAGATTTGTATAGCGAGAAAGTGTTGATAGCCGACACGAGCCGTCAAAATCAACTCGGTCCTATTGTTAAACCCCACATAAATATGGAAAGTGTGGTTAGACTTAGATTCAGATAAAAAACCGGAACAAATTGACAATGAGCTCACGGAGAATGGGTTTTACCTTGGAGTATTTATCAAACACATCATTTTTAATACATTCATATAACTTAATACCAGTTTCGTTCCCAACTATAGCCTTTCTAAATATGTCTTCATGTATCTGTTGGAAATTAAGTGTTAAAACATCTCTTTACTTATTACTCGCAAACACATTTGATATAGAGTGATTATTTGCGATTTTTCCTGTTTTTGAATTCTACTTTCGAGTTACATAGCTCCTTGAATAGGTATGCGAAAAAACCTAAAAATATACTTGGCACTACTAGAACTGTTCGACTATCGCATATAAAAACATTCTTATAGAATTACAGAGTATGAAATTTGCAAATTCGAATAATTTTATTGTAGAATCGAATTACATAGTTAGGCCCCTGTAGTGAAATAAATTGCTGAAGGTTAAATTTCAGAATAATCATCATCGTCGGCCTGGCCAATGAATGTTCCCCCTTTATCTACGCTACAGCCGGAATCTAGTCCAGGCCTCCTTCAGGAAGTTCTTCCATGTATCCCAATGATGTCCACCATCTAGTACTAGTTACGCACCGTCAGACTGTGAGCACCCTGAGCTACGCTATTCTTCCAGCACAAATTTGGTCTACCGCGTTGTCTTCTAACACGAATGGTATTGCATAGGACTTTCTGGGCCGATTTCTCTTCGCTCATACGACCCACTGGACAAGATTTTTTTTCATCAAGTCTATGAGCGGTAGATTTCATATGGATACATAGCTCCGAAATCTTCCTTCCTCACAAACGGCGCCATATATTCTCCGTATGGCTTTCAGACACGTCTATTAAGCTGACAAACCCATATGGGCGCAAACGATTGGGACCTTTACCATAATAATGTGTTCTTTATGTGTGCAGTTCGCGATTTTTGTGCTGATCAATTTGTATGTATATATAAAATGGTGTCAGCATTATATGTACACTCGGGCGTATACCTGTTTTTTTCGCTTCTTTTAACTTTTTGTTTGAAAACCGTAGCCAATTTATCCCTAAAACTTCATCGGTCATCATTCTTCTTAGTTCTTAGAACTTTATATTCCATGTTTCATCATTTAGTGACACTAAATTCTTTTTTGTGATGACTTATGAACGTATGAAAAATGAGATACAGAAAATGCGCAATATTCTGCACAAACCTACGAGATAAGTATTAAGTAACTTGCTTATGTTTCATTTTGCATAAGTAATAAAGTTCAAGATCTCAACATACACAAATCCGCTGGTCCGGATGGTATCCCCGCTATTGTTCTGAAGAGGTGTTCTTCCACGCTGGCAAAACCCTTGCGTAAGCTTTTCCATCTATCCTATTCTTCTGGGCATGTTCCGAGCAGTTGGAAAACAGCATTTGTCCAGCCTATACCCAAAAAAGGCGAATCCTCCTCTCCCTCAAATTATCGTCCGATTGCACTTACTTCCCTTCTTTCTAAGGTCATGGAAACGCTGATAAATTATCAGCTTAAGAAATATCTTGAAGACCGAAAGCTCCTTAATGACCGGCAGTACGGCTTTCGCAGCAACAGGTCCACTGGTGATCTGATGGCTTATCTCACCGAACAGTGGAACAAATCTTTACATCGTTTTGGAGAAAGTAAGATCGTTGCACTTGATATTTCAAAGGCATTTGATAGAGTTTGGCACCAGGCTCTTTTATCGAAAATGCGTGCTTTCGGTATTGATGAGTCCCTCCTTCGTTGGATTAGAAACTTTCTTTCGAATCGTTCTATACAAGTTGTATTGGACGGATTCAAGTCTGAAACCCATAATATAAATGTTGGTGTACCCCAGGGCTCCGTTTTGTCTCCGACCCTCTTCCTCATTTTCATAAATGATCTCTTGTCTGTAAGTTCTAATCCAATTGATTGTTTCGCTGACGATAGTACCCTTAGCTTTTCATATTCGTTCCCAGACTCACATCCCTCCTCTTCGGATGTGGAACTGCAACGGCTAAATATGATAAGCTCATTAAACTCTGACTTAAACAGCATTGTACAATGGGGAATAAAAAACCGAGTAGAGTTTAATGCTTCGAAAACTCAATGTTGTCTTGTATCGTTGAAGCGAGACATACCCCCCTGCCACTGTCTTTGTTTAGGTTTTTTAAGACGATGTAAGAATTTTTTCTCCCCTACTGATCTGGCTACTATCTATAAAACATATATACGTCCAAAGCTTGAGTACAACTCCCACGTTTGGGCTGGTGCTCCAGCAACGTACTTAAGTCTTTTGGACAGTATACAGAACAGAGCATTTAAGATGATTGGTGACCATACCATCGTTGAGACATTTACGTCACTCGAACATCGACGTAACGTCTTATGCCTCACCCTCTTTTACCGTTACTTCTATGGTTTGTGCTCTAGTGAAATAGCCAGCTGCATTCCTCCCCTTAAGATATTCAACTGTAATACCCGCGCCTCCAGGAATGCCCATCAGTTCACCCTCGAGCCCAACTTCGGACGCACGGTCATGTTCAGAGAATCGTTCTTTAGCCGTACTACGCGAATGTGGAACGCGCTTCCACACTCTGTCTTCCCCAGGCACTGCAATATTCAGGAATTCAAGACCAATGTTAACCGACACCTCATCCTTAACCCTCTCCGTCTATCCCACTTTCCCTAACGCTCGCACTGTGCTTTGGCATAAAAAAGGGAATAAAACCCCTTGAGTGCGTGCATATTATAAAAAAAATGTACTTGTAAGAAAGCCTCTTTCGTTGCAATTATATAGCTACAATTTTTTAATGAAGAGGCATATTCAAGTAAATCAACAACATCAACGGCTTTTATTGGTTTCATGTATCTTTAATGAATGTCTTCAAACAAAGCCTACTGCATACATTTCTTAAGTAAATCTTAGATTCTAACTTGCGGTTGGATCGTTCGATCAATTCGAATAAGATTAGCGCTTTCCTTGTACGTTTATTGAAGAAAATATACGATTGTACGAATAAAAATTATACACTAATTTCGTCGTTGATTTTAGATTGACAGTTATTTTATTATTAACTCAAGTATTTATGTTGTATGGTATTGACCTTAACGTAAAATTAACTCAAGTATTCAACTAATCTTGAATTAATTGATTCCAAAATGATTACCGAGTAGTCAGTCGGACTCGGCTTACTCGTCGTCGTAATTAACAAAAACTCTACTTTTGAGATTGTTAAAAATAACAATAACAATTGATACAAAAAAAGCCTAAGGTTCTCAAACAAAAAGTTAAAAGAAGCGTACATATGAAGCTGACATAATTTTATACATACATACAAATTGATCAGCACAAAAGTCGCGAATTGCAAATATAATTAACACATAAGGAACACATTATTATGGTAAAGGTCCCAATCGTTTGTGCCCATATTGGTTTGCCAGCTTAATAGACGTCTTTCAGTACTTTGGTTAAGAAATAATTTTCATTGTCTTAAGGTTGACTTAGTTTTTTACCCCCATTAAAAAACCGCTAAGCCGATTTCGCTCAAAACCTAATCAGTTCTTAACAAGGCAATTTCTCATCGAATGAGATCAATTTCATGGCAAAACAATGAGTGGTTAGTGAGATAGTCGAGCAGAAATAACGTAACGAACGCACATACTTACGCACATATTCACATTCGCATATACGAACACGTGTATACACTCGCGGACATCATGATAATAGGTTAGTGACCTCGAAACATGGATATATGCAAAAAACTGGAGATACAATAACTTCCTCTGGGAAGTTAAAAATTAAATGAATTCTTATAACAAAATTTATGATGACTTTTATTTAAAAACTAAAATAATAATACAACAGTTTCCAAAACTTTGCGTTTATGTCCAAGGTGCCCCACACATTATCGAAGGTGCCCCCAGCCGGAGCACATTCAACGCTTTTCTCGATTTTTTTAATTAAAAAAAAAAAGTTAATATTTTATTAAATCTATAGTTTTACAAAATTTTGATAAAATCATAGACTTGGGGAAAAAATTAAATTTCTTGAAAAAATAAAAAAAAAATCGTTTGTTTTTGTATATTTTCTGCCAAGGTGTCGGCACCCTTCGACTATACCCTACTTTAAAAGTGTAATATACATATGTAAATAAAGTAGAACTAGCAGTTGCCCACGACTTCGTCCGCCTTGCCAAAATGCAAGGCAAGCTCTGAATCGAACGTTATATTTCATTATTTATGGAAATTAAAGCCGAATATTGAAAATTGGCTTCATCTCGTTTTTATTTTACAGCATTTAGACCCTAGTTCGTTATTTCGAATCAGTTATTTCTACAGAAACAGATGCCCTACCTACACGTCCAAAAGCACCTATATACGTACATGATATATATATATATCGAAATGAACTTCTTAAGAAATATTAAATACTAAACCTACACAGAAAATATGAAGTTTCTTTTGACTGAATCAAATCATTAATGGAAACGATAAAAATCTTTCCTATATATTGCCCAAAACTTAACATTGAACTTTAATAGCCTAAGTACTGTTTTGGCATCAACTAAAGTATGGACTTCCAGCATAAGCTAATTTCCTGAGAATATGCTCACATCAATTGAATTCACATGCCAAGATGTAATGCCCACTCCCACACAAGGTTTCAGTTGATACAAAAGTGGGAAGTGTATGTAGGGAATATATAAACACACCACACCATCCATCTTTGGTACTAAGAGAATTATTTCTAGACATTTTATAAGGAAATATTTACTTGGTCAAGTCTTTATGGTTGCCAAGGCAATTTGTTATTGGGAAAATGTCCTCGCGTTATTCCCTTAGGAAATGAACACGCAAACGAATATTTATGCTCCTACTCGTTTAACATAGCCACGCACGAACTTTTTGCAAAAATAAGAAGAAATATGATATTGAGAAACTGTTTTTTTTTTTTAAATTAGTAGCTACTGCATAAATGTATTTACATACTATACGCATTCTGGTGAAAATTAACTTCATTCTTCAAAATTGATGTTATACAAAATTTTATTAAGAAAGGGCCACCCTAATAAATATATACCTACTACATTTCCAAAGCTGAAGTAAATGGCACAATCATGATGATAGCTCGAAACCACAAGCGATAAAACCAAAGGCGTTTTACTTCTCCCACCAATAAACCAACAACATTTATCTTGAAGGAATTATTTTCCACCTCCTTTAAACGTATTGTTCTATCTCTTGGGGTTATTTCTATGCCTTGACAACTGTCTAGGGTCTAGCTCTGAATATCAACTATTACTGGTTTTGTGATAAAAATGTGAAAGCCAAAATGTCCTTTAAAAAAAAGGAACAAGTTAACTCGGCAATAAAAATCACTATGTCGATGTCGGTCGTTGTGTTATGAAGTCACTAAATAACCAACACAAAAAGAAACCTCCTTCATTGTAGTTGTCACATTACCACTCTCTTGGGATCAATCGGACCGGTCATCTTCTGTGTGGGTTTCATTTTTTTTCCTTATCATTTTTATTTTAACGTTTTTTTGTTTTGTAAATTTGTTTTTTGTTCTTCGATGTTACCATGAAACTGATTGGTTCGTTGACCGTGGACAGTGACAGTGTGACGCAAGTTTCTATAGAATAAAAATAAACAAAGAAATATCAAAGACATGCTTCATTTTCATTATCTTCTTGCGCCCTATTTAGTTTCACTATGATAACGATAACAAAATTAAATAAGGTTTTAACTGGACCATTTTCATGTTGCATCCGGTCAATTTTGCTCTCTCTTTAGGTAGGTATATCATAATCATAAACGACCTGGACATTGTGTACCTATACCTACATACATACTCTACTCTACCACTGGGACTTCCTTTATTTGTAAAGCTGAGGAAACATAACCATGTGATAAGCGTCCTGGTTTAAACGAAAACATTTTGGCTGCGATGATTAATTCAAACAGAAAAAAGAAGTGAAAATGCAGGACATTGTCGCACGCTCTTGTCCTTGTTTAAGAAAAAAATTAACGTCAGTAAATCCGCAAGATTGATATCGTTGCGTTTGCATAACTAATATAAGTGAGAAAAAGCTGGAATTTGTTGGTTGCTGTGGGAGCTTTTCCACCTTTATTTTCCTTGATGTTACTTTTTTTGTTTTTAATGCATTTCCATCGATTTTCTGTGTGCGTCTTTTGTTTTACCTTTTCGTCGTGCTTTTATTTGTGAAACTAAAAGAAATTTGTAGTGATCAGGCCGCACAAAAATTTCATTTTTGACTCAGATTTTTTCAACACTAAACCAATACTAACCTCTTAGAACACACTGAGAATGAGAACGAACACTACAAAGGCAAACCTGAAATGCAATTATCGTTCAGCTTTTATTTCTACTTTAACTTTTGTTGCTTCTTAACGTTCTGTTGAAATGTCTTAATTTTGAATTTAGAAAGCAGTTAAGTAGTTGCATGGCTGTTGCAGATATTATTGTCACTGTCATTTGCAGTGAACAACAAAGAACGCCCGACTAGATGCACATTAACCACGTTCTGTGAGTGGTTTTTTTGTGCTGCATTCGTTTATTTCTTTTTTTTTTTTTTTGTCCAGTGACATAATATTTTGTTATGCCTTTTAAAGTTGGCGTTGGTTTTTTTTTGGGTTTAACTTCGTTATGGCTACCCTACGATATTACCACCATGTTAACAAGGACAAAGCAGAAACTTCGGTTCTTTTATAGTGTTGGCTATATAAAAGGGGTTAAGTGGGTTGGTGTAAGCGATTAAAAGTATAAGGCAAAGACAGGTCATGATAGTTGCTAAAGATAATGCTTGTTTTGGAGTATGATTTTAAGAAAAAGATAACATAAATAATAATGTGCACTTTTTTAGCTAAAATTTATCTTATTGCAGTACGATGAAGAAAAGCAATAACGATTTTTTTAATGCCATGCGTCAAAGGTTGATCATAGAATTTAACTGAACGTTCTTTATACACTACGATATTTCATGAAGAAGGAAATGTTATTCTTTTGGCTTTAAGCAAAAATGTAATAAAATATCCCAAACTGTACAAGTCGTATCTTTTATAAAGTCTTGTCTTCTTGCATTTCACAAATAAAAATTGAGAAAATTTCCTTTGCCTTCGTTTTCAATGTTGGTTGTTCCATGATCTCTCAATGCAGCATTATGTTTTTAATTGTTTTAATAAATGTTATAAGTCATTTATTAAATCTGCGAACTTACCAATTTATTTTGTTTCTCCCACAAGAATTATTGCTTTTTTGTGTACATATGCTAACCGGTTAAACCGGTTGACCGATTTTATTTTATTTTCTTTTAACAAAGAAAAGGCTTACAAAAAACAAAATTTATACTTTTCAAATCACAAACCGTTCTAATGGTAAAAAATCATACTTCTTACACTACACAAAAATATGAACAAATCTGATCAATTTCAATTATTAAAAATTACATCTTTATGTGTGTTTATCAAATGGAAAAATATTTCAATTGAAATTGTTTTGTTCTATGGATAAAGACGACACAGATCTGAAATAAAATAAAGGTAAATTTCAACTGAATCATCATCGGCCTGGCCAATAAAGTTTTCCCCTTCATTTGCTCTACAACCAGGATCTGGTCCGGGCCTCCTTCAGCAAGTTCTTCCATGTGTCCCTACGCCATCCAGTTGCTTCAAGCTTTGCCTGTTATGGTCTACGCGATCCTTCAATCCCAAATTTGGTCTACCGCGCTGTCTCCTACTGTGAATTTTATCGCAAAGGACTTTACGGACCGGTTCCTATACGCTAGAGTCTACCGAGATTAATTTTTGTAATCAAGTCTGTTTCGCGGTAGATTTGATATACATACCTTATGGTTATATTGTCTTCAGAAACATCCTTCCTCACAAACAGGGACAACTATTCTCAATAAGCCTTTTCTCTCGAACGCAGCTAAAATTCCGACTGTCTTTGGATAACCACCCAGGTCTCGGATCCGTAGATGCTGGTAACACTTATTTACTTACTTAACCAACTTCCGATCCAAGAAATATCTCAGCCTGAGATACTTCAGATTTCTATCGGGAACGGTCCGTCGCATGCACTCTCCAGTCGCCAAAAACCAAGCGCTCTGGCATCCGCAGTCACTTGGTCCTTATTCCGTAGGTTCATTCTTCCTTGTCATCTCGAAACTGAAGGTTGCGATGAGAAGACTATCTTGGCTGAAGAGTTGTCGTCCATTTGCTTGACGTGGCTTAGCCAATGAAGTCGTCTTTTCTTAGCTTTCTCAGATAATGGTTCCATTCGCGCGCGCGAATTTTTTCTCGATATTCTTGTACGTTCGAGATTTTTGTGCGTTCGAGATTTTTGCATTCAAGATTTATATTTTGTTGTTTTGAGATTTTTGTATTCGAGATAACGTCATGATCTCAACTAAAACTTTATGCCAAGACTCCACTTTGTTTTGTGTTCTTGGTAAGATTTCTCTTGTTTGGTCTGCATTAGACCATATAAGTTTCTGGTTCTTGTACCTATGTAGTTTTTGTCAAAACACTTCCAGGTTTGCTTACGACTTTATGAAAATTTATTATTCAATGCATCGAAATAGTCACGAATTTCACTTTGAAATAAAAGACCTAGGCTATATAGAGGTGAGTTTGTGGATATCATTAGGAACTAAGTAGTTATGACAACCATGTACTTTTTTCCAGTCATATCGATGACCTGTTGCTGTTGTTATGCAAACTATATGAAGTTAAATATGGCATATCTGCGCTGAAATACCAAAGGATGATTTTAACACCATACGCATAGACCAAGGTCAGAGCGATCTTTCTTTAATCATGTGAACATTTTTATCTCGTTAAGCCGTTGTTGCTTTGGTCGTGCGTGTCGTTTATGTAATTTACTTTTTTGTTTCCCCGCGTTGTTATTTGGCATGGATTGTATGTTACTGAGTATTTCTGGAAAGGATTGTCGGCTTGCGGGCCATCCATTGGAACTGGTAACAAAGCGACCTAGAATTGGCAATCTGCTAGTCAGCTTTAAAAAAAAAAACAGGACGGAGTATTATTAAAAAAGGGAAACATTTTGCAAATAATGGTTTGAACTCAGGTTTGTAGTTTTGATGACTTAATTATACCTCAGAAACTGATTCTTCTAACACTTCTTTTGACTTTTGACGAAAATATATAATATCCAATAACGTGGATTTCTTTCATAGTTCAGTGGACAATGACGATTGAGTTTTTTTTAAATCTGTTTTCCACTTATATTTTTGTAAACATTGCTGAAAAACAGATTTTAAGATCCGAGTGACAAAAAGATATCCGGATAGAAACAAATTTAATAATAATTACCTACCTTCTCCAACATTTTTCGCTATTATAGTACCCATTCAGTAATGGACCGCAAATCCCAACAAATGTTTTTTTTTCGTTTTCATTAAACAGATTCAAAAACAAGACATTGTTTTCATTCAATTTCGGGTAGCACCTTGTATACTTTCATTCTTCTAAAGTAAAGTTTGAAAAAAACCCTTTTTTTTAAGCACATTATTTTGAATGAATAAAAGCTTAATCTTACTTCTACAATATTGTTACTGATCCCTTTTTTTTTGCTGTGTGACTTTTGTTATGATAATTCAAATTGGTTGTGGTTTTGGTTTCATCCGAGTATTATATTTGCCTTTTTTATCTTTATGCTTGGGACTTGGTGTTATTTTAGGAGTTTTCTATGTTTAATTTCTAGGGTTCTAGAGTGTATAATTTGCGTTATTTAAATACTTTCTCTCAGAGCTTAAGTAAATATTTTGTGAAATAATTTCGTTAGCCTTGTTTGCTAACACGATTATTCAGAAGAAGTTTTTAATTAGGGAAGATTATGTGCATACATTCGAAAAAAGACTCCATCTGGATTTTGGATTATAGAAACTTATCTTTTTAGAATTTAACAGAGCAAGTACTTTATAGAAATATGCTTGCGATGGCTTATTGAATACTTGTTTTGAAAAAAAAAAATAAAGAAAAGTTTGGAATAAGTTCGATTAAAGTAAACATGAGGAAGGGATTTATTTTGTTTGTAAATGTGTAGCCAAAGCTTATGATATTTTGAAAGGGTTTTGTATTTGGAAAAGAACATAATAGGTCCGTCGTTATAGCTAAACTACATATATTTTCTTTTTTGGAAAAGCAAATTATTCTATTTTGAAATAAGCAGATTTAAGTGAAATCCGTAAGTGATACTTATTTGGAAATGTTTGACTTTGTAAAATAAAAAGAGAAAACACTTTTTTTCCATCACTGCATGCAACTTTATTTGATTCCGATAAAACAGCAATAAGGATGGCTGGAAAATTAGAATCTCGACTCTTAATAAATCTATACATATTATAAAAATCTAGCGCCGTTCGTTTGCTTTATATGCATAAAAACGGCTTAACAGATATTTATAAAATGTTCATGGTTAACACTGTTGTATTCCGTGGTGGTTTCTGTGAAAAAAAAAAAAATGGAAAAACCTCATGGAAATTCTTATGTCACAGTTTTAGTGTTTATACTCCTCCGAAACGGCTTGACCGTTTTTGATAAAATGAACAGGTTCATAACTTGTTTTTACACACCTAAGTATGTTCTTGTATTTTTTGTTATTTTTTTATGGTGTGGTATTTCAAAATATATTTACTTCTAAATTTTTACCCTCCTACCACAGACCCTTATGTACCTAATTTTAAGGGAATGTTGGCAGTGCTGTAGATGGGTCTTAAGTATTTCTTACAAGATCGACGAAACTGTTCATGAAATAAAGCCAGGGAAGCGGGTAGTGGTTTAGGAGGTAGCGCGGAGTCAGGATAGCGGGGAGCAGTGCAGTGTAGCATGTAGAGGGTAGCGAATTGCGGGTAATGGGTAGCGGCAAAGGGTACCAGGTAGAGTGATAACGTTGTAGTTGGAAACGGGATAGCGGGTAAAAGGGTAGCGGGAAGAAATTGCGGACAGCTGCGGAAAAACTACCGGGGTAGGGGGTAGTGAAATAATGCGGTAGCGGGTAGTGGTTGTTAAGCGGGTTACAAAAGTTTAGGTCTTTTTAGGTCAGCTAGTAAAAAATAAAAATAGAGTGACGCGACAGCTCTTGAAGAGCCAAGGCCTGAGTGGCTTACTCTCATCAACAATTCTCTGGGTGCGTGTGAAGAATTGAGGGGACCTACAATTTCACGCCGAACGGCAAATTGAGAAGCACTTTTTCATGACAGATTAATACTCTTGAAAGTTTTGTCAGTTCTTCTCAAGAGGCACTGTCCGTGAAAGATGAAATAAAAACTATGGGCACGAGTAGGATTCGAACCCACGATGTTCTGCTTAGCAGCCAACGCACCTAACCACTAAGCTACGGACACTACTTTAGGTCAGCTAGTACAAGATAAATATTTGGATATACCTAAAGGGTTTTTCAATAGGGACGCTACAAAAGTAGACCGATAGGGACAGCAAACGACGCCATATTTATTCCCGCTCTCTTGACATTTCTCTTCAGTAAGGTTTTCCATTTCATCATGGATCCAACAACGATTCGAAATTATTAAAATTTACTACCGAAATTCGGAGTCAGTGGTCAACACTTTAAGAGCGCTACATACAGTTTATGGTCGTCATAATCGTCCTGCCAGATCAACAATTGAGCGTCTAGTGAAAAAATTTGAATCCACAGGCTCAGTACAAAATGTTCCCGTACCATTGAGACAAAGAAGTGCCCGTAGTGTCGAGAATATTGCTGCCGCTAGCGCATCAATTGCGGAAGACCCAAATCAGTCTCTCACACGTCGTTCTCAAGCTTTGGGCATCTCTGTGACTTCGTTGTGGCGAATTTCGCGAAAAGATCTTGGCCTTCATCCTTTCAAGATCAAATTGACGCAAGAACTGAAGCCGCTTGATCACCAGAAGCGTCGTATGTTCGTGAATTGGACTGAGCAACAACTTGAAAATGATCCGGATTTTCATCGAAAAATCATCTTCAGCGATGAGGCTCATTTCTGGCTGGATGGCTTCGTCAATAAGCAAAATATGCGTTATTGGTCAGGCAGCAATCCACATGTGCTTCACGAGGTACCATTACATCCCAAAAAATCACTGTTTGGTGGGGTTTACATGCTGGTGGTGTCATTGGGCCGTACTTCTTCCGTGATGATCAAGACCGGTACGTTACTGTGAATGGGAATCGCTACCGCTCAATGCTAACCGATTATTTTTGGAATGAATTGGATGATATGGACTTGGAAGATATGTGGTTTCAACAGGACGGTGCCACATGTCACACAGCGGGCCAAACAATCGAATTATTGAGAACGAAGTTCGAGGAGCGCATTATCTCCAGAAATGGAACTGTGAATTGGCCGCCTCGTTCATGCGATTTAACGCCGTTAGACTATTTCCTGTGGGGCTACGTCAAATCTATGGTTAATGCCAACAAGCCAGCGACGATTGATGAACTTCGTACGAATATCGAACGTGAAATTGCAGCAGTATCGGCCGATTTATGCTTGAAAACCGTCGAAAATTGGGT
>CAKKXW010000005.1:45451341-45461988 GCA_920937365.1 Sphaerophoria rueppellii
ACAGCCTAAGGCACTTTCATCCGATTTTGTGAGGGTCCATGCTTCTGCACCATACAGCAGGACTGGGATGATGAGTGTGTTGTACAGTTTTACCTTAGTTGCTCGAGAGAGGGCTTTTCCACTAAGATAAGAAAAATATAGCAAAAACACAATTTTAACAGCAATTATTTACAATGACAAAAGATTAAGGTGGCTCTGAGGACAATTTGATAGCTGCTGAAATCCGTAAAATTACAATATCTTCCTCTATAAAAACCTTTAAAGCTAATTGTGTTGATAAGCGAAAAGTTCGAGAACGGTTGGACGTTTGGCATCAAATTTTGACGAAATGTTCGGGAAGTGGTTTCGGTGCTTTTGTACAAAATCGGACAAGCCGTTCATGAGATAAAAATAAGAAAGGGACCATATGATGGCCCTTAAAAAGTTGCTGTGCATGAGCTATTAAAGGATTCTTAGCTATCACGACTCAGAAGACATTATTTTCTTATATATCAATGAAAATGTCATGCAAATCGTTTGACGACTCACTTCTTTGGCACCAAAATGTTGAGTTAATGTTCGATTAGTGGCGCAGATGTGTTTTAAGTACTTTGTATAAATCGACCAAGCCGTGCATGAGATTTGGCCGGTTAAATGAATGGCGGGGTAGCCAGGGTATTGGGTAGCGGATAGCGGGTAATAAGTATCGAGTAGCGGTGCAATGGGATAGCGCGTAGCAATAAGCAGGGTAGTGGGTAGCGCGCAGAAGTAGTGAGAAGCTGGTAACGGGTAGTGGGGTAGCAATTAGGTGTTTAATTTAGGGCAGTACGAAGTCTGCTGGATTAGCTAGTTGTTTGTATTGTTTAAACAATTTGTATACTGTGTATAAAGGGTGATCCACTAGCGGTGTGTCCGATAGGTGGAGTGTGTAGGTGTCATTAAGACAAGAAAAAATCATAAGGAATGTGGAGTGTGTTGCCCCCCATAGTGGGTAGTAGTAGTGGGTCTCCGACAAATGAGTATGAATTCGAAAATGACTCTGTATTACAACAATTTACAAGACCTTATTAAGTCCTCCACATCGCATCACAAAATATTAAATACCAGAAATAAAGACGACAAGTCTTACCTACAAATTTAGATGTAGCTAAATGTTGCGAGAGTGACTAACAATACAAGCATTAATATTATATTATATACGTACGCTTAAAGTTCTTAAAAGTAAGGAGAACCAGAACCGAGATTAAAATAAAATCTCTTATGTGGTTTCCTCAAGTATCGAATATTGAATCTGTCTAACCGAGCATTTTTTTTTTTTTGGGGGTACCTACTTGAATCAACAGGTGGAATAATTAAGTTATAAAATCAGAAAATGTTTACGGTCAGGACCACAGAGGAGGTATACCTAGAGTCGCAACTCAAGGCCTAAAAAATTAAATTTGATAAAATATCCATATCAATGCGAATGTAGGTTTCTCAATGCCTTTCAAATGAGGCGAACCAATACATTAGCATTGGTATGGATTTATGTACACAGATTCACGGACACAAGAAAAGAGTGTAAATTGCAAAATTTTTTGGACGGTGATTTTTAAAAAAAGAGAACGAGTTGCGACTCTAGGTAACACCTCCTCTATGGTCAGGACTCTATTTAAATTGTTCTTTTTGTATGAGTATTCCTTCTTTCTATCCTTGTAGTAATATATTTTGATAAACAGGAACATCCATATAGAGTCTATGCATACAAATCAAAAGCAGCATGCCATATAGATGCAAATAGTATTTCCATAGAATATGACTAACAGAAGCCAATGAAAACTTTTCTTTTGAATGGAAACATTTCTCTAAGCGAATGACATTCAAATCAGCATCAGCATTTCAGTCTGATATTTCAAATGCTGCACAGAATAAATGTTTGAAAGGTAGAACAAATGAAATGAAATGAAATCAACTCAAATCATCCTCACATCATCCGCTTATCAGAAATCACTCACTCACAACTCCGAATTGTCGTTTGGCAAATCAAACAAAATTAATATCATAGGACTTTCTTGGCTTCCTTGAACGAGACAAAGAATCTACAGCTATTTGCATTCTGCAACTGGCCTCATTTTATTTAAGGAAACTACTGAAATTGTACGGTGATATTCTTACCTACTTACCTACATTATTTTGAGGTGCTCTAAGTTACTACAAGATACATCGATGATATCCTCATCATGGTTAGGGAAAAAAGCTTTGTAAATTGAATACTATGAAAGGAATATCATTGGTGGGGTATCGTTTAAGGTAAGATAGGTAATGTATATGAAATAATATATCGGAATAAGAACTTTGATTTTATGTGGGAAAGATATCTTTGCGAGGCAAAGTTATCTTTGCTGAAAGATTGAATTAGCAGAAACATTGTTAGGTACTTGATAAGAGTTCACAAATTGAAAAACAACCAAAAAGCACAATTGAAAAGAAAAGCCAAATTGTTCAAATGTGTTGCCTCGATACCAAACTGAAGTAGAATGAAATAGAATGTAATGCCATAACAAGAATAGAAAACTTAGAACTAAAAACAAAGATCAGAACATGAAGAGTATGATGTCGGTAAAATATCGATGACAGCTGGGGGCGTTCACGATGTCATCGTTTACTGCTCATGAATCTCAAACAAGTATACTATAAGGAAAAGATGACTAGACTAGACTAGACTAGCACTAGACTAGACTAGGACCCTGAAGACAAGTAACAAAATTCTTGATTGTACCTTCAAATTTAAAACTAAGAACATCTTATGTACGTATAGAATAAGCCCGTAATATTTAAATTCAATACAAGAAGAAGTACATTTGATGTGAAAATATTATAAAGGTACCTCAGTCACGCCCTCAAAAGGATGCACTGACATAACAGACATACATTTATATTCTCTTTTATATTTCGCGGAGTCACATTAGTTGTTTCAAGTTTTCAAGTTTTTTTTATAATGATGGAATACTTAATTTTTGATAAAAATCAAACGTATCAAGACCATATTATTATTTAAGTTTGCCTCTGGACAACTTCAATGATAATCCTCTATTCTTAAAATTTGACATTCTATGAAAATATGTATTGTTCTTTGGTTTCTCTTGTCATGTTCAGTCTACACACACATATAAAAATAATATCACTGAATTTATCATTCCTGAAAAGTTTTTCAGCTTCCGGAGCAGAAATCATTCACCTTCTCTCTGTCTTACAAACAATAAACAGTTCTTTTGTTTTCCCCTCACAGAACATCAAAAAGTGTGATTGTTTTATTTTTTACGTTTTCCATGTTGGATGAAAAACGACAGAACAATTTTTAATATTAGCTGCGTTTTATTATCACAATGATCCAGATCAGATCATTGATTTATATGTGTAAAAACAACAAATTGAAATCCTGCTTTTCACTTGGATCAATTTTTGTGATCCAAAAATTAATTCTTCTTCCGCACACAAGTTGAAACGTTGGCGTATATTTTCAATAAAAACCGTGCTGCCACTTTCACACATTCATTTATACTGTAATGAAATATTTTTCAATTACATAGCAAAAACTTTTCCCCTAAAAAAACAACATAATAATCGTTGAAAAAAAAAATGTCGTAGGGCAACTTCGATCGGAATAAAAAAAAAAAAATGCAAACATCTGCCAAACTCGAAGTGAAAGAGAAATTGATGATAGAAGCTGTTTTATTTTCATGATCTGATCCGGATCAGATCATCGTGATAATAAAACGCAGCTATTATATTTTACGGCAGCAACTTTTAGTGTTGAGATTTCAATTATTAAATTTTATTATTTTCTTATAAATGTATAATTTATTAGTCTTTTGCTTTGACAAACGAATTTCAAGTCGAAACCAACCATCTTTTCATCGTCTTCAAAGCTGCTTATGATAGCAGGACCCCATGACCTTATGGTGGCGATGTCTGAATTCAAGATCCCGAACAAACTGATCCAGCTATGCCGCATGGCGCTAAACAATACGCAGTGCAGTGTACAAATGGGTAACAGCTCAACCGAGTTGTTTCAAACATGCGCATGGTTTAGACAAGGAGATGCGCTGTCATGTAACTTCTTCAACATAGTTCTGGAGCAGATAGGGCGCAAGGCAGGTGTGAGCACGGAAAACACTATCTATCACAAATCGACCCAGCTCCTAGGCTATGCGGACGACATTGACATCATCGATCGATCCAAGAGAGCTGTGCTTGACGCCTCTACGTCTACAGCGATGCAAGAACATACAAATCTTGTTGGTATTGAAGTGAATGAAGATAAAAAAGGCCATGCTATCAACAAACAAAGCAACATCTGTCCATTGCCTGGTACAAAGGTCACATCAATCCCACAAACGACACCTTAGTGGAGAAGAAGAATTACCCTAGCGAACCGCTGCTGCTTCATTTTGAAAAAACAACCGGGTTCAAAACTCCTCACTCCTCTGCTATACAAAGCTTTGATGCTGGACGATAAGTAAAAAAGGGGAATGAATACTGGGCACTTTCAAAAGAAAAATTCTTCGACGGATACTCGGCCCATATGCGACGATGGCGAATGTATAAGAAGGTTCAACCGAGAACTGTACGAGCTGTACCAAGACGTGGATGTAGTCCACATCGAGCGATTGGAAGACAACGCTCCAGCCAAGAAAGTGTTCTCATCCCAGCCCCCAGGTTCGAGACGGCAAGGAAGACCGAACCTACGGTACATGGACCAAGTGACTGCGGATGCCAGAGCGCTTGATTTCGGCGACTTGTGAGTGCATGCGAGGGACCGATCACGATGGAAGGCTGCAATATCTCAGACTGAGATCTTTCATGGATTGTAATCCGGATAAGTAAGTAAGTAAGTTCATAGCAGGATATTGAGCCATATGCATAAACGGTAGTAGGTATATGCTTTTACTAATATTATGTATTTACTTTATTTCGTATGCATTAAGTCCAAGTATATGGTTGAATAAAAGCTTTTACTAGAAGTCAAAGTATTTACTAGGTATGGATGAATTATTATGGTAGTAAATACTTAAAGTAGTAAACATAAAAATCTTTTACTACAACTATTTAATTCAATTTTTACAAGTTCTTAAAAGCAACTTAAACATTTGCTAGTAAAAGCTTTTGGGTGCTTGAAACGAACATTTTCATTTGCAAATCAACTTTCTAGGTGACCGGTTCAATATTTTTATCAAATGGTCGCGTTTTTTTTCACATTAATACAAAACAAGTCCACAAGGAACGAAGATTTCCACTTTGAAAAAGAAAATGTTGAATGGATTAGCCAATTACAACACATAAAAAGCTGAAGAGTTTGTTTGTTTGAGCGCTCTAATAGCAGGAACTATTGATTCGATTTGTAATTTTTTGTTTGTGTTGCATAGTTCATTTAGGGAAGAAGCCTTAGGCCATATAACATTACGCAGTGACTCATAGCAATTTAGCCAAGAATTAGTAGTAAATGTTAAAAAACGGCTAAACGGTTTCCATTGCGATCGCTGCGTAAACGATTCAAGTCACCCAAACACTAAAATTTAAATAGACCATAAAAATGTTTGCGGCAGGATACGTCTTTCTTTTAGATTGATTTACTATTAACCTTTTTATAGTAACCAATTTTAAGTAATTCAGTCAGTACAGTTCTTTTGGTAGATGAGGGAAATGGAATCACAATTTATTAGTCTTGTGAGTTTACTGGCTTTTCATCATCTTCATCTTCAATGTCTTTGCTTTCTTCATTGTTATGGAAATCATTGATGTTAATTTGAAAACCTATCATCAGTGCCAGTCGGCACAAAAGCAACCTTTTGAGTATATTAAGGTTGCAGTCTCTCTTAGAGAACTTCTTTGCATAAATTAGCCGATAGAGTCTGTATTTCAAAATTTTTGAGAAATTATGTGTGGTTAAAATCATAACCTTTTAAGATTGAAAATGAAAATCTAAAATTGGAAGCACAGCGTTTTACATTGGTGCAATGAAATAACACCGATCGATATTTGTCTACAAATTGGGACCAACAAATTTGTTGGCAAATAAATTTGGAATTTGGCCATTTGAGAACAATTTTTCAATGATAGATCTGGCAATCGTGTACTGTATACGTAGCTTTAGAAATTTTAGGATTATAATTCTTAAATTCTTTTTGAGGAAATGTTTTGTCACATTTTTTGAACTCGGTGATCCTAACAAGAAAACATTTTTTCACACACACTCAAAAAATAATTTATGATTGTTAAGGTACCCCACCCTAAATTTATTATAAGCTCGCAGAACATGCAAGTGTTGTCTATAATTTCGTGGTGTGTGAAGAGGATGGTTAGCGTTCTGCTCGTTGTTGCCAAACAAAAATTATTTTCACGAGTTCGGCTTTGTTTTCACACATCCTCGTAAACTTCAAAAAATTACCAATTAAATCGCCATGCAAGGCATAACGAAAATTAGCATGTTTGGCTAGCCATGTTCGTCGTATAAGGAGGGTTAGGCATTAACGCTACTAGAGCTTTCGCGCCGCCCTATTTGTTTTATTACCTTTTTTGGAAAGAATTTAGAATAATTATAAACTTAAACAGGCAATTAGTTTCTAAGGAGGACATTTTTTGTTTTAATTGAGTCCAAAAATTGAAAGAAATAATAATAATTGAAAAAGAAGGGGCGATGAATAAAAGCGTAGATTTAGGTCCTCGTTATAAGGGAATAAGTAGGTCTGCAATTAATTAGTTTTTAATTTCAGGTTTTGTTCACATTTACCTATTAGCTGTTTTTCATATTTTTTTGACGTTTTATGTCCATAGCAAATATCTACCCGTGGAAAAGTGTAGTTCAGAAAAGTATTTCCTAGGTTCCGAGATACAGAGTGCCTTGCATAAGTATAACCGCACCCGAAAAAATGCATTTAAAAGAAAACCTACAATAGGAGTGACTCCTTACTATTTTTTTTATTGAGTTGCATCACTGATCAAGCAAATTGAGAAGAAAATAAAGTACCGTTATTTCCTGTCCTGGTGTTTAAAAATTAAAAACAGATTTAAATGCATTGCAAAAATATAACCGCATTTATTGTTTTTTGTTTTTTCTTTGTTTTAAGTTCATTTTAAAGAAAAAAATAATATGAAATTTTGTTGCTTCTATTTTCCACCAATCTTAGAATTCTATTTGGCATACTATTAACTAGATTTTTCAATATGGAGTCGTCTAAAGCGTTCCATTCTCTCACAACTACCTCTCGCAGCTCAGCAACACTAGCAAATTGCTTATTATGGGCATAAATTTTGCGAGTTAAAATTCCTCAAAAGATTTTCCATGGGGTTGCAATCTGGAGAATGTGACGGCCACTCCATCAAATTAATATTTTTCGATTCGAACCAATCCAAACTTTGACGACTTACATGAATTGGGGCATTATCTTACTGGAAGACATGCTCACCTTTGTGGAATCGTCTTAAATAAGGTACCCAATTCTCCTCAAGGACCGAAGTGTAGTCAGAACTGTTCATTCTGGTAGAGGTGAAGGCAAGTGCAACCTTACGCTCGCAGAAGGCCCCCAAACCATACAGCTGCCACCACCAAAGTTCCTCCTGGAAAAAAACTTTTTCTCTTTCCTCAAATCGTGCCAATATCCGCTTAAACCATCTGGTCCATCGAGATTAAACTTTTTTTCATCACTAAAAATAACCTAATAAAAAACATTCATTCCAGTATGCCATTTGGAAAAACGAGATTTTAGTGTAGATTAATAGAAAGTCACTTACGGTTCTCCAATCCCGATTTATGTTTTGGTGGGCAAATTCCAATCTTTTTTGTTTGTGGGCTTCTGTTAAATTCGGAGCTGTTACCATCTTTCCTCGAGCAATCACTCCACTGCACGAGAAATGGTTGAAACCGAAACTCCTAAACCCAATTCGTTACGAAATTCCTACAAAGAATGCACCGAATTGGATGCAGCATTGATTAAACGCTTCTTTTCACGACGTGTCAGCTTCTGCGGACGCCCGGTTCTTATTTTTGTCCCATAAGATTCTGGATGTTTTAAAAAATTTCGAACGACACGATCCGATCGTGAAATTCGTCTTCCAATAGCCCTAAGACTTAGGCCGCTTGACCGAAAAGCCAAGATTTTGCCTTTTTCAATTTCGCTTCTGATGCGTACCGCGTGGCTTTGTTGTTTTTTTATTTGAAAGCACTTGCCTGAATGCAGCTTCAAAGAGATCTTCATTTTGCGGTTATATTTTTGCAATACATCGAAATCTGTTTTTAATTTTTAAACACCAGGAGAGGAAATAACGGTACTTTATTTTCTTCTCCATTTGCTTCATCAGTGATGTTACTCAATAAAAAAAATAGTAAGGAGTCACTCCTATTGAAGGTTTTCTTTTAAATGCATTTTTTCGGGAGCGGTTATACTTATGCAAGGCACTGTATATCTAGGAAGACATAACACAATAAGTTCTAAGATCTCTTTCCTTAATATTACTTTTAAAGTACAGTTGAAACCCGCTTAAAATCTTCTAAGGTCTATTAAGATTGATTTTTGGTTTCGGTGCTAAGTTTATTGATATTAAAACTAATAATTCATAATATTCTGAATAAAGAAAAATAACTTAATATATTAAGTACCTACCTACCTACCGCTTTCTTGATTTAACATAATTATCTGGTCTGTTTCAAAACCAATCACTGTTATATCACTTATATAGCAAAAAAAAACAGTGAATCTTAAACATCATTATAAAAAAGCGTCGGAATAAAAATAAGTTGCTAGTTAAATGGAAATCGTTTAAAAAAAAAACGAAAAGACTATGTGTGGAAGTGTGTATTTATTGTGCAAAACTAACAATTTGTGACATTATTGACTCCATGGTCCATGCTTTATAATGTCTTTGTTGCCCCAACAACTTCATTGATGGAATTGCATTGAAAACTCCGAAACCGAAAACGCTTTCTTAATTCAAAATTTGAATATGTTGTTTTATTTTCTCAACTTGTGTGTGCAATACAATAACGAAATTCTTTTAAATTAAATTTGGTGTAAATGAAAAATTACATTCTCAAAATTGATTCTACACGGCTTTCGAAAAAATGAGAATTACGGAGGACGAAGGTAAAAAGTATTCGATTTATTGTACTTAATATTAAGTGTTTGCTTTTTGTTAACATTCAGTCTCTTGTTGACTAACTTCAAATAAAAAAGTCATGTAAGAGGTATATTTATTTTTATTTTTTATGTGGTATTTATATGCTAACAAGGTTAAGGAGGTTAGGTGATACGGAGTGTACACAGCGTGAAAATGTTGCATACACGGGGTCCATTGTGATTCCCTATAAAAATGAAAGTTAGCATCGATTGTCTTCAAAGTTGCCGATTAACGTAGACTGGCTCGTTAACGAACCAGCCTGTGCTTTCTATAATTTTCCTTATATTTGCCATTGAGACCTGTGCTAGATCATCCAGTTCCCTAACAAACCTGTTCCCAAAATGACGGATTCGGTTAGTTTGGAGGTTCGGACAGTCACAGAGCAGATGTTTAATGGTTGCTATTTCCTCCTCATCCTGACAGCTCCTACAGAAATCGGGTGCAAAAGCCCCCTATCTTGTTGGCCATTGTGCCAATGGCGCAATGACTCGTTAGTACACCTATCAGGATTTCAATGTTCCTTTTACTCAGCTTTAGATTATACCGAGTTTCTTTTTCATAAGTGTTAGGCTTTAAACTTCTAGAGATTACGCAATCGTCCCTGGAGTTCCAAGAGTTATTGATTTTGTCTTTTGATTTAAGGTATATCTTCCTCTTGAGTACCCAATCTAGTAATCTAGTCTGAGGGGAATGTAATCGGTGGTCCCCATCAGGGCTGGAATCGTGTCATATCTTTGTAAGATTGACCCGTGTCCATAAGTGCTGTGCTTCCAAAAACTTATGGTGCTTTTTTCATTCTTTCCTCAGTATTATGCTTCCATGTAAGCTTGGAGTCAAGGAATAATCTCAGAAATTTAGCTTCCTTAGGAAGTTTTAGAGGAATACCATTTAGTTTAGGAGGGTTGAAGCTCTACTGTTTTCTCAATAGTGCTAACTCCCAATTGGGAGTTGATAATTCTTCCATTTAACATGATGAAAGTTCAATCGACAATAACTCCAATTTCAACTAAGGCAGTTTTGATTGATTCAGTTTCTACGTTAATAAACGCACCCTCGGTATATTCTTTTTTTAATGCAATGCAGTGTCCACTGATTAACACTTAAATTAGGCGTGTTGGTAGTTGCAAGCATAGTATTTTCTTTAGCTTGTGACACATATCCAAGACAATTCGTGATATTCAATTACCATGCATTAAATAATTATAAAAACGTTTTAAGCAGTTTCTTTTTATTATTTTTTGGTATAATTTATTTTTGTGTGTACCTTACCTATAGTTAGTTTGATTTTCATGCATTTCTGTGTTACTCGATATCGATTATGAATCACAGCTACAAAAATGCTGTAGGCCATGAGTTGAATATTAATAAATTACGTACCATTAACTTATAGTGCTTAACAGAACCTATACACAGTGTTCGATTTCTTTTATGATACGAACGTTGATGGTTGTGCGGATTAAATTCACAATTAGTCACCTGTGACGTAACGTAATTTTTTTCTTATATGGCTCCCAC
>CAKKXW010000005.1:45505561-45528396 GCA_920937365.1 Sphaerophoria rueppellii
TATGAGTATCGGACGTGTCTATATACCACAAATCAATTACAGAATTCTGACTCCTTGTGTAATGGAAACCATGCCCATCATTTTGCTTTTTAATAAGTCGCTTATGAATAAAAAATGTTATGCATACTAAAATTTCCCGAGGGCATGGCCAAATATATTATAATGACGTGATTATGTTGTTTACTAGGGAAAACACCTTTCAAATGAAGGTTTTTCTACGTTATTCTCCTTCGATAGTTTTTGATTCTATCAATTAATTAACATTCCGAAATAAATATATTTGTTCCTCAGTCTTAAGACATTAACTAAACACCATATATCTGTGCAGGCTATGAGTATTGACTAAGATTTATGTAGATAATATTATTCTGCGTCAATAAATATCTATGTACCTACACCATAATCATCAGACGAAATATTACTTTTAAGCTTTTCACGGTTGTCCGCATACGACGGTCGAACCTACTGCGCGTTCATAGATTTACAATTTATTAACTTGACGTACTCGATGCAGTCCAATAAGGACAAAGAGTTTCGGAAATGCATATGGAACGATAGGTAGCTTAAAAGACCGCATGCTGCCAAAAAATTAAAGGACTCCCAATTGCTTCAAAGCAGACATTCTAGCTTTCCAGGTAATAAGATGGGATGGACCGGGCAAAAGGAGGATGAAAAACCGTGACATTTACTATGGTAACTGTTACCGAGAGCAACAACAGCTGCTTTTTGGATGCGGATTTATCGTGAAAAGCAGAATCACGCAAAGTCCTGCGCTTCAAATGTGTAAGCGAACGCACCACGACGATCCGAATCAAGACTAAAATGACCAACATTGGCCTAATATGCGCGCATGCTCCCAGAGAAGAGAAAAAGACGACACCAAAAACACGTTCTACGAGCTCCTTGACAAAACGTATGTGCAATGTCCTGACTATGACACTAAAATCGTCCTTTACGATTTGACACAGAGCTGGGAAAAGAGGACATCTTTGGTGGAAGTCGGAAAGTACACCTGCACGACACCACTTCCAACAACGGATTCAGGCTGATCGATTCTGCTGTGGGGCGAAATATTGTGGTAGTTGTGGTAGCAAGCACGTAGTTTTTACATCTTAACATCCAAAAAGCAACATGGAGATCTCCCGATAAATCAAGTGTGAACTAGATTGATAACATTGCGATCGACGGAAGGCACTTGTCAAGCATTCTACTTGTTCGAACTGTCCGAGAAGCCAACATCGACTCGAACTACTACCTCGTCGTAAGCCAAGAAGTGCTACGAATACCCCGAAAACGGCCAAAACAAAGATTTCACACAGCAATCAATACGAGACTCCAGGTTTGACAAAGAATGTTGCCAGGTGCATGCAGCCAAGCAGGAGACATACAAATCGGCGCTGCATAGAATGACAAGAGTTGCTCGCAAGCTCTACGAGCGAAAGAGGAGAGAGAAACGCTGGCTTCTCATGAGAAAAAGAGGGGGTATGAGAACCGTCATATCGAGGATTTTGAGAGAGCCAGTGTATCCAAAAGTCAAACAGCTGGTTCAAGGTCATCAAGAACGTGCAAGAGAACTAAAAAGTAGAATCGCAGACGATGCTGAGAATTGGAAAGACTTCTTTTTTACACTGTATTACAGCGACGAACAGAATCCTATTCAAAGCAGCGAAGAACTGTATAGCAGCATGCACCAAATCACCTGTATGATATTCTGTTCGGAAGAATGCATGGTCGATGAATTGAACATCAGCATTGTTTGCCAGATCGCTTGTAAGATCCTCTCTTCCGAATATGTGAGCGTCAATATGGCTTCAGACCAGGACATTTAACCATCGACCATATTTTCACTTTGCGGTAGATCCTTAAAAAAAAAACCTAATAAATATATAAATATTGAGTGGCTCTATAGAAGAGCCAAGGCCTAATTGGATTACTCTCATCAACAATTCTCTAGGTGCGTGTGAAGAATTGAGGGGACCTACAATTTAACGCCGATTCTGAACATCAAAGTTGAGAAGCACTTTTTCATGACAGATTATACTAATATGGGCCCGAGTAGGACTTGAACCCATAACGATCTGCTTTGCAGCCAACGTACCTAACGACTAAGCTACGGAAACTACTCGAAAAAACCTATGAACTTCAAATAGACACCCACCATCGGTTTTATGGCAGCGTATGACAGTATTTATCAGAGATGAAATGTATACGGGTATGTCTGGTTTTGGCATCCCTGTTTGCTTGTGCAAAATGACGATGTAGGAATCATGTTTCGGCGTCAAGGTTGTCAAGAAGCTTACGGAATCTCTCGATGTCATAAAAGGATTCAAGGATTCAAGAAGTTGCACAGCAATGCGATTTCTTTAACATTGCGCTTGAGAAGGTAGTGCAAGAATCCTTCGTCAACACCAGAGGCTCTATCTTCCAAAAATCTGTTCAACTTCTCGCGTACATCGATGATATTGCCATAATGGGAAGAACACAGGGTTTTGTCAATAACATCCTTAGCGGTTAATGTGGGCAAAACGAAGTAAGTATATGATGTCTTCGATGTTAGACACCCGACACCGATGGCGCATATAATTTCAAGGTAGTAGAGGAGTTCATTAAGAGAAGAAAGTTCTTCGGGTTATCTATGGTCAGTATGCGTTGAAGGGAAATGGAGAAGAAGATTCAACAGCGAACTTTGCCAACGACACGGACCTTGTCAGAAGTGTCAACGTCCAGAGATAATGAGGTTTCTTGGTCAATGCTGCGGCCCGAAAAGCCTTCGAGAGACGGATTGTAGCAGAACCTTAAGCAAGTATAGGTAAGCGATACAATCCCGGCAGTATCAAGATAATCCAACAAGTTTCTCCGGCCAACTCTTTGCCAAGTTACATGCATCGACCTAAAATTGAATGAGGTGACGTTTTTTCGAAAAAAGAGTTACTGTATTTTTTCCAACGACTTAGTCACTAACCTAACCTTACGAATATTTGTGGTTTTTTATAACAGAAGCAGTAGCGGTTTAGATCCTACATTATAGCGAAGCAGTAGACAGGAACTTCTCACAGGTAGACAATAGCTAAACCTGGTGCACTATACAGTTACTATGATGATGATGAGGAAATATTTATCATATTCATAACATATTGTAAAGGTACTCGCTATGAACTTACTTTCAATGTCTCATTTGACAATTTATCGCCTCCAAAAATATAAAAACCTAACATGTATCGCGTGTTTCTTCTATCAACAACCAAACCAGCTTCACTTCCTGGAATACATTTTTTATTTCAAAATAAGCCATTTAACAACAGCACTATAGCGAAAGAAAACAATGAAGTTATTAATAATGAACGCCTAAGAGCTTACATATTTCATGAATAATAATATGACTTCATTTCATGCCACTTAGGAAAAAAAATATTCTCAAATAAATGTACCTTAACACTCCAACTCCTAATGACACTTGCATGCCAATGAGCCATAACAAAACCGAAGAAACATTTCACCATTCTGTTCCGTTTAACTAAATACACGAACGCCCACTAAATTTTACCTACCGACATGCTATTCTTGTTGAACGCGTTCGCGTTTCAATGTCATTTACATATCCTTACACCCAATATCATTCATAATCCACAAATTATGTATGTTTTTGTACGGAATGAAAGCTCGGTAAACAGTTTTTGCCTGCAAGAAAATAAACAGTTATTAAGGTCTTTAAGTGAAAAAAGAGTGAAAAAACAAAATTTTGAAATCCCGAGCGTACATTTTGTAACACCGTGTAAGTGTTGCTGCCTTAAATTGCTTTATTTTAAATACGATTATAATCCTTTACAAGCCTTTTAAGAAACCATCGTTTTTAATAATTACTGTTCAATTAAAGTTTCATTCCAGTTGACGGTTTTTGGCGACGGGATAAATATGATATTTAACATATTGTACTGTACATACCTATGGGACCATCATGTATGAGCGGAATTTATAAATTTATAATTGAGTTTTTTTACGGTTTTCGTTTGAGTATGGAATAATTTGCTTATGTTAACCTCATTAAGAATTTAAGACTGTTCTTAGTTTGGAAAAATTGGACATATGTTAAGTCATTAGAAGCAAAAAAAAAAAACAAACAAAATTAAATGCCCGAATGTCATAATGAAAGCTTACTGCATACACATTTTTCGGGTGATTTTCGCCACGTGTGTCTGCAAGAATGGAGATGATGAATTAATGAAAAGCAGTTCCCTACGATCTAGCTTCGAGCCTTAAGGGTCAAGGTCGAAAAACTTGAAATTCTAAGCGAGATCGGGACGACCGACCCAGACTATTGTTGAAAATTAGTACGAACTCTTTTAGTTTGAAGACAAGAATTCATATATCAAAGACAGTTTTTACACTTTCTCATCGCGGCATGTATATGAGCGAATATCAAAAACATAGGGAGGTGCGACAGCTCTAGACAAGCCAAGAGCCTAAGTGACTTACACTCATCAACTTTTCTTTGAATGCATGAGTAGAATTGAGGAAATGCAATGTGAAGTTGAAAAGCACTAACATGTTTTGACTTAAAATTAATCTTGGAGATTCATGTTTAACATTGACATAATATATATGGACTGCTAGTCATTTGTCATTTCCATACATTTCATGCGAAGAAAAAAGGTACCAGTTACAACAGCGCCATTGGTTCGAAGTGGCCAAATTAGTCCCAAGAAATATGTTTAAATGAAAATAATTGAAAAAACAAGTAACGTTATCTGCTAAATTTGACCGTTCTATAAAAACAAAACAAATTTATGTATTTAACACTGTTCACCTTTGATTATTTTGTATATTTTCTTTAGCCAAAAAATCAAGAAAACAGCGACCTCTTGTTTATGTTTTTGTTTTCTTTGATTTTTTACAGCTGGAATCGTTCTATTTTTGGCCACCAAAAACCAATAGCGCTCTTTACTCTGGAACACGCGTGAAGTTGGCAACTAGCAGTCCATATATAATATGTCAATGATGTTTAAGTAAACGGCTCCAAAAGGAAATCTGTTCAATCTATCATCTATCTAATAAACCACATTGCGATCAACCCACTACACTTTTCAAGCTAACTTGTTGTAGCCAAAGACACTCATAGCAAGTCCAATACAAAAAAAAAAAAAAAAAACAGATTTAATGAATGCGGTGCATTGTAAAAATTCAAACCATCTGTCGGGCACGAGTGCGCAAAAATACATGCGATGGCCTCACTAGGATTTGGCAGCTTATTGTTTGGAATGCGGCTCTCGCCACCATAGCCGAAAGAAATCGCAGACGATTCCCGTATAGTGTCTCGCTAATGTACGGAAGCAATCATCAACATGAGCATGGTCATTTTCAACATCGCAACAACTATGGACCTACATATCAATGAAACGGAACCACGCACTTGTTCGAACAGCGTAAAGCACTATTCATATGAGCACGACCAAAGAACGACGAATGAATGAAGAAAAGTGATTTTCGATATTTAGGAGCCGTATTTCTTTACAAATTGTCAACAAAACGATAAAAGTGAAGTTAATGTTTGATTTGTGATGCATAAATTAAATTTTTAATCTCAAATGTTAATAAATTTGAGAAAACAAATTTATTCGTCGCGAAAAGAATTGTAGTTGATACGAACTGCCAAACTCTATTCGCGTTCCACATCATCCACACTCCCAACGAACAAAATGTTCGCGCGCGTCTAACCTCAAAAATCATTCTTGCCTTGTGTTTTGGTTGTTCATTCGCGACGAATTAAAAACTCTCATGTGAAAGAAATGTCAAAATCGACGAATTTTCGTCGTTCGTGCTTATGTGAATAGTGCTTAAGTTGTTTCTTAGATTGTAGTTTGTAGCATACATATATAAAAAGGAAATTAAAAGCAAAATTTTTGACATCTATTGCATTTAATTTTGATTTAACCCAGTCTCATAGTGTCATAGTGTTGCACTATCGCAACCCATAAAGTTTGTTCTGCGGCTAGGATAGGCTGTATTCGTAAACCCATAGCCCAGAAAACACCTGGTCGAAGTAAATAAGTTTGCTGAACCCATAACGATACAAGAGACCGACTGGTTGTATAGTCCAATCTACGAGTTTGGGATTTGTTTTTCTTTTCTTGCAGTTGTGCAAAACACTTCCATCTTAAAAAGCACAAGGCAGAGGATAGTTGAAACATAAACAAAAAAACAGACACGGCAAATTAGGTACTCCGCGCACGAAAAGAATAGCAATAGCAACATGAAAAATCAAGCCGGCGTTAAGCCAACAGTAGTTATTGTGAAATTGGTTTTTTAGTACGAGATACGGAATAAAGAAAACAACAGTGAAATCAAGAACGTTGAAGATTATTAATCAATTCTAGTGACCTTGATGTGAGACCGAATGACAACCTCGAAGTTATTTTCCCTGATTCAAATATTCCTTAATGAAATATTGTTTTTTGTTTGCAACTTTGGTTTTTTTTTTTTTGTAAACCAGCTATTTTCGTGATATTGTTTTTGTGTGTGGAGAGTGGACTCAATTTGTAGCCAACAATTCCAAAACGATTTATTGGTGATTGAAAGTTCGTTATTCCCAATACATATACAAAAGTTTTACAGTATTCCCCGCTTAATTGCACTGACCATTTTGTCAGATTTTTGGTCAATTATCCGGGTGGTTCAATTAACGAAATCCCACTTAATTGACATATCTGTTCAATTAAGCGAAACCCGTATAGTTGCACGAGTAGGTCAACTAAAAAATACAATATTGATCCCAGAAATTCACTCTATAAACATTTCAGTAGGTGGCACGCTTATATACGCTTAAAATTAACAGTGCACAAAAAACGACCAATTTTTTGTTTTAGCACTTTGGCATCACTAGTTGAAGGTGTTAAAACGCCAGGAGAAAGAAGAAAAACGTCAGCGGGAATTTTTATTCAGAGAACAGAAAAATCTGCTCAAAAAACCAAAGAACCTTGCTATTTGAAAAAATGGGAAAGAATGTTAATTTCATTTCAAGGAGTCAACATTTCCTTACTTCATTTCAAAAGAGAATTCGAAGAAGAATCATGAAACATGAGTCAACATGTAATAGCAGTCAAACAATAGCTAGCTTTAATTTGTTATACCTACATATGTACAGTTTGCTGTATCTACTGACTGTGCTGACAATTTTAGTGCTTAGCTTACCCTTCCACTAAAGGAAGCCCTAAGCGACGAACATATTTCCCGATCATGTTCGTGTACGCTATAAATTCGTCGTGTAGGGGTAGGGGATGGTTTGCGAACTGTTCGGTGTTGACATTTTTTCTATTTCTCGTGTCCGTCCGTTTCGTAGTTTGCCCTGTAGGGAGATGATCGCGAAGAAATCTCACTTTTTCTATGAGATAACCATAAGCAAAATGACTTGCTTCTCTTTTCGACACATCCTCAAACTTTCAAGAATCAATACGAAACGATGTTCGCCAATTATGTGTTTGCCGTGTAGAGAATAACGCAACTGAGCATGTTCGGAAAACATGAGAATCTGTTTTTAAGTTTGTTTCATTATAGCTTTGTTCAGCTTCATGAGAAATGACAGAACAGTTTGGAACAGTTCAGAACACAAAATGTGTGCTACCCAAAAAGATGGAACAGAAAATCTTGTCCTAAACTGTTCCAAACTGTTCTAGACAGATTCAGTGAACACCAAATCAGAACAATTTGGAACAGTAATTGTGTCAATGTGTACTTTTCTGTTCTAAACTGTCACAAACTGTGCAAAACAGTGTCGCTGAACATACCTTATAATTTTTTGGTCCTTCCAGTTATCCGAAAAATGTCCATTTATTTTGTTTTTCTGCTGCATATTTTTAAGATCAATTAAACGAGTAATTCAACTAAGCGGGGTTCAATTAACCGTCTATAAAGCTTTACTACTATTACGGGAAATTTTCGAAGCCATTTTTTTCGATCAATTTAGCGGGATGTTCAATTAAGCGAGATGCAACTAAGCGAGGATTACTGTATATGCCTTTTTATTCTATGAATGCATGCTATAGCGTGCATTGGTGTACAGTTAACAGTTCTGCTGCCTTGCAGTGTGCATTGGTGGTAATACCTGTTGTCTGGAGCTTTAGTGTCAATTGTTTTAGGATCTTTCTGTTCTATGATACCGCGGAACTAGGCAATCTTTTAAAAATCGTCATGATGTAACATGAAACAAAAAGTTGTATGGACTTGGAGATAAATATCACAGATTAAGAGTTTAATTACTATCTAAACTAATAAAAAAAAAAAAGAAATATCACAGGTGTTTTGGTCTTGGCTCAAGATGTAAAAGACCTTGACCCTATCACAGTAGGTAATAATTGCTCGTCATTGCACATTTGATTAAAAATTTAACACATTTCCTACGAAACTTGATTTCAGTGACGACATGCCAATTTCTTTTAATCATAATTGAACGTTTTGCTTCGGGTTTTTGGGACTTTTCTCCCATTAAGGATCAGTGAAGAGTGTAATAATTGACGACATGCCAATTTCTTTTAATCATAATTGAACGTTTTGCTTCGGGTTTTTGGGACTTTTCTCCCATTAAGGATCAGTGAAGAGTGTAATCCTACCCGAACTACAACTGGAATCGCTTTGTGCCAAAAAAAAATTATTTTCGACTTATGCTTCCTGGGCTTGGGAATTTTTGAAAAAGTTTAAGATACTTTTGGGAGAGGAATTCATACTGCCGAGTGACAACCCATCAGTCATGCTTGTGAACTGGGCCGTCCTATTATCCTAGATATTGAAAAAAAAAAACTATCATATCATCTAACTACTAACACTAGTCAGTCTTCATAAACATTGACACTTGTTATAATGTTAAACCCTACGTATCTAGGCAGTCTTTTTCAAATTTCGTTCGACGCTATTTCCAAGTCATTCATGATGAGAAGTGTTCTGAGCAGCTTAGAAGATATGATGATTCAACTTCGAACAGTTTCATGATAGGGCTCAGGCAGCCACAACAGCTTGATGTGATGAATGCCGAATGTATTCTTTAAATTTATATTCATATAGAATTATAGACTCGATACGCATTTTCGATGGGTTCAACTGCCACATAGTCTTTCCTAAAGCTTTTGAGAAAATCGACAAACAGGTGCATTACATACTATGTTATCATAATTATATTATTTATATTTATAAGTACATGTGTGCACCTGTACATACATTACATAAGTACATACATATGTGTTCATATTAATAAATTGCCTTTTTAACAGATATGAAACTGATTTTAGAAATGTAAAATTAGCTATTTCCCGCCTGAAAATTTACAATCGCTCCTAACCGTTTAAAGTTACTTAAACAGAAGTGCACAATATTCTATGATTATTCATTTCAGTAAAAAAAAAAGTGAAAAATACACATACATAAATTGGACGAAAAAAATAAGAGAAATGATATCCTTCGCTCGATTCAGATATGTTACTTGTTCACAAAATTAATGTACCGTAGCCAACGAAATGCTTTGTTTCAAAGTTATACAGACAATTTCGATATCCTTGTTCATTTCGCTTTTCTGTCTTTTGTTTGATTTTATAGTTCTTCCGTTTTCGAACGATTATTTTTCTCACTCATTGAACGACAACGAAGATGGGGTCGTAGTCGGTCGACTGAACTGAAACAACGACTTACACAACGACAACTATGACGACGCGACGCAAGGACATCATACAACGCAAGAGAAAGAAAATTCCTTTTCATATTGGTTAACAAAAGTCAATAGTTATTGGGACGGAAATCTAGTTTTATCTGTCTTTTTGTTTGATTGTTATCCAAGTTGGAATATCCACTGTTATGCTTTTAAGTTATCTAAAGGTTGGACATTTTTGTTGGTGCCACAAAAGTGCTATATGTATTCACAATCATTGATTTCAATTTAATTATGAAGAAATATTGGAATTACTACTTTTATTTAAAACAAAAAAAACTAATCTTTGCATGGGTGCCTTGTGCTCATGTTGATTTATTTCCAAATTCAATTCCAGATAAGATGTTTTCTCTATGTTTAGTTGGAATGAGCCTCATTAAATAATTGCTGATAAACCTATATATACACCATTAACATAACGGCATCTAGGGATAGAGTTTTTTTTTTTTTTGATGAACCAACCCAACTTCTAAAGATTTTACCGTTCGTCTACGGACGATTTTCAGCGCAAAAAGTAAACTTGAATTCGGTTTTTCTTACTTATTTATTTGCAATTTATGTTTACATATAGATTTGCTTATTTCTTTATATATCAACTAGCAGACCCGGCGGACTTCGTTCCGCCTTTTTTAGTTTTTATTTTCAACTTTCGGCTCTGTAGTGAGTTAAGTTGAATGTGTAATAGCGTATTCCCACCAACGTGATTTAGCTAAATCACAAAATTAATTACATGATTTGCCATACATTTGCAATCATTTATAATTACGTGATTTAACTTGTTTTATTTTTAACTTCGATGATTCCAGGCTGAATGATTGCATGCTCAAGTAATGAATAAAATTAATTTCAAATTCATTTATTTTTCTTTTTGACAGACAAAATTCAGATTGTATGTCAAATATTAAAATATTTTATTGAAAAATTCAAAGGTAATGTCAAGATTGTCATAAGTGTCAAGCTATATTAGGAAAAAGTTCAGTGGAAACGCTCATCGGAATTTATAAATCATATGGGCTAAATCAAGTCGGTTTATAAGGTTTTATAGGGGGCATCCAGCCTGGAGTGTACACCAATGAGTTTGGTATCAAATGAAAGGCTATCTTAATCGGAATATATCTGCAAAAATATTTTGTCGATAACTCATGAGAGATCCGAGATATTTGAGATTGAAGTTCGAAAAGTGCAAACATTAAAAATCAGCACTTTTTCGACATAAATGCTTATATCTTTGGATTGAAGAAAGGTAGAAAAATCACAGTAGTATTAAATTAAAGGTGGCGAACATATCTTTCAAGTGAAACAATAACATATGTATGATTTATATACATATATTGAGATATTTTTAATTGAAGCCTTGAAAAAACAGCATTTTTTAGGCAAACTTTTGTGCGATAATATCTTTTGAACTACTACTGTGACCTGTGTAAAAGACAATGGCTCAGTGAATGATGTTCATGTTCATTTTTATGACTCTTGACTCTCTCTAACTTTCTCTGTGACGGACGTCGTGTGATCTTCCGCAATTCTTGGTCCGTGTTGTGAGAATCTAGTGCATTCATTGAGTTAAAATGCAGTTATTACCCTTTTGAAATAGATCCATTTTGCGGTTTCAAAAGCAAACGGAAGTAAAATATATATAAAATATTTTTTGCTGATGCTCCTTCTTATATTATAAAGTTTGATGTGAAACGCTACATCATTTAACTGACCACCATGCGAATTGTTGCAAGCACCTATTCTTTTGAGGTAATTTTCGCCCACTTTTTGATACATATTGGGCGATATCTCAGCCATAACTTGACGAATGTTGGTCAGAGTTAAAGGTTTGCATAAACACGTTCTTTGCGTTATCGCAAATAGGTATACATCCAAATCCAAAATACTCTATAATCTGCCGGAAGACAGCACTTACTCCTAGAACGACGAGAAATCGACATATTCGAGTCTTCGGCAACACTTTTACTTACAGCAACGATATTTTCAGTGATACAATATCAAGTCCAGTATCTTTAAATTTTTTCAAAATTTTGCCAAACCGTTATGTTCATTTTGCATTTTATTTTTGCCATTGGATTTTTGGACATTGGATTGGCTCAGAAAGTCCTTTAGTATTGAGTAGGCGTCTTCTAGGATATTTAGAAGGGTTGTAGTATCCTTTTAAGTACCTACTGTTTGTTTAAGGAACATTAGAAGCACTCCGATGTTTTAGGGGAAAAGTCGAAAGTGTAAAATTAATTAAATCTTATACGTATTATACTGGACTTTCATAATATTTAGATCTTGACCCGTTTTGGTATTGAATTTTGAAATAAAACTGCTTAAAGAAATTTTATTAGCCGACCTCGCAGTAAAATTCTACAAACATAATAAAACATAGATTGTTTCTCAAGGCAATGTGATTTATTTTAAAGTTACGACGATTTTTCTTTTTTAGAAAAATGAATGATCTCAAGCGGGGCATTGAGAACCACACCCTCAGCAGCGTAAGACACTCTCCTCCATCTGACACCCCTCGAAATCTTTAGCAAATAAATGGCGGCGAGTACAGCTATAAGGCTCAACGCTTCATCTCAATGGACCAACAATAATGTGGGACATTTCATCATTTTGAACTTCTTCGGTTCTACACCAATACATAGACTACACCATTCCAAAACTCTCATTTGGTAAAAACTTCCAGATATCCATTCCATCCAGAGCTGAATGGGAAGACAAGAAAATTCTGGATGACAAACGCATTCATTTTTATACAGATGGATCCAAGACAAGTGATGGAGTTGGTAGTGGTGTGTACTCAGAAAGGCTTAATCTAAGCATCTCATTCCGCCTCCCTAATCATTGTATAGCGTCTTCCAAGCGGAAATTTAAGCGATCAAAGAGGTTTTCTCCTGGCTAAGAGAAAACGTGATATCAACTTCGGATACCCGCATCTTCTCTGACAGTCATGCTGCTATTAAATCTCTTGACGGTGTCTCAACCAAATCTCAAACGGCCCTCGATTGCCGATCGTCTCTTATGGAGATGGCGCAGCAATTTAACATTCACCTCTGTTGGGTGCCGGGCCACAGAGACATCACAGGAATTTGTAGAGCCGATGAACTCGCTAAAAATGGAACCGTCATACCTTTTTCACCTGAAAGGGAAAAAATTGGTATACCGATAGCTACATGTAAACTTCTGCTAAGAGAAACAGCCTAAAGATAACAAATTCTAGGTGGCACAATTTACCATCGTGCGCAGCCACAAAACGCATTTGGCCTTCACTGGACCTAAAGCGCTCGAAAGACGTGTTATCTCAAAGCAGACTTCATATTAGCTGTAAGGACAATGTCCTTACGGGACATTGTCTTATAGGTAGACACGCAACACGACTTGGTGTAGCCTCAAATGACTTCTACAGGAGCTGTATGGACGAGGAAGAAGAGGAAACAATCTCTCACCTTCTCTGCACTTGCCCTGCTCTTTCACTAAGACGCAAACTTCATCTGGGAGAGTACTTTTATGATAATCCCAGGGAACTAGCTAATAAGGATATCAAATATCTTCTTCGCTTTATAAAAAGCTCAAAATGGTTCGACTAGTAAGAAGTAATTCTCTAGATTCATGTGGTATCACAATGGGCCTTTTCTTTTGGCCTAAGTGTGTGGATTCTGTATTCACAGCCACTTTAACCTAACCTAACCTAACCTATGATCTCAAGTAGTGTCTGTAGCTTAGTGGTTAGGTGTGTTGGCTGCTAAGCAGAAAGTCTTAGGTTCGAGTCTACCTATTGCGAAGAACTGACAAAACTTCCAAGAGTATCAATCTGTCATGAAATAGTGCTTCTCAACTTTGCTGTTCGGAATCGGCGTTAAATTGAAGGTTCTCTCCATTCTTCATACGCACTTAGAGAATTGTTGATGAGAGTAAGCCACTTAGGCCTTGGCACTTTAAGACCTGTCACGCCACTCTTTTTTGTATTTAAATGATCTCAAGCAGAGTTAGACGTGGCATTCGATTCTTTAAATGTAAAAAACTTATTTTCATCACTCCGATATTAATCGAGAACTTTTGAACCTGTCAACATATTAGTTACATATATTAAGGTTTCCATTGTTTTTTCTCAGCCAAATCATTACATGAAAAAAAAAATCTAAAATACAAAATCAATATCACAAGCTTAAATCCCATAATACAAAACTTTCCGTATGCCACAAACCTATGTTTGTATGAATGTACCGAAATGGTTAGGCACAATGCGGTTATGAAAATGAAATCGAAATGGTTTTGTCGCTTTTCAAGGAAACATTCACATAAAAATTGAAAGTGGAAAGCGGCGACGGAGACGAAGATGAAAAAAAAGACACAAACTTCTGTAAAAGAAATCGTTCTTTTTATACTGTTCGTTTTTTAGTAGGGCGGCTTTTACGATTTTCTCCCCAGATTTTATGATACAACAAAAATATATGGTGCCTTCAAACCCTCTAACTCTTTTTTCCTTGGAGCTTAAAGAGTGGTTTCAAGTCTTGCTTTGACTGCCGTATAAAAAGCAGAAAGCGCAAAGGATAAATAATCCTTTCAATGAGGCTAATAAAAAAGCGATCATCTTCATTGTGGTTAGGGTATAGAAGGGGAACAAACAAAATTTATTCTTCCCACTATCACTGTTAAAGGGATTGTAGGGATGTGCCTTGTGAGCTTAATGCGCCTTTAAGTATACCTACATAATACGTTATGGTCTTAAGTTTTATGAGTAACATCATTTGACGAGGGGTAGATTCTTGATGACATTTTCCACAAGTCATTTGCAGAAAACAAAGGAAAATGCGTTGTCGGATCGTTAAAATGTTTTTGCTTTAGTTTGAACATATTCCTTGCTCAAGTCATCAGCTATGACAATGTATGTGTGTATAAGTTGAACATATGTATATTTAGTTAATGTTTTACATTTATTAGGTATAATATGTATGTATGCATACAAAGTAAAGTTATTAAACACATAATTACATAATCAAAGTAAAAGAGAAAAACTTTTCTTTGAAATCAGAATAGGGTCAAATAGCCAAGGTTTAAAAGCTGAAAACTCTATCGTTAGCAAAAAATTAGCTTTGGGTGCTTATTGCTTTTTTGAAAGTTATTTTCAATTAATTAAGAACGCAACTATTATAGTTTTGTTCAATAAAACTTTTTGAAATGCATATATTAACAAAAATACTCAAGTAAACAAGCTGTACAATAATGTACTTTGAACATTTATTTTATTTATACTGAATATGGAAAAGTTACAAATGATAAGCCGACAGGTACCTTCATACAATTACCTGTGGTCAAAAAGGACCTTTCTGCCGATGTGTTAGATAAAAATTTTAAGAAGACTTCTAGCATAGAAAAAATTGAAAAAAAAAAAAACAAAAAATTTGAAAAATCCCGAAATATTTTTTTGATGGCAAACATACTTTTCTTTCGATTTTGGCTATTTTCGATGACCCAGGTAGGTAAACGTTCAAAATAGGGATAACTGATACTTGGATAATTGAATGGTGGGACATTAGACACTATATTAGGACACTTGCAGCGAAAATGAATTTTAGCGATTTTTTTTTGTTTACACACTTTCAATTTATTCCCTGTTGGGCAAATTTTTGTCTACTCGTATGGAAGGGGGGGGGAGTCTTTTCCGACCTGTTTAGCCGAAATTTTGTAAAAAAAAATTAAAAATCAAGGGCTTCGTAAACAACAACGTGCTATATCTTTCTGGATAGCTAAAAACTTCTTCTTTCATTCCTTTTGTAAATTAAATTGTTTTAACGAATTAAAAAAAAAATAATAATTTTGAAGTATTTTATTTTTTTTTTGAAAACAGAAAACCGGATGGAAACATTTCTTTTCGTTTTTCAAAAAATATATTTGTTTTTTTTTTTAACTATCTGGACTTTTAGTTTATTTAATTTATGAACATTTCTCATACAATTTGTTTTGTTATTTCAGTTTTATGAGGACTTATAAAAGAAGAAAAGTATTGGATTTTATCTGGATTAATTATTTTGTTCATTGATAACGTCTGAAAAATTAACTGCATTTTTTCTTATTACATCTGGGGGATTCGGCCACTCGCCGCCGCGCCGCCGGCAAAGGGTAGGTCCTACCTGCTAGGAGCTTAAGATTAAAAAACAATTAGCAACCTAACGGTAAATTGAAGGCATCGCATATCTACTTAACAACCATTTTCAATTAAAATATCAACTCATCAACACATAACAATGTCAAACTCATACTCTAAAGAAGAATTAGCGGACATGCAATTCTGCTACGTTTTAATAAATGGTCGAAATTGGGAAGCCGAAAGACTGTACAATGAAAGATATCCCAATAGAAGGTGCCTGAGTCGTGGCAGAATCTACGGACGTCTAAGAGAGCACGGAGAGAAAGAGCATTGAAGAAGTGAAAGGTCATTTGCAGGACCCGCAATCATAGATGAATGAATTTTAGATACGGTCCGACGTAACCCCTCCATAAGTACTGGGAGGATAGCTACAATCCTTAGATTTGCCCAATCTAGAGCATGGAAAGTGCTTCATACGGAAAAAGTACCTACACCCTACACACACACTACATCAGTGCAGGAACTCACAGCAAACGACAGCTTATTGAGAGCAAAATTTTGTCGATCATTGCTGCTTAGGGATGAATAAACTGAACGAAACTATTTTGAAAGAATTTTTTGGATGGATGAAGCACAGTTTACAAAGGGTCACTAACTTCCACAATTTGCACCACAGGACACCAATCCACACAACAAAAAAAAAAGAACAAATCACAACACCGCCTTAGCTGTAACGTCTTCCTTGGTATTGTTGGACACACCGTAATTGGACCCCGGATTCTGAATTCCGTTATTAATGGAGAATCATACCTACTGTTCCTACAAGACCTTTTGCCCGATTTGCTGTGGACAACGTTCTATTGGCTTTAATCGATAATTTAATCTATCAACAAGATTATGCTCCAGCACAATATAAAGGGTCCGCAATTTAAAGTTTTTTTCTTTTCAACTAGAGCTTCTTTTTATTTCGTGAATGATGGTAACACTTAACTCATGTCTAATTTGATAGATAATAAGTTTTATCCTACCGCTGAACGAATATGTTTGTGTATACGCTTGAACAACGCTGGGAAACATTGCGACATTACTTTGAAAATCATGGTAATTTTGCGGGATATGTGCGAAAATTGCGAACAGATTTTGGAAGAAAAGAAGCATCGTCAGCACCGTATGTTCATTATCTTATGAAAAAAGTAACAGAAACTGGCAACCTCATCGTTAAACCAAAGCGTGAAAAGCCAAAAAGTGCGTAAGCCCGAGAATATTGCTGCTGTGGCAGAGAGTGTATACGTGAAGCGCTATCAACATCATTTCATCGTCGTTCTCAGCAATTAAACATTTTGCGATTTGACATTGTTCGACTATTATTTGTGGGGTGCCGTAAAAGATAAGTGTTACGTCGATAAGCCAGAGATAATTGACGCTTTAAAGGACAATATTCACGAATCCATTGGTGAAAATAGCTGCACACAATCGATAACTTGCTTAAAAATTGGACCGATCGGATCGTGTAGGCTACTGCATGGACAGCCGAGGCAGCCATTTGAATGAAATTATTTTGCATTACTAACTGGAAGGTTTGTACTTTCAAATAAAAAAAGAAATTTGAGAAAATATTCTAGCATTTTCAAAAACATAAAAGTTATTTGGCGGACCCCTTAGCTTTAAGAGGTGGGAAACTGATTGGATGATCATTTTAGTGATCGATGAATCGGGTATTAGGAGAAGAGACCCAAAAGGATGGCCTCTAGATCACCAGATTTAACACCTCTATATTTCTATGCATGGGGATTCATGAAGAATTATGTGAACGAAGTGGAAATCGTGTTTTTGGAACAGCTAAAACAACGAATTGAAGTAGCTGGAGTAAAATTGCGGGAAAACATGTGAAATATAAATGTGTGTGTAGCCATTAGAAGGAGATATGATCTATGCCTTTCTTAGAAGAATTTGTTGCATTATAGTCGATTTTTCATTCATCGAAGAAATCTACAAATGAAAAACTGACAAATAAACTTATCAGATAAAGTCTATCTGACAACTGAAAAATCCAATATTTCGTTTTCTGTCGAATAAAAACTATTTGCTTGTTTATCTTACGATTGAAAAATTGGTTCTTAAAAAAGATAATAATAAAAGAAAGGTTAATGTTATTATATGTGATGCCTTTTACTTACCTTTAGGTTGCTAATTGTTTTTTCATTCAAGAAAAATTGAAGATTTATTATCTTAAGATCCTAGCAGGTAGAAACCCTCACCGATCAATGACCAAATGATTAATCAAGGGGGGGAATCATGTAAGGTGATTTGTGACTATCACATTTGTGACTAACAAATGTGATAACATTTATATTTTATATAGGTAAGGTGATCACTAAAAATTATTCGCAACTTGGCACTACTTTCATAAATAAACATTGGACGTTTCAGTTTCGACCTAAGAATCCTTGGAATGTATATGGCAAACTAGCAATCCATCATCGCGCCAACTAGTTACAAGCTGAGATAGCAAGTTTTTATACATAAGTTGGTATTGAGAAGAAAAAAAAAACACGATTCATGATAGTACTAGGTATTTCATATACACAGTAAGTCTATGACATTATACTTGTTGACTCCGATTTATTCATTGCGAGGTTATTACATACATGGACATAATTATACATTTTCCTTGTCGATCGAACCGCCCGTGCCGGCAAATCCAAAATCTGAGAATATTATATGAAAACGTTAACTTATTTTGTTTTTCAGAAAATATTAACATTCTTGGTAAACACGAAACAAGCTTCGTATTTGGAAGTTCAAACGTATTTATTTTATTTCGCTTTTTTAATCCATTTTTTCACTATCCTTTATTTTAATTTTTTTATTCATTTTTTCGCTATCCTTTATTTTACTGGAAAAACATCTTCACTTTGTACAAAATTTTTAGAAAAATCCAAAATAATTTAAAAGCGCGAAAATTTTTTATGATTGTGATAACAAAATAGCTGTCACAAGAAACAGTAGCAAATGTGTGATTGTTGTGATTGTCACTTGTGACTATCACCTTACATTGACAAAATTTGTGATTTGTGACTATCACCGATCACAAATCACCTTATATGAATCTACGCCAGGGAAAATCAAATACTTTTACTTTATAGAGTCCTCGTAAGACTCCAATTGCAAATCAAATAGTAAAAGAAAGGTTAATGTTTCATAAATTAATTAAACCAATACATTTACCTAGGTTAAAATAAAAACAAAGATTTGTTTTTTTTTTTTCTCAAAAGCAAAAAGACATTTTTGCATCCGGTTTTCTGTTTTCGACTAAAAATTAACTAACAACGCCAAAGATAGAAAGGTTGATATATTATATTTCGCTTAAATATTTTATAATAAGCCCGTGGCCGCACTTTTCACATTCAGAGATTTGAAAACCATTACATTTTTTTTCTACTGTAATATTATTTTTCAATGATTAAGAATTAATAAGAAATTATATACTTCAAAGAAGACATGATTGAAAAAAAAAACTTCATGCGAATAGAAAAAAAATAGTAATAATAAAAACGACTATGTAAATAATTACATTTATCATAAAGATAAAATATCGTATATATGGTATGAATACACGTGTAATTAGAAAATTAACATAATAATTGTTTAAAAAGTACAACAATTTCAGAATAATTAAATAATTTGATTTTGAACAGATAAATAACAAAAATAAGGTAAATAAGTAACAAAGCAAGTTGCAAAGTATGCAAGTATATTTTGAAAATAAATAAACAAGCGAGTTAATAAATTAATAAAATATTAAACGAATAAATAAACAAATAAATAAATAGTAAATAAGAATATAAATATTAAAGCAAATAAATAAATAAGAAGATAAAGAAGAAAAATTTATCACAAATATTAAATAAATATGTTCATATATAAGAAAATATTATTGAAGATAATTGAAGGCTTCGAAATTTTGTCTACAATCAATTCAAAGTCCGCTTCTTCATGCAAGAGAAGAGTAGGGTGATGCTATGGAAGGTTAAGCATCAATATTAGGACTTTGTTTTGCAACATTTGCAATTTTTTAATGTGCCAATTCGTAGCAGGTCCCCAAATTGGAGAAATGACTTTATGTAGTATGATGTTGTTTTCGTTTGAAATATGGAATTTTGTTTTTAAAAGGGAAGAGCATTTTAATTCCAATTTACTTTCTTCATTGTTTGATTTATATGTTCCTTAAACAAACGTTAATCTAGTATCGAGGTGAATACCTAGATACTTAACACCAGTGACATACTTAGGTCTTCTGGACAGTATCCAAAAAAGAGCATTCAAGATGATTGGTGATCATACCATCGTTGAGTCATTTACGTCTCTCGAATTTCGCCGTAATGTCTCATGCCTCACCCTATTCTATCGTTACTTCAACGGTATTTGCTCTAGTGAAATAGCCAGTTGCATTCCTCCCCTAAAGATATTTAACCGTAATACCCGCGTATTATTAAAGTTCACCCTTGAGCCCAACTTCGGTCGTACCCTCAAGTATAGAGAATCGTTCTATAGCCGTACGACGCGAATGTGGAACTCCCTTCCACACTCTGTCTTTCCAAATCATTGCAATGTTCAGGAATTTAAGACCAATGTTCACCGGCACCTCCTCTCCAACACCTTTCCTATTTCCTTAAGCACTCACTGTGTCTCTGGCATAATAAGGGCATAAAAAACCCCTTGAGTGTGTGCTAATTATAAACAAAAAAACATAGATTCCATTCAACGGTTTTATTGCTTATTTGTAACTGATTGCGTAGAAGGTAGCAAGCTTTTCTTTTTCTAGAGAAAAAGATGGCTTGAATTTTGCCAGCATTTAGTTTAATCTTCCATTTAAAATAGTATCTTTCAATAATTTCAAGAGCATTTATTTACTATTGCTGTTTTATCTGCGAAAAAAGTAGATAAAGTATGAAGGCACTGGTAGGTCAGAAGTATAAATTTTGTACAAGGATGGACCTAGATCAGAACCTTGTGGCACATAACTAAAAACACATAAATGAGAAACACCATCATAAACGTGCACTTGAAAACTTCTACTACTCAGAAAACTTTGAACAATTTTACACAGATAAAAAAGAAGAACTAAATTGTAATATTCAAAAAAGAAGTCCATCGTGATACAATGAATCAAAGGCCTTTCCGATGTCTAAAAGTATCATACCTGTTGATTTCCCGTGTGTACGCTCTTCTTTAATAAAATTTCAAATTCTTTAAATATGGTGTCAGTAGTGTTATGAGAAGTTCGAAATACGAATTGTTCATTTCGAAAAATGTAACTGTTTGAAATACTCACAAAACTAAATGGCCTATAACTAGAGTTCCCAGGTTTCAATATCGGGACTGTATTGAATTTAAATACATGTAACTTTTTAAGCAAAATAGTACTTAGTAATATAAAATTCTGAAAAAAATTTAGTTCAATAATGTTTTTTTTCCTAAATTTTGAGTTTGAAAATTAATTTTTTTAAAACTATTCGTTAGAAAAATTTAATTCAGAAACAAAATGAAAGAAGAAGTTTTCCAGAAATGTATAGCACGGTCTTGTATACGAAGCCGTTGATTTTTAATATTTTCTTTACAAAATAGGTAAATTTTTCAGAAAACTGCCCCTCCTGGCTAAACGGGGGGAATAGACCCCCCCCTTCCATTAATTTTTTTCTTGTCTCAACTCAACCTACATGCTTTATCTTTTTGGCACAACGCTCAATGTATGTTTGTATGTCCTTTATGGACTTCGAAATGGTTCAGCAGATATTTGAGGAATTTTCATGGTTAATACTGTTGTATTCAGTGATGGTTTCTGTGAAAAAAAGTTGGATAAAGCACATGGAAGAGTAGGAAAACTGGAAAAACCAAACAAAGGTCGGAAATTTGATATTTTTTGTTTCAGAATGGATTTTCGAATAGCAAAATAGAAAGTTTTTCATGAAAAAGTCGGAAAACTTTAGTTTAGTTTATTTCAACAATTTGAGATTAAATTCTCTTTTAGGTTACAAAGAAATAAAAATCCTAAACAGGGCATAATTTAAATGGTGAAAAATATACATAAAGTTAAAATATAGTAAAATATATTAATGCAAATATAAAAGTAACATTAAATTTTCTACGAATCACAGCATTTGTTTCTCTGATACAACGCAAAATTGGTAAATTTCTTCAAAGGGCTGTCAAAGGGAAAATTGAATGAAATTGTAGGTGCACTGATTTTCAAATGGAAAAATGGAAAATGTTGGATTGGGAACGAAGAACTTCAAGACCTAAAATCAAGTTTTTGCAATCACAACAATCTTCCAGGGACAGTCTTACGGGGAAGTCATTAAATAAGGAGGATAATCGAAAGCTGTATGGAATTCTGATTTATGTGAAACAGTCAAAACACACCGGAAGAACGAGAATTTGTTGAATTTTTCAACAAATTTGCATTTTACTGCATGCTTTAATTAGTTGTAAAGCTTGGAGAAATTCAGATATGCAGTTCTCTATTTCAAATGAATTCAAGCAAAATACTTTGCATTTTAAAAATATCTGAGTTAATTAAAATTATCCTGGAGTTGCTCTGAAGGGTGGTTAGTTAGTTCAAAAATTTTAGTTTCAAAAATATTTTTTTAAAGTTTTCCCTGCAACTAGTTTTAGTAAAACGATACTTAAGAATCATCATACTTCTTCACATATTATAGGATAAAGAAGCAACAGCAAAGTGAATAAAAGTAAGAGAAAAAGTCGTATTCGTTTGGGTGAATACCTTTTCTTCCTTTCGCGATATTTATGCAGTGACTTTTTTATAGCATAATAATGCTATGTTTGAATCATCACCATTTAGCTAGAAAAGGAAAATATCTAGTCAAATTCCTCAACTCATAAAAATAATAAGATATCAATGCATATAAATATTTTAAACTTTCATTCTTGTAACATTGTACAGCTTAAGCGTCAATAATCATGAATTTAAACCGACACTAGAGCTTCTTCCAAAACTGACAGCATAGTATGTCAATTTATATGAAAACATGTAATAATCGTTGACAC
>CAKKXW010000005.1:45528896-45540420 GCA_920937365.1 Sphaerophoria rueppellii
AATCGCCGGACCCACTTTTTTCGACTTCTCTATCATCGTAATATCATATCTCATCCTCATCTCAAATTTTTTTTTTTTTACGAATTCAATACTTGCCATATATTCTATATGTCGCAAGTAATTAACAACGCCAAAGATAGAAAGATTGATATATTTTATTTCGCTTAAATATTTTTTAATAAGCCTGTTGCCGCACTTTTTACATTCAGAGATTTGAAAAAAATTACATTTTTCATTCTACTGCAATATTATTTTTCAATGAATAAGAATTAATAAGAAATTATGTATATACTTCAAGGAAAACACGATTGAAAAAAGCTTCAAGCGAATAGAAAAAAATAATAATAATAAAAACGACTAAATAAATAATAACATTTATCATAAAGATAAAATATACGTGTACTCATAACATATATGTAGTTATGAATACACGTGTTATTAGTAAACATGATTCAATTAAAAAAATAACGTAATTGTAATTGAGCAAGTAACAAAGTATGCAAGTATATTTTGAAAATAAATAAACAAGTAAGTTATAAAAAAATAAACAAATGAATGAATAAATAGCAAATAAAAATATAAATATTCAAGCAAATAAATAGATAAGAAGATAAATAGAAGTGTATGAAGTAATAAATATGTAAATAAATATATAAACATTTTATCAAAAATATTTAATAAATAAGTTCATTAATAAATAAATATTATTGAAATTAATTGAAGGCTTCGAAATTTTGTCTACAATCAATTCAAAATCCGCTTTTTCATGCAAGTGAAAAGTAGGGTGATGCTATGGAAGATTAAGCATCAATATTAGGGCTTTGTTTTGCGACATTTGCAATTTTTTAATGTGTCAATTCGTAGCAGCTCCCCAAATTGGACATGCATATCGAAGGATTGATTGAAAAATGACTTCATGTAGTATGATGTTGTTTTCGTTTGAAATATGGAATTTTCAGTTTTAAAAAGGGAAGAGCATTTTAATTCCAATATTTAATTTCTTAATTGTTTGATTGATATGTTCCTTAACAAACGTTAATCTAGTATCGAGGTCAATATGTAGATACTTAACACATAGATCCATTCAACGGTTTTATTGCTTATTTGTAACTGATTATGTGGAAGGTAGCAAGCTTTTCTTTTTCGAGAGAAAAAGATGGCTTGAATTTTGCCAGCATTTAGTTTAATCTTCCATTTAAAATAGTATCTTTCAATAATTTCAAAAGCATTTTTTAATTTGTCTGTAATTTGAGACAAATTCATGCGATGAAAATATTGCTGTTTTATCTGCGAAAATAGTAAGTTGCCAGTATGAAAGCACTGGTAGGTGAGAAGTATAACTTTTGTACAAGGAAGGACCTAGATCAGAACCTTGTGGAACACCATAACTGAAATCACATAAATGATAAACACCACCATTAACGTGCACCTGAAAACTTCTACTACTCAGAAAACTTTGAACAATTTTACACAGATAAAAAGGAAAACTAAATTGTAACATTCTGAAAAAAAGTCCATCGTGATACACTGAATCAAAGCCTTTTTGATATCTAAAAGTATCATACCTGTAGATTTCCCGAACACACGTGAATAATCTTTAATAAAATTTCAAATTCTTTAAATATGGTGAATAGTGTTATAAGAAGTTCGAAATACGAATTGTTCGTTTCGAAAAATGTTACTGTTTGAAATACTCACCAAACTAAATGGCCTATAACTAGAGTTCCCAGCTTTCAATATCGGGACTACATTGAATTAAAATGCATGTAACTTTTTAAGCAAAATAAGTACTTAATAACATAAAATTCTAAAAAAAATTTAGTTCAATAATGTTTTTTTTCCTAAATTTTGAGTTTGAAAAATTTTTTAAAAAGTATTTAATTTAGAAACAAAATGAAAGAAGAAGTTTTCCAGAAATGTATAGCACAGTCTTGTAAACGAAGCCGTTGATTTTTAATATTTACTTTACAAAATAGGTAATTTTTTCAGAAAACTGCCCCTCCTGGCTAAACGGGGGGAATAGACCCCCCCTTCCATTAAATTTTTTCTTGTCTCAACTCAACCTACACGCTTTATATTTTTGGCATAACGCTCAATGTATGTTTGTTTGTATGTCCTTTATGGACTTCGAAATGGCCCAGCAGATATTTGAGGAATTTTCATGGTTAATACTGTTGTATTCAGTGATGGTTTCTGTGAGTAGAAAAACTGGAAAAACCAAACAAAGGTCGGAAATTTGATACTTTTTGTTTCGGAATGAATTTTTGAACAGCAAAATAGAAAGTTTTTCATGAAAAAGTCGGAAAACTTAAGTTAGTTTAGTTTATTTCATCAATTTGAGATTAAATTCTCTTTTTGATTTCAAAAAATTGTAAATAATTAAAAAGAAACAATTTTAATGGTGAAAAATATATATTATGTTAAAATATACTAAAGTAATTAATGCAAATATAAAAGTAACAATATTTTTTTCGGAAGAATATCACGCACACAGTACATAAAAATATCCTTTCTACCAATCACAGCATTTGTTTATCGGATACAACGCAAAATTGGTAAATTTCTTCAAAGGGCTGTCAAAGGGAAAATTGAATGAAATTGTAGGTGCACTGATTTTCAAATGGAAAAATGGAAAATGTTGGATTGGGAACGAAGAACTTCAAGACCTAAAATCAAGTTTTTGCAATCACAACAATCTTCCGGGGACAATCTTACGGGGAAGTCATTAAATAAGGAGGATAATCGAAAGCTGTATGAAATTCTGATTTATGTGAAACAGTCAAAACACACCGGAAGAACGAGAATTTGTTGATTTTTTCAACAAATTTGCATTTTACTGCATGCTTTAATTAGTTGTAAAGCTTGGAGAAATTCAGATATGCAGTTCTCTATTTCAAATGAATTCAAGCAAATCACTTTGCATTTTAACAATATCTGAGTTAATTAAAATTATCCTGGAGTTGCTCTGAAGGGTTGTTAGTTAGTTCAAAAATTTTAGTTTCAAAAATATTTTTTTAAAGTTTTCCCAGCTACTAGTTTTAGTAAAACGATACTTTAGAATCATCATACTTCTTCACATATTATAGGATAAACCATGAAGCAACAGCAAAGTGAATAAAAGTAAGAGAAAAAGTCGTATTCGTTTGGATGAATACCTTTTCTTCCTTTCGCGATATTTATGCAGTGACTTTTTTATAGCATAATAATGCTATGTTTGAAACATCACCATTTAGCTAGAAAAGGAAAATATCTAGTCAAATTCCTCAACTCATAAAAATAATAAGATATCAATGCATATAAATATTTTAAACTTTCCTTCTTGTAACATTGTACAGCTTAAGCGTCAATAATCATGAATTTAAACCGACACTAGAGCTTCTTCCAAAACTGACAGCATAGTATGTCAATTTATATGAAAACATGTAATAATCGTTGACACATTTCATATGTTTTCACACAAGAAAATAAGAAGTTTAAGGAAAATACAAGCAAATGTCGTTAACATAAATAGATGTAAGAGTTTTCAAATAGAGGAATTCTTTCATGCTCATGAACTCCATAGCACACTGTTCGAACTACATATTATAGTCTAGAAGAATATTCGCACAAAAACTGTCTACGTATATGTATATAGGTACAATATGTAGGTGGTTTCAAACGTTGTACTTTAAACTCAAAGAGGATATTTATGTTCCTTCAGACCGTAACATCATAGTGGTGAGCATCCGACATACTTCTACCATTTTAAATATCCAGCTTCTTCAACTTGTATTTATGAGTCATGACAAGTGCAGAAACATGATTTATGCATTTTGCATGTTCGTTTCTAGTTTTTCGCATTCAAGAAATGTTTTCTTTATTTAGAGTTATTGTTTCGTTTAGTAAAATGATCGATGTGATAAAATCGAATAATTGATATGTGCCAAGCTTTGACAGTTAATTGAAGTCATCATTCTGGTACTTCGTCTGACATCACTCTGTCAATCTGTTTAAGCACAATATATACCACAGAGGTTTCAACCTAAAACGGTAACTCATACATATGGTCAATATATCGGTGATTTTAATACGGCATTTGTAAGGATGCGTCTTGTACAAGCATCATCACAATCTCGATTTCAAAGTAAATATAATTGCACACAAGGGACCTGCTTGGATCGTTCGAAATGACCCATCACCAGTGGGAGAATCCCGCAACTACCAAAATTGGATCGATGTTCTTCGATTAAAAACGCATAAGCATTCGTTCTAACAATCGGATATACAAAATTAAGGTCTTTTAAGAAGCACATTATAAATTAATATGGCTGTTTTTGTTTAATAAATTTTTGGATAAGGATATTAATGATAAATTTTACCCATTGATTAACTCTTATTCTAAGGGATTAGTAAGTCTGTGATATAAGAGTAGAAAAGGATTTTTTTTGTATTAATATGGCTGTGTCTGTTGAATATGTTTTTGTACGTCACTTTACTTCTACACGAACAAGTAATCATATAGTAAAGCGGCTGACACAGTTTTTATGGTACAGTTTTTATGGACTTTCAGTGACTATATACATACAGTGCCTTGCATAAGTATAACCGCACCCGGAAAAATGCATTTAAAAGAAAACCTACAATAGGAGTGACTCCTTACTATTTTTTTATTGAGTTGCATCACTGGTCAATCAAATTGAGAAGAAAATAAAGTACCGCTATTTCCTCTCCTGGTGTTTAAAAATTGAAAACAGATTTTAACGTATTGCAAAAATATAACCGCATTTATTGGTTTTTGTTTTTTCTTTGTTTTAACTTCATTTTTAACAAAAAATTAATATGTAATTTGTTGCCTCTATTTTCCACCAATCTTAGAATTCTTTTTGGCATACTAATAAACAAGATTTTTCAATATGGAGTCGTCTAAAGCTTTCCATTCTGTCACAACTGCCTCTCGTAGCTCAGCAACACTAGCAAATTGCTTATTATGGGCATACATTTTGCGAGTTAAAATTCCCCAAAGATTTTCGATGGGGTTGCAATCTGGAGAATGTGACGGCCACTCCATCAAATTAATGTTTTTCGATTCGAACCAATCAAAACTTTGACAACTTACATGAATTGGGCATTATCTTGCTGGAAGACATGCTCAACTCGGCGAAATCGTCTTAAATAAGGTACCAAATTCTCCTCAAGGACCGAAGTGTAGTCGGAACTGTTAATTCTGGTAGAGGTGAAGGCAAGTGCAACCTTACCACGTTCGCAGAAGGCCCCCCAAACCATACAGCTGCCACCACCAAAGTTCCTCTTGGAAAAAAACTTTTTCTCTTTCCTCAAATCGTGCCAATATCCGCTAAAACCATCTGGTCCATCGCGATTAAACTTTTTTTCATCACTAAAAATAACCTAATAAAAAACATTCATTCCAGTATGCCATCTGGAATAACGAGATTTTAGATTAATAGAAAGTCACTTACGGTATTCCAATCCCTTTTCCAATCCCGATTTATGTTTTGGCGGGCAAATTCCAATCTTTTTTGTTTGTGGGCTGCTGTTAAATTTGGAGCTGGCACCATTTTTCCCCGAACAATCACTCAACTGCTTTTTAAAGCACGAGAAACGGTTGAAACCGAAACTCCTAAACCCAATTCGTTACTAAATTCCGACAAAGAATGCACCGAATTGGATGCAGCATTGATTAAACGCCTCTTGTCGCAACGTGTCAGCTTCTGCGACACCCGGGACTTATTTTTGTCCAATAAAATTCTGGATGTTTTAAAAAATTTCGAACGACACGATCCGATCATGAAATTCGTCTTCCAATAGCCCTAAGACTTAGGCCTCTTGACCAAAAAGCCAAGATTTTTCCTTTTTCAATTTCGCTTCTAATGCGTACCGCGTGGCATTGTTGTTTTTTTATATGAAAGCACTTGACTGAATGCAGCTTCAAAGAGATTTGCATTGTGCGGTTATATTTTTGCAATACATCAAAATCTGTTTTGAATTATTAAACACCAGGAGAGGAAATAACGGTACTTTATTTTCTTCTCAATTTGCTTCATCAGTGATGTAACTCAGTAAAAAAATAGTAAGGAGCATTCCTATTGTAGGTTTTCTTTTAAAAGCATTTTTCGGGTGCGGTTATACTTATGCAAGGCACTGTATTATTTAAATATTCTGTACTAAAATAGTTGAAAACAATAAATTAAGATGTTTAATAAAAGTGAGGTTATTAAAATGAATGTCAAATTATAGTGATGCTGAAGATCTGTTTTGTGCAACATACAATTTTTATTCAGGTAAAACAATTCAAATACTATATCAAAAACAAAAGAAAAATAGAAATGATTATATGTTTACAAAAAAAAAAACGTATATACAATTTAAACATATCTCTTTCCTGTGTTCTGGGTATACAGGACTGCACGTCGCGGAGGGGGCTTACCTTCATTGGACTCCACGGGCTGTCCTACAACCCCCTTTAATATATCAGCTAATTCTTGAGGCAAATGTTTATCTAGACGTGCGTCGTCGGTTCATATGAGGTTTGGCCAGTTGTAATCCTAATTCTTTGAGATAAATTCGTTGGAACTTAAGAATACCAAGTTTACATTTACATTTTACATTCCATTTTATATAGAGAAAAAAGGTAAAAAATCACAAAACTAAAAATGCCTAGGTTGGTAGAGCACCCCTGTTGTGATTAGATGGTTAAGTTGGGTTTACGTTACACAAATCTGCCACTACGTCAAGTTGATTCATATGTTGTTGAATGTGATACCTCAAATGAAGAATCAATGCACTCAAATTTCGAGAGCTGGGTCGGCTGGTTGTTATTAACAAATTGAATAGATATGTAACTTTTTTTTAATTTTCTACCACTCATATACTAACATAAATATAAAAATGTCCTCAAAAACATATTTTTAATGTAACAGTTTTTATTGTTTTCTGAAAAATTATAACTCACCGACCTCTAAGGCTGTTGAAATGACCAACTCGATTTTACCTTACAGATTTTTTTTTTCAATCTTTAGAGAAATATTTTTAGTTTTTGTTTTTATAAAATTTATTTAATAAGCTGTAAGATAAAATATATATACATACTTTCTTAGAACATACTGAATTTTATAAAATAAAACTTTTACGTCCAATTTCTTCACAAAGTTCTAAATTCCCTTTTAAAGTCAATGTAGTGAATCTCGGTCTAAGTTTAGAACTTAGTTCTTACCCTGCTGCCACAAAAGCAAGTTCTGGCCAGCAAGTAACGTACATATTATTATTTGTCAAATCTCTATCGGTGTACTTGGTGTGACGAAGGTGGCAATCAACTTGCTAGGAAACTTGCTTGCAAGTTCACATATTTTTTTCCATTTAAACGCTTTTTTTTATAAGTTTTTATGCTTTTAACATCCAATTTTGATTTTCGAAGATGTCGCGAAGAAAAAAAGAAAAGAAAACTCTCGCTTCTACTTATATCCTAATTTAATTGAGTTCATTTTGATAAATTTGACAAAACCTGTCATATTACTTGCCTTTCTACTTGCTCGTTTAATGGCTTCAAAATTCGCAAGCCAGTTGACTGCCCAATACTTGAGAAAGTACTAAAAGTTTGAATGTGTAAGTAAAATAATTGATTGTATGCCAACTTGCTAGCCTGAACTTGCTCGTATGGCCGCAGAGTAAGAATATTTGGAACTCGGGCACTTCTTCACTTCTCTAGAACTCGTTCTAAAATCATAACTGAGTTCTAAGCGCTTAGAACTTGTAATTTTTAGAACCTAGTTTTAGCATGTTTTACAAATTGTTGAATCACCCGCCAATAATTTTTGACAGATATTTCCTTCAATTCAAAACAAAATACGTATAATTTTTGATCTTGCGCTAATTTTTTTTGCGTATGTGTGTACGGTTTACCTATGCATGTACCTATGTTTGTTTATTTTTGTGATGCCTTGTTTTGTGGGTTTTGGGGTTCGGATCCTACTCGCGCCCATAAGCTGTCAAGAAAAAACTGCTTCGCCGTTCGGAATCTGTGTTAAATTGCACTTCACATGCACTCAAAAATTGTTGATGATGAGTGGCTTACACTTAGGCCTTGGCTTTCTTTCAGCTGTTGCCACCGCCGAAGTAAACTTCATTTAATAATTTGCTAACAAGATTAGCATCATTTGGTTCTGATGCAATGCCACCAGATTCCGACGTCTACAAAATGACTCCCGTAGACGATTTCCATGCTTTCTGGTTGAAATAAAAGTTACAACAACTCTAATGACATGACCCCGTGTCTACGGCTTTGTCCACCGAAACAACGGTGCCGCGGTCGTCTGACAACACCAACAACAATTCATTGCCAAAAAATTCTATCGACACCGTTGTCCGATTCCGATATGAAATCAGTAGTTTCATTTCGCTCGTTGAAAAAACGAATTTCTAATAAAACCAAGTTCTAAGGCACTAGACTCCCGAATTCAAGGGTCCAATTGTATTAAAGTTCTAACTATAAGACTATAACAAAACTCTAAATCGGAGTTCTAACGCGTAAGAACTTGGTGAAGAATTGAATTAGAACTTAAATGAGTTCTAAAATTACACCAAACCAAGTTTTAATGGCTAGAACTTTGTCAAGATATTGGGCGTTAAAAATGCATATTTACATCCAAAAAATTTCTTGAACAAAAACTACCCGTTGCTAAGAAATTATGTTGATCGATTTGTTCCTTTTTCAGAAATCTGAGTTTATTTAAAATTTAAATCCAAAACCTAAAATCGATTCAATGGTTTGAGCTACAGATAAGACCAACATACAAAAATTAATTTGCAAGTTCTCCCAATTATAGCAAAATTATACCATCATTTACCACAAATCTTAAAAATATAAGCCAATTAGGTTAGCTTATTTGATGTTATTTAAATACCTTCCATCAATGTTGCTCCATGAACGGTTTGAAATAGACATTAGAAACAAGCTTAATGTTTCGATTCCGTATTTCAATTCTTCATTATTTAATGTATTTATATGACTTAAAGTTCTCTTCCTTGACTTCCTTGTTAAGAATAAACTACAATCCTTCTTTGCAAAGGATGTTTAAAAGCACAATGATTGAAATAATTTATTTATGCGAAGCTTTTGGCATAAATGATGGGTTGAATCTCTTCAAACTACTTATGTTTTCTATTTTGCCTATGACTACCATTCTTGTTCCCCTACATTCAAACATGTAGACATAGGTATTCCAATGTACATACATATTTCTAGTTCGGGAAAAGACCTCTTGAAACCTAGGAGCACTCTTGTCCTCTGTTGTTGTCTGTAGTTGTACTCTATAACTATTTTACTACAATTGTCAATGGTAATGATGATAAAGATGACGTTAAGATAAATTTACATTGCACTCGAGCACTTGGGACTGGGAAGACTAGCACAGGTGGGTACTAGTAAGCCTCAAGACTTTCAAATGTCCCTTCGTTAAGGCAACGTTTTCTGCCTGTCATTCGTCCTTGTCTCTATAGGTCTGTAACCTCCACAAGACTGAAGAATTCAACTTGAGATAATTTAAGGCCAGACCTAACTAACAAGGCAATGATGAAAGGCGAGAAGTATTTGACAAGCACCACATTTACAACAATGTAAGAAGATGTACGTGGTTTTGTACAAATGCAGCTTAAATCAATTTCTTCGAAATTATTTCAGAATGAAACAGTTTCATTAATGGATTAAAATGGAGTAGCAATGTACAATACAAGTATCAAAAGTGGATGTCTTTTTGGGGATTGGTTTGATGGAGTACCTTCTGTTTTCGGCAAAATATCTGAAGTGTAAGCAAATCAAACGGCCAAATAGACAGAAACAGAGAGAGAGAGAGAAAAATAGCTTAAAGTAAAAGTAAATAAACAGAGACATCAATCATGGCAAGGATCTAATAAAAGAAATTAATTGATGGCCTAAATTGTTCGAAGTCAGTGAATGGCGGGCGGTGGTGGTGGTGAGTAGAGGCGGCCACAGTGTGGATGGCGGGTGGCTTAATCGGTATCTTGAGGTCTTGGTTTCTATTGTGAGCATCGTATAACAGGAAACAGGCAGGAACAGACATAACTCATTTACTGCACACACATATCTATAGCCGGCTGTCATAAGGATAAGTCATTAATTAATTGCCTGGGATGTTGAATCATGATTTGTCATGCAGACGCAGCAAAAGCGCCGACACAATGTATGTTGCTTGAATGAAAGAACAGTTTTCTTCAGCTGCTTACAACAGGCCCACACTATGTAATCATTATGCTTTGATGACAGCATTGCTTAAGATAAAAAAAAAAAAAAACAACGAAAACAGAAAAGACATGCGGTAGGTATGTGTGGTGCTCTTGGTGCTGGCGAATAGAGCAGGCAAAAGGATATAGCGTAGTTATCATGAAAAGTGTCACACTTTAAGGATAATAAATTGCCTATTCTGTCAGAAACAAATTATCTTTTGGAACGTTAAGAGAAAACAAGTGAATATTTCATGGAGTTTCTCCGCAAACTGATTTGAAGTGGTTTACATTTCATTTTGTTGGCATGCGTTCTGTTGTTGAGCTAGTTATGTTACTTTTTTACTAGGAAGGTGTTCTTTCAATTTCAGCCCAAGATTGCCACCAACACTTTTCCGGACTTCATATTAAGTTCTGGTTGTTGAAACCTTGAGACTAAGGGCATCCAAATATTGGTATTTATTTACGAGTAATTCACTCTTATACCTTTCTTTATCCTAGAATCTTGCAATCAATATTTCACCCACTTCATCTGAAGCTTAAATTCGGGTAGATTTATATCGATCGAATATAACATATTAATCAGAAAAAGTAGGCATCTGTTTCATTTACAACTCTTATTTCATGTATTTATTATTAATGGAAATAATGCATTTAATTTAATGCACTAATTAAGTATTCGCCATGCGTTGTTTATAAGCAAAGCAATGTTATACAAATTAATAAAAATCAATAAGAGCTCTCTTAACGTTTTGGTGAAGGAACCTTTCCTTCACATCAAAATGTTTAGTTCGTGCAGAGTATGCCACCTAACTGCACTCAAGTTGTCGCAAAAATAGAGTTTTAAGCCACATGCATTCTTAATAGTTGCTGATGTCAAAAACATAAATTTTGCCTATGTGGGAATCTGATCCACATGGGAATTTACTCCACTCAAAGGGGTAATTTGCTCCACTTTTTAAAGTGGAATAAATTCCCTTAGCGAATGGGAAATAATTCATAATTGTTAGAGAAAGTAGTCCACTAAGAATAAAAAGTGTGAGAAACAATTATTGCAATTATTTTTTTTAACATGGACTCAGAATGTGATTTTTTCTTAAATCTGTACTAATATATAAAGTAAGACTTTTGTTTGTTTGTCGGTTGTATGTTTGTAGTCGATAAACCAACAAACAAACAAAAGTCATACCTTATAAATGTTATCGATGCATGGTGCGATGCACTGAATGTGCAGTAGGATACTCTGAAAGAAAAAGAAATAATTATTAATAGGAAAAAACATTGATTTTAA
>CAKKXW010000005.1:45628424-45651456 GCA_920937365.1 Sphaerophoria rueppellii
GTTTTTATCGGGCGAAGTAACACCACCTAAAATTAACTTATCATCGCAAAGCTTAGACTACAGTTTTAAAATAGAACTGCTACCGGCAACAACTTGGCAGTCAATATTTTGGGGCTTAACGGCATAGACTAGCGACTTCATATATACTCCCAGAAAATAGACAATTGGTGTCAAATCGCACTTAGAAGCCGTAACGTAAAACTATGATGAACGAAAAAGTCAGTTATCAATTTATTATGAACCTTTAGCGGTCTCCATTGACTGTAACGATCTCTATGCAGTAATTAATGTTACAATATTTAAATGAAACACATTTAATCTTCAATGAAAGTTTAATTAGGAATAATTTTAATTAATTTTCAGAATTTCATTCAGTAGTCTTCGAAGATAAACAGTTACTTTCGTTGCAGCCCCTAGCGGCGCCATGTACTCGGCTTTGGTACTACTTAATGTCACTGGTGACGCCTAGTAGCGTTGCTCCCAAAGCACTGTATTAAATTCACTTTGTTTTTTAATTTAATTTTTTTTTTCTATTTGGTTGCTATAAGAATTTGTTTTTTGTTGTTAACGTTTTTCCTCTCAAATTTATATTATTCATATTCTTTGTGTGCTTCTTTGTAAAATTAATTGAAATTTTTCTTGCAAAATAATAAATCAAAAAGAATATAAAAAAGTCAAAATAAGGAATTTTGATTCAAACCAAGAAAATATAATTTAACAGCAATCGAACAGCCACAGTAGACTGCTTACGCGACTCCCAAGTTACAACACCTACCAGCCAAGAAAAAAGCGTAATCACTATCCAGTATAAGACTTTCGGTCATCACAGCTACCCAATCGGCATCCGCATACTCCCTCAGTTGGTCACCAGTTTTCTTAAAAGAGAGTTTAGAATTAGATGTACTATTTTAATACCTCAACATGTGTTTGGCTGCGGTCATACCCAGCAAACATTTTGGTGAAGGCTCAGATTTCCTTCAGACAATGTGAAGAATATTTGTTTGAACAAACTTCATTTATCTGATTAAATTCTGACGATAGACGAAAAAGCTACAATCTTTTACTTGCAAGACAAAACGAGCATGTTGACATTTGGTATTCATTCATATATGTGAGCTATATATGAATGTACACAGGCAAATCTCAAAAAAATATTCTGGTATATAAATGAGGAAGAACGAACTTGCGTAGTACATATTTGTTTTCCTTAATTCCTTTTGCAAAGGGGTAATGATAACGGCACCTAGTCTCGAAAAGAGTGAAACAGATTTCGTTAAGAACTGACGCGTTTAAGTAAGTACTAATACTTTAAAAATAATATTAAATGTTCAATTATTTTCAGAAAACAAATACGTAAATTTTTGATTATTATTCCGTTTCTTTTTCAGATAACACGAAGGCGAAGAAATACCTTCACTTAAGAGAATCATATTGTATTCATTTAAATGATTCAGACAAGATTCATGAAGTAATCATTTAAATGAATATATAGATCTTTATATACGTTCATTTAAATGAAGATTTTTCCAATCATAAATAATTCACTAAAATGATTCAAATCGGTGTCCAAGAGCCCAGGTAAAAGAATTCAAAATGATTCTTTTATGAATTCTTTTTCGGTCGAGTTGTTCAGTTTTTTGATTTAATTATGATTCAATTCTGAATGAAAATGTTTGCTGGGTATGTTCCTTGTGCGGCTCTATGTTAGATTGAGCAAATTTCCTAACAGCATACATGATGTCTGGCATAGTTTTTATGGCAAGATACATCATAGACCCAACCAAAGATTGGTATTCCTTGACATCAACGTTAGAACATGAATTCTAACAACATCTTATCAGTTTTTCACCTGGATCCAGAGGAGTGTTACATTTTCTGGTTAAAACCATACCAGGGGCCCTACTATGTAATTTGATTCTACTTTTGATTCTATTCGAAACTCATTTGCGATTCTACTTTCAAATCGTATTATGTATGAAAGTAGAATAGAATGTTAATAATGCCAAGCTACTTGCTAGAAAATTTGCGATTTTCGAACGAGTCTCGGATTTTTTGACATAAACAAAAATAAACAAAATTTGCTGTGGAAAAAATCATTCGAACTTCAAATTTAAATTGTGGAGTGATGTGTACATATTTTTGTTTGTCATTAGCGCCTGTGGTGGGACAGTTTGTTTATCAACGTGTAGGTCCTAGGTTCATTATTCGCACCATTTAGATTCGTTTTTATATACAGGTAGCCCTTAACGACGAACATGCTCGTGGACATGCTCGTTTGCATATTGCATTTTTACTTACACGTCAAACATCTTCATTTTTTGAAGTGTGAAGATGTGTTAAGAAGAAGCGCAAGTCGCTAGGCTCATGGTCGTTTCAGAGAAAAAAAATAAGATTTGCTCGCGAACATTTCCCTACTTCCTACATGGGGAACCACGAAATCCACAATGGGGAAAATCAAAATTTGTGGGCAACAGCAAACAGTGTGTACAATTTTTAGCGAGCACGAACGGACCATGTTCATCTTTTAGGGCTACCTAAAGGCAACTGCATCGGATGAAACCACGACAATGTCCATACAACATACCAAAAACATCTTCGTCGGCTGTATGTTGTTCGCTGTTGTCGGAGGTATTGAGCACCGCCAAACCTTACATTCCACTCATTCTTTTGATGGCTTCGATTAGGTACAATAGTTCACCGACCTTTTTACCAACATTTTGGCAAAAAAAAACTTCTAAAGCCGATCTGTTCGATTTTTGCCTTGTTTTGAATTCTACTTTCGATTTCCATAGTTCTTTGAATATGCGAAAGAACGTACAAATATACTTGGCACTACTAGAACTGTTCGACTATCGCATTTAAAAACATTCTTAAAGAATTACAGAGTATGAAATTTGAGAATTCGAATAGTTTTATTGTAGAATCGAATCACATAGTATCGAATTACATTGTTAGGCCCCAGTATCCTTGTTTCGACTTATCTCAATGCTTAGGAAAAAATCAATTGAACCCTTGTCGATCAAATCAAAAGCGTCAGCAAGTGCTTCTTTTGTGCGAAGAACGGAATATTTTTGTGTGCATGCGATGATTATGTCATCAACATAAACTACGACAATGTAAAGTTCATCCTTTTTGTTTTTCATACATCCACATTTGGTACTAAAAAATCAGTGGCTTTTCAACTGGCTGGTCTAAGGTTCAAAATCCAAAGATGAGAACTTAAAAATTGTTTCAATAAACAATGAAAATAGACAGCACCACTAATGAAAGGAGTCTGAAGATCGGCTTGGCAACCGTGAAATACCTATGACTCCAGCCAAAAATGGAATTGATGGAAAAAAAGCCGTTGGTGGAAGCACCTCTAGAAAAAGTTGTTATTATTCACATACAAATGAAAAATTTGCAGATGCACAATAATGTATCAGGAAAAAGTGTTGGTAAAGCACGAAGAATAATATGTGAAAACAAATTTGTCGCGTACTTATTTTAAAACTTAGCCCCTGGTAGTGCTAACTTGATGCAAAAGTTAGCACTACCACCCCAGATTAGCTAAACTGGACATTCGAACCGAAAACTAAGTATGCAAAAAATTGTTTAGGTTTAGAAAAAACAAAACTTACAGTTTCTAAATCACAAATGGTGCCAATGTTAAATAAACTTCCTTTTTCACTCCAACATAATCTGAACAAATCTGATCGATTTAAATTATTGAAAAGTATGAATGTCAAATAAAAAAATTATTTTGAAAATTTATTATATTCTATATTCTATTCAAATAGGCTGAAAGATTAGTACATACATACATATGTACATGTATATGTATGTACTTTTAATGAAGGTAAGAACAATGTCTGCAGTGCAGACTCTGCACCGTCTTAGAAAACGTAGGAATCTAGAATGCTGGAATTTTGGTGACATCACATATATGATGGTTCCACAAGGAGTGTTTGATACATGATCATCGGGCCAATGAAGTTTTCCCCTTCATCTGCGACACAACCGCGATCCGGTCCTGGCCTCCTTTTATTCTTTTTCATGTATCACGACGTCTACCAGTTCCGTACGCCATTCGTCCAGCGCAAATTTGGTCTGGAGCGCTATTATTATTTTTACCATGTATAATTGATGCGCAGTTATTGTACTTAGGTCTTTCCGGGCCGGTTTCTCTTTGTTTATACGATCTGCATAGGTGTCCAGCCCACTCAATTTTTATCACGAAATCTGCTTCTTTGTTATATCGGCTCCGGAATCGTCTTTGCTCACAAACGGGGCTTAGCACCCAGGTCTCGGATCTGTAGTGAGTACTGGTAAGAATATCGTCTTAACTGGAAAATTTCAACATTGATTTTCAAATTTAAAATAGAGAGTTCTTGATTAAAAACTCATAAATTCATTGGTTTTCAAAGGGAAAATTGTATGAAATGGAATTTGCATTGGTTTTCAAATGGAAAAGTGGAAAATTTCAAAGTTGGTTTTCGAATATGAAATAGAGAGTTCTTGATAAAAAAAAGTCGGAAAACTCATTGGTTTTCAAAGGGAAAATTGCATGAAATTATAAGTGCACTTTTTTGCATATGCAATAATGTAACATTTTTTATGTGGAACTCCTATGCTAACGAAAAGAACCAGCACGAAATTCATAGGAGACAGCGCGCCAGACCAAATTTACGCTGGAAGCCACAATTGAATTGGTTGCTCGAAGTCGTGCAGTGTAAGATGTTCTTGATCAAGCAATACTTCGTTAAAGACACTAATCAAATTGCATTTGATTAAGAATAATTGTGCAAACTATTGAGATGAAGTTACATGATCAACAAAAGTACATATGTGCATTACACCATTATGCAAGGTGTGGTCAATCAAAGTGTTGGTATATATTTTTGAGATGACCCCGGTGGAATGGGGAAATCATTTTTGCTAGCATTAATTTTACCATCAATACGATCTGAAACTAAAACAAAAAAGCTTTGGATCCTGCTTCTTCTGCAATTGCGAGCGCGTTATTAGTCTTAAACCGACATGACAATATTTTAAGAAAAAGTCGGCAATGGCCGAATTGTTGTGTTCGATGAGTGTACAATCTATAATGACTATTGACTCAAGGCCAAAAAATGTGTGTTTGTGGGTTAGATTTGAACACACCATTTTTTTCACACGGAAAATAATTATACGTGGAAAACCTCCAGTTTGCTTGTGATGACCAAACTTTATTGAAAACATATTCCATCAACGTTCACAACATTATAAATAGGCCCTTATCTCTCACATACTCATATACCAGATACGCACTCACTAAAACCAATACGATATACATATGTATTTTAATAGTCTAGATATTTCATACATCAAAACAACGTTTGCCGGGTCAGCTAGTTCAAATATAATTGACATTTTTTTTTTGATCAAATAAAAATATTTGTCACAATTCTCAGACGTAATTGAGTGTTCGTATATTGATCAGTTTTTTTTTGTAGTGCTAAATACAACATTTTTAACATTTTTTAACATTTGAACCATTTGTGATTTGAAAAGTATACATTTTATTTTTCCTAAACCTTCTACTCTAAGACCTCTTGCATTTAGAGAAAAAAATAGGAAAATCGGTCAACCAGTGTGCCCGGGTAGCGAACGAACACAAAATTTAGGCTGTTCTTTTATATATATAGATTACTTATAGAGTGAAATATTAACAGGTGAAAGTTAAAGATTTTTGTGTTGTGGGTTGTTAATAGTATACATATTCAAATAAACTTCAATAATAGTCAGTTAACAACATTTTTTCCACAAGAATGAGATACATAATTTCTTATATGCAGATTTTTTGATGCTGAAACTAAATCCAGACCCAGAATTGTATAGACACAGAATTATCTAGACACAGAATTGAATCTAGTACGACATAATTTCGAGATATGCTCATCTCAAAGTGCTCGAAACACGGTTTTTGGCGATGTTTGAAGTAAGTTTATGTGGACAGAAAATTTGTACAGACATCTTTAACAAAAGCATTCATTAGAACATTAGAACATTTCATAACTCAGTTGGCTGTTACAAAATTGAAAAATATAACATAGCTAATATTAAAGCACCGTAGCTAAAATTTAATTTCTTTAGAAAAAAGACCTGTGACAATCAGAGAATCAAATTTTGTTGACCAGTGTAATCAATCTACCAACGCATGAAGCACACAGAAAAGTCTGCTTTTGTGAGTGTAACGTAGTCTCAGCATACACGTGAAGAATGTCATCACTCTAAATACGGCAGTTTTGCTTACCGTCAACAAATAACTACTCCTCTCTTTTGGTCTTCGTCTCTTCATTTGAATCATATATCCGTCCAATTAGTTGTAACCTTCAAATTTTAACAAATGTTTGACCTCTTATAATACCTTTTTTGATACTGTATAAAATGTCTTTTAGTTACTATTTATTTTTCCCTTATCATAAAGTAAACAAAACCAAATCAAAACATACTTATGTATTATATTCGTTTTCTTATTGTTTGTATTCGGCAGAAAACAGGAACGTTAACTTTTCTTTTCCTTACGTGACCAAAGCTTCGTGTTCCTGTAAAATTAATAAGTTTTCATGTAGAGCTGCTATCTAAACCAGACACGGATTTCAGATCCACAATTTGCATGTACCTATAAAAAATACAAAACAGGCACCCAACAAAACTAACGTGTGTTTTTCTTGTAAGCACATTTCCCCAGACTTCTGTAGAATAGATACTTGATACTCTCATATACATTTTATTAGAGGAATGGTAGCCTTCTTGAAAAAAGTGTAAAGAATTTAGAAATATAGAAAACATTTATATCGGTTAAAAGCAAAATTCATTGCATTCAATTTTTGTTACTTATTTCAGTCCGTTGACTTGTCGCAAGATTGTGTTTATTATAAATGGGTTTCATCACTAAAAACATTATGAAAACTAACCCAAGACTTTCGATGAGTATTTTCCGAGGGGACGGAGTGTTCCCACCAAGGCACTCCCAACGAGCGAGGCGACGGCAGCGAATGAATTTCTTTTTATGGAATCAACTGTGGCGTCTTCAGTTCCAGTTAGGCCGAACTACTTAGTCTTGGTGAACACCTTTACGAGCTACTTCGACTTATTTGAAGCCCAGGTCGTGAAAGGAGCGGTTTTTATGGATCTAGCACATGGAGTTTCATTACGTGTCTGGTACCTACTCCAGGTTGGGAGTTGTACGTCGCGGTGACTTCCCGACTACGTAGAAAAACATTTAGTTGCGAAGCAACAACATGCCTCGGAAACGGATGGATAGACTGATTACGACCCAAGCAAATGTTTTAAGGACAACGAATTGCTGATATGCACTTGGAATGATAGTTAGTTAGTTAGTTAGACCGCGTGCTGCAGTACAAAAAGCGGAGACCCTAAAATGCTAAGGGATGGACCGGGCAAAAGGAGGATGAAAAAATCGCGACATCTGCTATGGTAATTGTTATCGAGCGTGGGAAGCAGACTCAAGCAAAACGTCTTGAATGATAGTTAGTTAGTTAGTTAGACCGCGTGCTGCAGTACAAAAAGCGGAGACCCTAAAATGCTAAGGGATGGACCGGGCAAAAGGAGGATGAAAAAATCGCGACATCTGCTATGGTAATTGTTATCGAGCGTGGGAAGCAGACTCAAGCAAAACGTCTTGAGTTTCTAATATGTAGGCATCACGACCATCCGAAGTAGGGCTAAATTCGGCAATATTAGCCAAATATGCGCGCATGCCTCCACAAAGGAGAAAAAGAACGACTCCAAAGACGAGTTCTACGAGCTCCTCGACAAAATATATTAGCAATGTCCCAGCTATGACATTAAAATTGTCCTCGGCGATTTTAATGACAAGCTGCGCAAAGAGGACATCTTTTGTGGAACAGTCGGAAAGCACAGCCTGCAAGACACCACTTCAGACAACGAATTAAGGCTGATCGATTTTTTGAGATGAAATGTTGTGGTAGCAGGCACATGGTTCGCACTTCTCAACATCCATAAAGGAACATGGAGGTCTCCTGATCAATCAACCGTCAACCAGTTCACATTGCCATCGACGGAAGGCACTTGCCCAGCATTCAAAATGTTCGAACTTTCCGAGGAACTAACATCGATTCGGACCACTACCTCATCGGTCGTAGCCAAGGTTGTGCTACGAATATCCTGACAACGGCCAAAACAAGGAATTGCGGCAAGAAAAGTGGACGTCGGACGGCAACAATTGCAAGAGATCGCCAGATCCTTCTCTGATCGAGTATCAAGTAAGCTCTTAAGAAGCCGTATGCCGCCAACATCAAGTATCGAAGACCAGTGGCAACATTGCCAGAAGCACTTGAACGCATCATCCCAACCAAACAAATGTAGGTTGGCATTGATTTCTTGGCATTACTTCCTTTAAAAAGCATTATTACAAAAAAAAAAAAAACAAAGAAACAAATAAATTCAAGAACTCGAATATAAATACGCAAAAAATCGATTTTCTTCCCACCTAAATTGTTATTCCCTAAAAAAAATATTTCGATTTAAACCGCAAAAAAAAAACATTTTCTTCTATCATTTTCGACTCCTTATTGAATATCGATTTCAAAGCGCAAAATAGTTTGCATCATTTCCCAGAGGCAATTTCTGTCAAAAACATAATTTACTCAAAACCTTTCCCGAATCATATTGTCTATTTTATACATGGCTATTGATTGTCAAACGAATAAAACACAATCGATCCCATGGGATATTGAGTTGGAGAATTCCCATTTTCAATATTAGCCAGAGCTGAGGGCCGGCTGGTCAAAGTCATCTCCAATCTTACCCCCAAACAAAAATCACTTCAGCATTTCCTATGGGTAGAAATTTACAATTCCAGGGAAATTCAGACTTGGGCTTGGGTGTGTTATCATGGTTGGCCTTTCTTATATCTTTTATATTATGAAATATTTCTTTTATACGTCCTTACACCTACTTGGAATACAAAAAAAAAAAACACATAAAAAAAGAAAATATCTGAAGCACCTTACTCGGTCCTAATCTGATGTTTGGAATACATTAACGTTGACTGATATGAGATACATATACCTCGGCACAATGGGAGTTTGGGAATAATATTCAGTTTTCAAAGTTTTCAGAGTTGCCACTACCAAAATTAATAGCAATTGGGTGTAGTAAAAAGGCTTTGTAAAAACAAAAATAATTCCTTTAAATATATTCGTAAAACAAATAAACCAGGCCAATCGTTTTCAAATTTTTTAATTACACAAGGAACAGTCAACAAATACTAAGTAACTTTGAATTTATACGTTTTCTTAGTAACTTCTTTGCTAAAGAAGAACAAACAAAAAATAAGTGTGTTGGGATCTAAACTTAACCGCTGCATGTTTTACATTCAAAAGCTTTTCTATTAAAAGCGTATTAATAATAAATAATTTTACTAAATGATTGTGCAAAAAACAAATAAGAAAACACTTCGGAATACTGTTATATTCTATAGTGGCAACTCTGATTGAAACTGCACACAATAACCTTAAACCTTAAAGAAGATAAACCAACAGTGATTGTGTTTGAAGATGCTCCAGGGACTCCAGATTCCAGAATTGTATATTTTGCTATTTTGTTCAGCTTTCTATGTGTACGAAAAAAAGGAATATCTCTTCATATTTTAAAAACTCTGGTTACCTTGAAGATTAGCGAGTATCTCAACAAATTCAATGTTTACAAATTAAGTTTACCACGCAATATTGATTGGTGGGAAGGAGCACTGAATTTATTGAGAATAAAATTTAGATTTTATTTTTGCAAACTGATGCGAGTCATTTTGGTCTTGAATTCGTGCTTTGCCATCTTTTTGCGAATGTATCAGATGAGTCTATGTTTGATTGTTTGAAGAGCTATTTTCGACTTGCGTCCATACAAGAGGCATTAATGGCGTTACGCTCCTCATGGTCACTGTTGAGAAAGAAAATTGTCCGATAAAAAATGAAACACCTAAATGTCTTTTAGTCCTTCTGTTATGGGTTCGGTTCTTGTACCAAATTTATCTAAAGTGGTAAAGTTTCACGTTTCAGTGGAACTTCTTTGAATTCAAGTGCTTTCATGATTTGAATGTTGGGACTGCAATTCGCTCTATAAAATCTAGTGCGACAAGACAAGAAGAGATTTCAACGAATTTTGTAAAACTAATTCTACCGGTACTTCTTCCTTTCCTAGTGTACATTCTTAACTATTGCATTTACAGTCCACAATTTCCGGAGTAATGGAAGAAGGCCAAAGTAACTCGTTTTCCAAAAAAAAAAAAAAATCAATACCAGCTGGTCCATCGTTCCAAACATTTTGAAAAGAAATTGGCTCAGCAGATTCAGGAAGATTTGGATAGGCATAATAAATTTTCTATATGGTAATCGGGGCTTAGGAAAAACCATAGTTGTAAAACAGCTGTCATCAAAGTCAACTCAGACTTAAAGGCCGCAATGGATCGTGATGAATTAGGTGTTATGGTGATGCTCGACATCTCTAAAGCCTTTAATATAGTATCTGATCAATCTTTTAGTCATAAATAAAATTCTTGTTTAACTGGAAGGATGTGGCGTGAAGGCTGTTGCCTACGCAGATAATTTGTTGGTATTGGTATGAGGAAAGTTCACTTCCGTGATAAGCATTGCTAAAAGTGAGCAACTGGGCTACAAGCTGTGGCTTGGGTGTCAATCAAAGCAAAACTGAACTAATCCTCTTTACTTTTACCAAACCAAAAGAACCTCCCTTCACCCTCCCCTCCCTTCACTTACCCTCGCCACAACGTTGAAAGTCTTTCCTTGTCTTCCAGCGCTAGATCTTTGGGAGTAATACTCGATATAAAGTTAAACTGGAAACTTAATATTGAAAAAAGAGTCAACAAATCCAGCATATGCTTGCAGTAAAACCTTTGGCAAAGAGTGTGGTTTGCAATCGAAGATGATTTTGTGGACGTAAACCGTCCAACGTCTATGGTTCGATTGTTCGGTGGCCCGCACTTAGCAAAGCCTATAATATAACAAAACTAAAAAAGGTTCAGCTTGTGTTGGCTCCACTGGAGCCTTACGGTCATGTCCGTCGGATGCCCTAAACGTTTTTCTTTACCTCTTACCAATAGACATGCACATCAAATATTTAGTATCTTGCAGCGCGTTGAAACTTAGGGAATCGAATAGTTGGTATTCTAAACCCTATGGTCATAGTAACATAAACATTAGGTTAGGTAAGGTTATATTATAATATATGGGCTCACAGTTGGTTTTGTTACCGTCATACTTAGATCAATGTTGATGTATTGTAACTTCTGAAAAAGATTTTTAACCTATAAATTCTATGGTTGCTCAAACCATTTGGTGGACTTCACAAAGTTCAGTAGGCGATTGCCTGGGAGTTCAGATAGTTCTTCTAGTTCATTAAAGAAATAGTTGCCTAAAAATGTATTTCTAGTTTGGCAGAGTGTTTGTCAGTGGCATAAGAAGTGAGTCGTGTTTTCGTGCTATTCTTTCGTTGCCGCAGCCTCGACATTATGTCGTCTGTGCACATCACATCTTCTTTTTGTGGTAGCCAAGCGGGTTACGTCCCGTTATTACGCTTATGAGGGATCTCAGGTTCGGTTTTTTAAGAAATTAAATCCTATCGGATTTATTCTTGTCGTAATAAGGCCAGAGGTTCCTGGTGTTACCGCAGGTTTCTAGTAGGTTCCATCTACCATTTGCTTTTTGATTGATATTTTTACTAATGTTTCGTTTTAATTCGCATTGAGGGATTCCGATGCTATGATCTATGAGAGAGGGATCAAGTATTGAGCTTTCTCTTTCAAACTCATTGCCTTTTTCGTTTCCCAGCACACCACTGTGACCGGGAACCCAGCAGAGTCTTACGTTATGCTGCATATCAGGAACCCTTAGCTCTTCGCGACACCAAGAAACAAGCTTTGACTTGATTTGAGTGGCAAGGATCGCTTCTATTGCTGCTAAGCTATAGTTATATATACGATTAGGTACTACGTACTAACCTAACCTCTTCGCAGTGCACATCTTTTCGACAAAAACCGACTATTGCACCGCTACTGTGGACCTAACTGCAAATTTAAAAGTTATAATTCCATCCCGAAAAAGTGGGATGATAACTTAGTGACGAGAGGCTGCGACACAACTATTTTCACTGACAGCTCAAAGATGGAGTGTTGGGTTGGTGTAGGAATTTTCCTCGAGTCTTTAAATGTCTCTAGTTCTTTTCGGCTTCCTGACTTTTCTAATGTCCTTCAAGCTGAACTATTTGCAATTAAGGAATCATGCAAATTACTAAAACTATATCCAAATCAAAACCGCAATACAGCTACTTTTTTGGTCAGTCAGGTGGCTATTCAAGCGATTGGCTCGTTCACATCATATTCCAAAGAAGTTCAACAATGCCGAAGTAAGCTCGCGCGCTTGAACATTGGACTCAGGGCCACTCTTGTCTGGGTTCCGGGTCACAGTGGCTTTGAGGGCAATGAACGGGCTGAGGAACAGGCTAGGCAAGAATCAGCCCTCACTAAGCTCACTTGCAGCAAGAGTCAAAATTCTTTTGTGGGCTATGAAGGGCAAAATCTTCTCAATTTTTCTCGATGAATCAAACCACAGGTGGAGTAGCCTAACCAACTGTATCATATCTAGAAATATATGGCCCACCTCCAATAAATCCCGCACGGAACACTGGCCTGTTGTGGAACATACGCATCTAATCTGGACATTCCCCACAAAATTTTTGTCGTAGTTGTGGGGACCAGTGGGAAAAGGAAACTGTCACTTCTTGTGTAAGTGTCCTGCGCTGGCCAAAACGAGAGCCAAATCATTGGGAAAGTCCTTCTTCAATGACCTAAAGGAGATTTCCGAACTCAGGATCAAAGATTTGATCTCTCTTCTAAACGCAGCAAAGTGGATTTGAAGCGTATTTTAAACTGATTGTTACAATTCCTCTTCAAACTTGAGATCGTCAGCTAGCTAACTTAAAACAAAAGCTCAGAACTTTATATAATCCCTCTTTTAATTTTATAGGTCAAACTAATTTTTATGCTACCAACACGGCGCAACTCAACGCTCGTGGCCGCCATTGGAAACCAAAATTTCATTTGCTCACATTTTGGTCTTGAATTAATCCATAACTACTTAACAAACCGTTTAATGGTATTACAAACTTAAATTCTAGTTCGTATCTTGTCAGTAAAGGTGTCCCTCAAGGTTCCGTTTTAGTACCAAACTTGTTTAGTGTCTACGTAAATGATCTGCCAGATATAATTGAAAATAGCTACATTGTATCATTTCTTGTGCAAGTGTTCGTTTGTTTTAGATTGCCTACTAACAACTAACACTGCACTAAGTGATGAGCCGGTCTCTTAACACAGTTTATATAAAAATAACACTAAGAAAGCGCATCTGACAGTATTTAAAGATCTACCAACAATGCTCTTTGTGTATCGATACAAGTACAGAGCTGTTATTTTTTTTGACATTTGACAAGAAGAAATTACGCCATTACTAAAAATGGAGCGATACACGCTTCAACGACGCGTTGAAATTATTAAAGTTCAATAAGAAAATGGTAAACATTTTGCAGTCACAGTTCGCAAAGCTAAAGCACTTTTGGGTCGCCGTGAAGCACTTTGACGAAGCACAATATAGAAATTGGTGGAAAATTCGAGCTGTTGGGACAAGTTTGTGATGTGAAGAATAAAACCCAAGCACGTTGCTCAAGAACAACTGAAAAATTGCTGTTGTAGCCCAAAGTGTTGAAAAAACCCAGGTTTGTACATTTCACGTCGTGCTTTGCAATTGGGCAGTCCACAAGCTAAAGTTTAGTTAACACTTAACATTAAGTCTGCCGATCACCAACAACTTCGTATCTTTGCTGATTTGGTCCTTGATATGCATGAAAATGATCCGGAATCCCATGGAAAAAATTATCTTGACTGATGAGGCCCATTTCCACCTCGGTGGCTACGTCAACCCAAGAGTTATTGTTGAGAAGCCGGTTTTGCGATTTGTTATGGAAAATTCTATGAAAAGGATATGGTCCTCTGTTAGCGTTGTCGTGGTGGCCATTTGACTGATGTTGTTTTTCATTATCAATGGCATACCTTCCTCTTTTTGAAATAAAAATCCCATCATTTATCTTTAAAAAAATTGCATTTTTCTTTGAATATCAAAATTACACCTCATATTGTAATTATTCTGTTGGCATTTTGATTTAGTTCTTACGACTTATTTCGGTTCGACCCGCAAAGTACAAGTATGCCATTATTTTTCCTTTACAAATAATTAAAACCAAACAAATGGAACAATGAAGAAAAGGTCATATAATGCACTCTAATGCATAAAGAGAAGTTACTAGACCAGGATTACAGAATTTTCACAACTTTGGCTATACCTAGACCTACTCTTATTTCACACTTTCCTCACTTTCTCCCCTTAAGTTAATTCAATTTACTTAAAATGTTTAAAACATTTTGTGGATACAAAAAAGTCTTTTAAATTAAATGAATATGTACATATATTTTGTACTTTCAAATCTGTGCACAATAAATCTTACAAACATATGTGTGGACAACAATTTTTATGTCTATTTCTCTTTTTCCATCTCTCCGTCCCTTGTGCTCAGCTTGTACGCAAATAAAGTTGATTGTCCGCAAAAAAAAAATTAAATAAAAAAAAAAAATTAAATCAAAAACCGAAAAAAAGAAATTTAACCTAAAAGCAAACAATAATAACTTGATGTCCCGCAAAAGTTTCGCTCTTCTGTGATGTTTGTGTCTGTGGGAAAAAATAAAAATATACTGTACGGATGTTGCTTGTTGGTTGAACATTACGTGAAAGCCATTACAAAATTAGGATTTTTGTTATGGGACCGGAGGCGACCTATGTTATCTATAAAATATGTAGTACATGTATGTTGCGTATGTCCTGTGCACTCAAAGTTTTGTGAAAAGTGTAAGCATACATACGTTATGTACATATGGAAGCGATTTAATTTGAAATATGTGTAAGCAACACCACCCTCACCATGTCCGTGGCTTTTCAATTTGTAAAGTGAAAAAGTCTGAAAAGTAAAACCTAGAGAATCAGAAGGCTGCTCTCTCCAAAATAGATGACTGTAGATTATGTTTGTATTAAATTTTTAACATTCGTATTTTTCTTACAGATCTCTGATTTTATCCGTACTTCTTCTTAATCCTTAAAATAAACTCGAATGTAAGCTACAGAAACAGATATCACATCAGGATCCTGTTAATTTAAAAGCAAGTTACTTGACAAATTGCGTATAAGAGTTAGAAAGGCACTGCTATGTAATGTAGTCCTGAAAATCCGGACGGAATGAAAAATAGATCCAGATACCGGACAAGATTTGTGGATGTTTATTTTTCTTTTTTAAACTTTTCGAAAGTTTACACCACAATCGCAACCACAATCAGCCGATGGACTTTTATTTAAGTATTTTTAAAACGAAATATGTGCCAATGTCAAGACGTTAAAATAATGGTCTAAGGATATATTCCTTTAATAAAACACTTACACATTCAAATCGTAGATTAGACATGTAGGTACGTGCGGAAAGACTTTAATTTTTTGGATCTCCTAAGACCTACCAAATTACAGTATTACACCCATGCGTGTATACAACAGCAGAATAGTTTTAATATAAACCACAAGCTGCTGGGATCCAAATGATGAGGCATTTTAGAGCGAAATCAAATGAAGTAGGTTTCAAGTATGGCATTCGGTGAATTTAAATCGTTTTGAAAATTATAAGGAATTTTTTTTTTAATAAACCTAAGATTTCTATCCATGTAGGAAGCTTTTTAAATAGATTAATACCTGATTATAATATTTTCTACTAAGTTAAAACAGATATAACTATGGGAAGGTACATTCATCCATGTAGGACGGAAGTCAAAAAGAAAACAAAAAGCAGTCCATAAAGTTTTTGGAATATCCTATTTTTTTTTACTTATTCCGGTAGGTATCAAAATCGAGCGTGTCCATGGCTTAGTGGTTTTTTGCGTTGGCTTCTAAGTAGAACGTTCGGGGTTCGAATCCTACTCGTGTCCATAAAGTTCTCATTTAATCTTTCACGGGCATTGCCTTTTGCGAAGAACTGACAAAACATCCAGATTAATATCTGTCATAAAAAAAGAACAAAAAAAAAGTGCTTATCAACTTTGCCTTTCGGAATCAGTGTTAAATTGTAGGTCCCCTCGATTCTTCACACGCCCTCAGTAAATTGTTGATGAGAGTAAGCCACTTAGGCCCTGGCTCTTCAAGACCTGTCGCGCCACTCTATTTATTTATTTATCAGAAACGAGCTTAGACGCGGCATGAATGTTATAAGGTCATGATTGGAAATGAAAGCATCCTTTTTGGTGAGTACGATATTGAATAGTATGGTTAAGAAGTCCATAGTCTAAATTCGATATAACAGCGATCCCTGGCTCGCGAGATAAGCATAATTTTCCTGCTTGAATGACGAATGTTTACTACATTCACATCCATCCTATTAAAAAGCTCGTACACCGTTTTTGCTGAAAACTAAATCAGTTCTCTAAAAAAAGCAATTCCGCGCCGAATGAGATATGAGACCAATTTCATGTCAATATTAGGCGCGTTTTATTAGCTTCACAAACCCATATGGGTTTGGTTAAAAGATTAAAGTGGCTGCGGATACAGAATCAGCACACTTAGGCCAAAAGAAAAGGCCCACTGTGTTACCCCATATGGGTTACCCCATGATAAACAAAAAAAAAAAAACGAGACGCAAACCTCAGGTAAATTTTGTTTTGTTTTTCCACAAACAACTAGTTCTAATTAATTTCAATTGAATTGACTCTTATCCTATTGTCTTACAAAACTGTGGCTAAGAGTGGAATGCGCGTTTTTTTTTATTAATATGGCTGATATTAATATATCTTTCTACAACAACTGTAGTGTCCGTAGCTTAGTGGTTAGGTGCGTTGGCTGCTAAGCAGAACGTCGTGGGTTCGAGTCCTACTTGTGTCCATAGTTTTTATTTCATCTTTCACGGGCGTATCATCTGTCATGAAAAAGTGCTTCTCAACTTTGCCGTTCGGAATCGGCGTTATATTGTAGGTCCCCTCAATTCTTTACTCGCACCTAGAGACTTGTTGATGACAGCAAGCCAGTTAGGCCTTGGCTCTTCAAGAGCTGTCGCGCCACTCTACTACTACTACTACAACAACTTCTTCTTTGTATCAAGCTCGCCATTTTTATGTTACAAAATAAACCCTGTTGCGTATCGATGTCCCAGGTTGTTATTTTGAATGAAAAAAATTAACCCTAACCCCAATAAATGTATAATAAAACACGCCTATTATGTGTGGTTCGTGAGATAATCGATAAGAATAAACCTAAAGCCTATACGCAGGCAAACATACGAAAATACGTACATACACACACAGGCATCATTATAAAAAGGATTGATTTGGCTTATAGTGAACCCAAAACGTGGAGATACAATAAATAAATAAATAAATAAATAAATAAAAGTTCACTCGGGAGTATACTGGTTATTTTTCAGAAAAAATGTATTCTATTTAACAGAGGACTTGCGGTACCGTTCGCTCAGCAATTTTCAAATCGCCAATGCACAGTGTCATTATGTAGAAGTCATCAAGTAAGACTATGTTCTCCAGTTTGTTTTCCAATTAATGCTTTCAGACAAAGGTTTTCATTCATATTGCTCACTTGATGCTGAAAAGCAGAACACACTGTTTTCAAATTCTTCTGTCGATTTTATATTATTTCTTAAAAGTCATCGTCATATTTGCGCTTTTTGAGAACTTCCGAACCGAGGGCGGTTCCTTTTTTAACACCAGCCATTTTTCTTGCAAACAGCACACATATTTCAATGAGAATTAGGTTTACTTGTTAAATTACATGGATGATAAAATGGCCCTCAAGGAGATGCAAATATATTTTATCATTTTCCAGTGCCTTTCCACCTCATGTTATATAAAAGCAATTAAAACAACACTACTAATTTAATTTAATCGTTTCAGAATTTATATTTCATTAGCAAACATAAAAAAAGCAAAAACAACAAATTAATCTTCAAAGTAAAGGCCAAAAGTTAATTACACATAATTTTCCATTTTCCGGGATTTATTTTGTTCTGCATTAATAAAATTTAATTTGAAAATTAATTGGCGTACAATTATGTACCTCCGTTTTGATTTGCACTTTAATTTTGCCCTAACTCTTTAAAGCAATAATATTGGATGATTTTATAGCAAAACAATTTACACCATTCATGTATATATATATATATTTTTTTTTTAATCAAACGCGTTGTTATTTAAAACGTCATACCTATGCGATTATAAAACTGATAATCACTTACCAACATAATATGCATTAACGCTTTTGTAAATAGTTAATTACCACTCAACAAATCTCATTGACTTGAGCTTTCTGTCACAGTGTAATCTTATTTTGCCAATAAATAACAGTTATTCCGAAGAAAATGTATCTACTAGAGGACATCAACACTCCATTTAAGACTATTTTCATTCCACCCATAGGCAATGGCCTTAGTTTTTTTTTCTGTTTCTAGGGCTGGGCAGAGAACTCTATTGGCATAAAACCGACCAAGTTAAAGTATGCGGTTAATTTTTGTTCGTCTTTTATTTTTTGGAGAGGCCTACCACTAAGAGGATTAGGCACATAGCAAATACAATTTATTCCAGAAATCTATCCCATTTTGATAGACTCAGTATAGCTCTATCTGTATTATATAATATTGTTTGTGTGTCTGTGTAGGTCTAGGTATGTATCTATCTATATGCATACATATATTTTTCGTAAATGTAAGCAGAAGCACTAAGCACTCCAATTCTCCAATTTAAGTGTAGGGTAATCTGTTTTCTACTGTACGACGTTTGAGTATAGCATAAAGAAAAATGTTTTGCGTAAATAGGTACGTCCACAGATAATGTTTGGATAATATGCTTGCAATGGCTTTTAAACATAACATTTTAAACTTATACGAAAGTTGGGCATTTTCTACGCCTTCATGTTATCTTTGATAAGCTCCTTCTCAACTCTTTTATCGAGGTCTAACCGATCACCTGCTTCTTTTTTTTTCTAAACGGATTCCAAATCGCATTACAGACGATATTGCCTCAATATAGTCCATAACTTCAAAACCACTAGCTTTGTAAGCTATTTTGAAGAAAGAGTTTGTATAGTGGCATATTTCGCAGATGGAGCAACAAGCGTTTATTTCAATTTTTCAATTTGTGGTTTTTCTCTCTGTCGATACTAGTAAATAATTTAAGTAGGATTCAAGACGAAGACCCAAAACGCGCGCCGTTAGCTTCGACACCCCAGTACTAAATTAGATAAAAAATAAAATAAACAGAGTGGAGCAACAGCTCTTGAAGAACCAAGGCCTAAATGGCTTACTCTCATTAACAATTCTCTAGGTGCGTGTGAAGAATTGAGGGGACCTACAATTTAACGCCGAATCAGAACGGCAAAGTTGAGAAGCACTTTTCATGACAGATTGATACGGTTGGAAGTTTTGTCAGTTCTTCGCAAGAGGCAGTGCCTGTCAAAGATGGAATAAAAATTATGGGCATGAGTAGGACTCGAACCCACGACGTTCTGCTTAGCAGCCAAAGCACCTAACCACTAAGCTACGGACACTACAGTACCAAATTAGATACATTTTTAAAAATGATATTGACCACTTTGGCGCATGAATATTATATACATATTATTTTTTTCTTATTTGTACGTTTTGAGATAGATTTCTGGAAGAATTTGTTTGTTTCCTGTCCTTGTATTTTGGCTTTACTGTACCTTCTTTAGAGTGCATCTGCATGAATGAATTTTACTTTCTCCAGACTTTTATTCAACAAAAATGCATTCGTGTAAACATTTTTGGTGTTTACAGTGCATTTTGTTCGTAATCGGTTCTCGCTTCTAATCAAAACATCAGAGGGAGAGATATCGTCTCGTCTCGAATGTTTTTTGTTCTTGATATTTGATGAGAGCCTTTATGCTGGTTTCTCATTTAAGTGATTGAGTGCTTTTTTCAACTTTTGGTACAATCGTACATAAATTCTTTTCAATAACCAACTAAGTGCAAAAGAAAAGACCATCGGTTTGAGGGAGTGAAACGATAATATGTATACCACCCTTTCCTCAGTTTTTTTTTTTTTTTTTATCTTCTTTGATTCAAGTCTGAAGAATCATTTGCTAAGAGAAAAATTAAGGCCTTTGACATCAGAAGAAGAACTATGTTGTCGATGTGCGGTGCGCCTTATATGTTTCAATTAAATGAATTTAAGTTTGAATTATTATGAGGACTTAAGAGGAATACCTTGCTAGACAACAATGGTGTCTAGTCTCATTTTTTCTTTACAATTAAACAAACTCCAAATACGAAAAAAATGTTCTAACCTCGATAAAACTAAATTAATAGATATCAATTAGTTAAACAACGAATTTCTGTATTTTGAATTGCAATTAGCGAAAACAATCCTTAAGCGATCTCTTTTTGATCGCTTATGTTACATCTTTCATCTTACAAATCAAGTCGGTGTAACCGTAATTGTTTGCTGTGTCATCATCATCACAGGACTGGCCCGATCTTTTTCATGTTTTTCAAGACGATCCTTCCAGCTCAAATTAATTTAGCTAATGACTTTCTGGCCAGTTCCTCTTCTCTTATATCAGCAGGGTGTCCACCAAAATTTTTTAATATTAGGTTACTTATAGAAAACCTGCCAAGTAAAAAAAAAATTAACTAATTTACATTAGTTTACAAGTTTCTTTCCAAACTAATAGTTGATTCGATGTAAGTCCACTTAAAACATTTTAAATGCACCTACGAGTACTTGCTGAATCTTAGAACTTGGCGTTCTTTAAGATCTCATTACTCTTTGTGGCTGATTTGTTAGGCAGAATTTTTGTACGGGAGAACTTTGCTTTCTTTACATTTATGTCTTTGGTGTGATATCATTACTTTTTGCAAAGATTTTTTTTTGTTTTTTTTTTTTTTGATAAATTCATAAAACATGGGCGGATTGCGGGTACCATTCGTCTTTAGCAGAAAAGTCTAAAAACTAATTTTATTTCTTTATATTGACTGGTAGAATTGCTAGTTTGCCAAATAACAATATTCTACGATGATCAGAGGTGCCCCCATAAATTTTATAAAATTTATTTGTAAATGGATGGGTACCACGCCCCTCAATTGAAAATCATAAATTTCATATTTTATTTGTTCTATTGCACGTTGTACTTGTATGCCAAATTTTGTGATTCTACTGTACTCGAAAGTGCTCCATATAATTTATACTAATAATGTAAAAGTAGGTGGCTACCACGCCCCCTGATTGAAAAAAATTCAATTTTTCAATTTTCTTACTTGTATGTACCACATGATCTATCACTGTGCCAAATTTCAAGTTTCTATGGCAACGGGAAGTGCTTCATAATTTTGATGATCTGTCAGTGAGTGAGTCAGTCAGTTACGGTTTTCGTGATTTTTGGAACATTGTATCTTAGAAACTGCTTATGCTTAATACCTGAAATTTACTGAGGTGCTTCTTCTTGACTAGCTTAACAAATATTGTGAGGTTGAAGCTTTTGGCTTTTTTGGTATAGAAGTAAGAGGGGTGTGGATAATGCCCTGAGTTGTTTCCTGTAAATAAGGGTGTTGTGCCAAAGTTGCTAGAGAACTTGGCTGGGCACTACCGTGCCCCTTGATTGATTAATAAAAAATCAAATTGAAATATGTACCTCAAAATACATTTTATAATTTCTTACTAATTTGTTGATTTTTCAAATAAAAAAAAAATCTTAGAGTTTATTTTTATTAATTTTATATACTTTTTTTTATTAATTTTGTAAAATAAATCTGGAAATGCAGTAATCAAGACCATGTTTATAAGCTTCTTACATTTAAATTGCAAATTTTTGAATTGATCCGTTTTTAGATACAGAATTTTGAAAAAAAGTTTAAAAATATTTTTTTTTTAATCCAAAAAAAATGTTAAAGTGCTTTGAAAACAAAATATTATTTGGGCAATATATTTGAATTCCTTAAAAACAAAGAACGCTGAACTTATTATTAGTTTTTGATAGAATATTATAACGAATAAAAAACGTTTTTATGCTAGGTACCGTTTTGGAGCAATACAAAAATAATTATTTCACATTAAAAACACCCGCGTTCAAAGAAAAAAAAAATCGTGAATGTTTATAAAATATCGTGGGAGCCGTTTTAAAGAAAATTGAAATTTTTGGATTTTGGCCAAACAAATTGTATAATTATAATATTGTAACTGTGTAAAATAAAATAAAAAAAATGACCCATCCAAATTCGCTCAAAACACTAATTTTCATAGTTGGAGTTAATCAAACTAGTGCTAAAGGCTGTAGATGAGACAGACAGACGGAACGAATCGCCGGACCCATACTTTTTTCGACTTCTTTATCATCGTTATGTCATATTTTATCAAAATCTCAACCTGTTTTTACGAAATTAAATGCTTAGCATATATTTTATACAGGGTGATTCGCGAGCGTTGTGCCAAAAAGCTAGAGCGTATAGGTTGAGTTGAGACAAGAAAAAAATCGTATGGGGCGGGGGTCTATTCAGTCGTTATCAATGAACAAAATGATTAATCCAGGGAATATCCAATACTTTTCTACTTTATTGAGGCCTCATAAAATTCCAATTACAGAACAAATATTAAAAGAAAGGTTAATGTTTCATAAATTAATAAAATTAAAAGTCGAGGTAGGTAAAAATAAAAACAAAGATTTGCTTAGAAAAAAGTGGTTCTGGTTTTTTTTTTATTTCTCAAAAACGGAAAGACATTTTTGCATCCGGTCTTCTGTTTTCGACTAAAAATTAACAATGGCATTGAATTTATAAAACAAAATTAGTACTTAATTACATAAAATTTTGAAAAAACTTAGTTCAAAAATGATTTTTTTGTTTTTTTTTTTTTGAAAAT
>CAKKXW010000005.1:45664158-45675310 GCA_920937365.1 Sphaerophoria rueppellii
GGAACCGTTTGTTTGTTATTAGATTTTCTCGAAAAATGAAAGTCCGATCAGCGTAATTCAATTCAATTTTTTTTTTTTTGGGTTTTTAAAAAATATTTTTAATTTTTTTTTTTCAAAATTCTGTATCTCAAAAACGGATCAATTTTAAAAATTAAAATTGAAGTATAATAATTATGTATATTTACATGGTCTTGAAGACTGAAGACTGAAGACATTTTTGAAAAATTTTATATATAAAAAATTAATTTAAAAAAAAACGGCTCCGACGATTTTCAAAAAAAAAAAAAATTCAGTAAATCAAGAATAAGTTTTGAATTTGTTTGGCATTTAAATTTTTGGAATTAAATGTATTTAGGAGGTACATTTTCAAATTTTAATTTTTTTAATAAATTCTAATTATTTTTCTATATTGAGTTTTTTTTTTTGTGAGTTAAGTGTAAGCTGTAAATAAGAGTATAATCAGAATTGGTTAAGGTATATCTCTTATTTTAACACTACTTTTTGCAGTTTTTGGAACATAAAAGTAATCATAAATATTTAGTTTTAGCTTGCAGGAGCAAGTTCGTACGACCCAGTCGTGCATATTTTTTTTATTTTTTAATGCAACTCAATGTATGTTTGAAGCTCTGTTGCATTTCATGAATTCAACACGAGATTCTTTTGTATCCGGTTCATGTTGAGAGCTATTCAAATTCCGTGCCACTGAATTTTAACCAAACAGAAGCAACAAGCTACAACTTTCAAATTTTGGCTGCAGGTGGTGGTTTAACAGATGTCGAAAAGGACTTCAGTAACGTCAATGATTGTAAAGACGACAATAGAAAAATGTTAACAAAGAAAAAAAATTCTTTTAAGAAAATGTATTTATTTGAAAGAAGTGACGAAAAAAAAAACAAAAAAAAGAAAACAGACATCTGTTTTGTGAAGAAGTTTTGCCATTTTAATAAATCAAATTGTATGACAGTTAAAAGAACATCAGCATGAGTTGACATTATTTACAAGTAAATATTCCTCGTCTTTGATATACAAAAAAAAACTAAACATTTGATTCTCTTGCTGAAAATTAGAATAATAGGGACGTGTCTTTAAATTTCTTGATGACAACCAAGGGCGGATTCAGAGGGGGGCGATAGGGGCGATCGCCGCCCTAAGCCTCCTAAAATCTGATAATTTGACAAGCAGGATATAGTTTTAAAATAATGTTAAACATAACATTATATTCAGGTGAAAATAAAATTATAAAATATAGCCGTGTTTTACTGGGAACTCAGCTTAGCTTAGCAATAGGAATTACATGTCAAACAACAACAACCGAAAGCTGAGTAAAAATAAGTTAGGAATTTAAGTTAGGAATTTACACAAGATAAAGTACCGGCTACTCGACGCTAGAGTGAGCAAAATATGTATTTTTTAAATCTAAATGTTGGCAGAACCAAATGGGATTTTTGAGTTAGTGGTGAGCATAATGAAATGATTTCAATAATCGAGACAAAATTATTCGACTGATTTGAATAATCGAGTGATCATTCGAATTACAAAATGTTTGCTTGAAATTCTTAATTGTAAACACCAAACTTGATAATATGTACTAGTTGTTTATCAATCGAATATTAACAGTCGTCATTTAAGTACTGCTCGTAGTAATCATAATTCGATCTTTTTTCATTCGAATACTAATAATCGATTACTTTCATTTGAATGCTAATAATCGATTATTTTCATTGGAATACAAATAATCGATGACTTTCATTTGAATGCTAATAATCGATTATTTTCATTGGCATACTTATAGTCGTCATTCAAAAACTGCTCGTATTAATTCGATTTATTTTCAAGAGGATGCTAATAATCGATTATTTTCATTGGAATACTAATAGTCGTCATTCAAAAACTGCTCGTAGTAATTCGATTTATTTTCAAGAGGATGCTAGAAATCTATTATTTTCATTGGAATACTAATAGTCGTCATTCAAAAACTGTTCGTAGTAATTCGATTTATTTTCAAGAGGATGCTTATAATCGATTATTTTCAGTCGAATACTAATAAGTAGCAGTTGTACCTACAAGAGGTTTAAGAAATCATCCGAATGATTTCACAGTGCATAATCGAATGATATCGAATAGTTTCTTGAATCGATTAAATCGTTCAAATGACCCCATCACTATCACCATGACATTTTCTTTCTCTGACAGGTTTTGACAGTTCTTGATTGCAGGGATATCAAATTTTAAATATAAAATAGAAACTCAGTTTAAAGCTGAGTAAAGCGTTTTATTGGAATTCCTATTGCTAAGCTAAGCTGAGTTCCCAATAAAACACGGCTTATGAGTGCGACCCCTGTGGTAGACACGACCTACTTCCTAGAGGGAAAAAATAAAAAAAAAGAATATTCAATTGTTTATAAGAAATCAATCTGTAGTCAATATCTTTTCCTAGGAACCACAAAAATATATTCGCTTAAACTCATTTTCAACTGTTTATAAAAAATTATTTTAAAATAATATATTTTCTAACATTAGGTGTGTTTTTGTGACTATCAAGTAAAGTAAAGAAAACAAAATATTCAGAAAACGATCCAGATTCAAACTAGATTTTACTGTCAATTTTGATTTAAATTTAAATGCCTTCAGAAAATAAACTGACAAATTTTGACATTTTCCATACAAAATTATTTCAAAAATTAACTTCAGCTCCCTCTAAGTTTGAAAAAAATGTATCAACATTTCAAGTAAGTTTTACTCTCGATGAAAAGCTAAAGTAGAAACAAGTAAGTTTTTATTGTTGTTTTCTTTGTTGAAATTTTGCTTTACTTTACTGGGTTGTCACGAAAACACGCCTATTGATGAATAACATTTTTCGAACTATTGTTGCATTTTGTGCTGAAATCATCATAATTTTCACGAATAAATGATGAATTCCTTCAGATTTTGTTAGAATGTTTCAGTTTTTTTTTTTCAATCCGCTAATCCGATTTCACTTTAAACTTATTCAGTTTTCAATCAAGTAATTTTAGGCAAAACGAGACCAATTAGATATCAGTACCATGAGCGGTTCGCGAGATAATCATAATTTTCATTCATAAATGACGAATTTTAACTACTTTCAAATGTTTAATGCCAGTTCAAAATATGCTAAACTATCGCTGAAAACTTAATCAAAACTTAATTTCATGTTAATACTGTGAGTAGTTCTCGAGATATTCGTAGAAAAAAACGTAACGCCAATACACATATGCACACGCTGACATGATGATAAAATGGTTTGATGCAAAAATTTTAGATTAAAAAGAAAACGGACCCTTTACAATAACTTCTTCTGGGAAATCAAAAATATCAAAATTTTGCTTACATAATACCTTTAATAAAATCAACTTCAATTCATAAGACCAATTCCACCTAACACAAAATCACTGAGATCTCAGAGGTCTCAGAGATTTTATGAGTGGAACAAAAATTCTCAGCTGAGAACTGAGATTTTTTTGAAGGATCTCTGAGATGAAATTATTTTAGATTTAGATTTCTCACTCAGCTATTTTGACGTGACTGCAGGGCAACAATTTGTAAGGCATCCAGTTAACTCAATGAGACCTGAGAATTATGTTCCACCAAATGATTTTGGCACAATCAAAGTGACATTTTTAGGTGGAACTGGCCTCCTGAATTGACGTAGGACGCATTGTCATTGTTTGTGTGTGCGATGAAAAAGTATGGGTACTAAAACGGTTCAGTTCATTGCAAGAGAAGGGAAGTTGAAAGAAATGTTTTTTGATTTTGATTGTAAGGTCAGGTGCACACATTCGATTTTTCGACGCTGCGATACAGCGTCCTGAATTACACTGTTCTAAATTGTTTTGCACATATACGTCATTTTACCGCAAGTTCCATTCTCATTGAATATGAAAAATATGGAAGCATTTGTTGTTGGAGTATTTATTGATGAGTTGATGTTAGCAAAATATTTAACACTTATTTTCCAATAAGAGGTGCTATTATGATATTCATAGAAAAATGTCATTTTTTGAGATAAATGATCGGATGTTTATTTCATTATAAAGAAGAAGGTATGCCGTTAATAAAGAAACACAACATCAGCCAAATGGCCGCCACGACCACGCTTCCAGGACGATATCCTTTTCATAAAATTTTCCATAACCAAATCGCAAAGTGACTGCCCTATGTCCTCGATAGCCTCACGAATTCTATCTTTGAGGTCTTGAATCGACGCTGGGCTGTTGGCGTAGACCTTATCTTTCTCGTGGCCCCAAAGGAAGAAGTCGAAAGGTGTTAAATCACAAGATCTCGGTGGCCTAATGCGATCACCTCTTCGAGAAATAACACGGTCCGGAAACTTTTCCCGTAAAAGATCGATGGTTTCATTGCTTGTGTGGCACGTAGCGCCGTCTTGTAGAAAGTAAACGTTGTCCAGATCAATAACATCCAATTCCGGCCATAAAAAATCATTTATCATCTCTCGATAGCGCAATCCATTCACCGTAACTGTTGCTCCAGCCATTAACCGCACCAAAAAGTCACGCGTTGAGGATGGAGAGGCTTTTCAACAATATTAACTCTTGGGTTTTCCGAACCCCAGATGCGACAGTTTTGCTTGTTGACGTAGCCTCCGAGGTGGAAATGGGGCTCATCAGTCAAGATAATTTTTCGATGAAATTCCGGATCATTTTCATGCATTTCAAGGACCCAATCAGCAAAGACACGACGTTGTTGATTATCAGTCGGGGTGAGTTCTTGTGTTAACTGATCTTTATAAGCCTTGAGACCCAAGTCTTTATGCAAAATACGGTGTAATGAAGAACGAAGAGGAATGGCCAAACATGGGTTTTCTTCAACACTTTCGGCTGCAACAACAATATTCTCAGTTGTTCTCGAGCGACATGCACGGGTTTTATTCTTCACATCACTAACTTGTCCCAACAGCTCGAATTTGTTCACCAATTGCTGTATTGCGGTCCGACAAGGTGCTTCACGACGACCCAGAAATGTTTTAGTTTTACGAACCGTCTCTGCCAAATTTTCACCATTTTAATAGTGAATTTTTATAATTTCAATGCGTTGTTGAAGCGTGTATGGTTTCATTTTTATTAATGGCGTAGTTTCTACTTGTAAAATGCCAGAAAATGAAGGCTTCAAAATTGACTGCTATTGAAATAGGGGGGCTATTTTCAAATGATTAATAATCTTCTTGTGAGCCGATGGTCATTAAAAAGGTGCACTCAAAAACAACATTTTGTACTTTTGACAGGAATGTTCACTCGGGCGTATGCTGGTTATTTTTCAAAAGAGAAAATAAGAAACGTAACCGCACTTTTTTCATAAAACTATCAGCCCTATTATGACTAGCAACTATCGACTTGATTGTTGATATATATCAACAAATTCAAAGAATTCGTATTATGGCTATCAACTGTCAACATTTTTTACCGACTTTGAATTTTATTAGATTTTATCATTATTGTGAATGATTTTTTTTTTGATAGACTCGGTATTATGAATATCAAAAAAAAGATACAAATCAATTTTTTTATCAACCACAAATTCTTGATTGAAACAAACTTTTTCGGGTATCCTTAAAGCGAAATAATGACTTCGATAGAACTATTTTTTGAAGGAAGTTATGATGAAGCCAATGCAAATCAACAAATGAAAATTCGACGAGCTTTACGAGATTCTTCAAACCCAATGGAATTGGAAGAACACGACTCACTGCTTCTTCGGTGTCTGTCAATTGTATAAAATTATTGCATCCTCCGCCAGTTAAAGTCATTTCAATCTTATTGTTTGTTATTTTTTTCTTTATTTTAGTTTTTTGGTCAATCCACACCAAGAACGATTATTAAAAATGATCATGAATTGAATGCGCTAGAGTAAATTGAACTTACTCTTTGCCACTTGGTTGGGTTACATTGTGGGGGGCCCAAGCTATTCAGGTCTTCTGAAATAGCTTCCCACTTTTTGGCCAAATCCGCCTTTGCTAGCATTCCTCTGGCAACTTCAGGACTCTCCTCCATCAATTCCACCATTCTTTCAATTTGCTTTCTGTTACTCACAATTCTGCTCCTAAATAAAACAATTGCTTTTGAAGAAAAGAAGATATTTTTACTCAAAACAACTTACATTTTTACTTAAAAGTTTTCCTTTTTATGAAAAAAATTTAAATATTCAAAACATCTAACGTCAAACAATAAAATAAAAACTCATTCACAAGACACTTTTTATAGTTATTCACAATCGATCAAAAATAACAAGTTGATACTCGTAATACGAAACTATCAATTATTTGATAGAAGCTATCGACTATCTAATTAATAGTCATAATAGGGCTGTATGTAAGCAACAAAATTAATTTTTCGCCTCAAATTATCAACAAAACATCTAATGGCATGTTTTGTTGATAATATATCGCTAACTGCATTGGTTCTAATTTAGTTCTGCTAGCGTAGTACCTACTAGCACCAAATACTGAATACTTTTCGGTGCCGGCTTATGAAACGGTCTGCTAGCGTAACAGACGTTAATTCAAGGGCAGTTTTGCAGGATATGGTCCCCATGAAGCTTCTAGATAAGATACATAGAAGCTTCAAGTGAAATATAGAATAGCATTGTCCTTGTAAAATTAGCATGTATTAGATCTTGGAAATACCTTTTCCACTACAGGTATTCCTCAGGCTCAAGGTGTGCAATTTCAAAATATACGTTGTTCACATAGAATAGGCACCCCTAACATCAAATTGTATCTCAAAGTTGCTCTCGCCTTAAGGAATCGGCACAGTATCGGCATTGTGGTCCCGCTAGCCCTATTTCTTTAAATGCACTCAATTAATTTTTAAATTAAGCCACTTACCTTGGTATTTCGGATTGATCTTTCCACTCTATTAAAATCATTTTCAAATCATTCAAAATTTCAGTGAAAATGTTCACAAGCTCGTGACTTGCCTAATGCAGACTTACGAACCGTTTCAAACTAGTAGGCTTGGTATTTTCATCATTCTTCATAAACCGCAATTAATCATGCCAAAAACATTCGAATTGAATGTCTTTGAACGCGAATAGATATGTGTATTTGTAAATGGACAGAAAATACTTCATGCATAGATGATAGAATGAAATGAATGTTTTAATCAATATGACCGGTCGTTTGCTTTATCTAACTAACTCACTGTACAATACAATGGTGTCAGAGTCACAGTCACAATCGATGACCATGCTCAAGACACCAAGAGAGCATACATATTTTTCGATTTCGAAAAAGCAATGTTTTGGGCAATAATTTGTGCGTGTATATACGTGACTACACCCATTCATTATGACTCCAAAATATACGCCTACCTCAAAATGTTCATCTTCGGCTAATAGTGTGCAAATAATGGCATAAGAAACTCCCGTTGTGCGTTGTCACCAATGCCTTCAACATGTACAAATTATCGTTCCCAATATAACGCACATTATTCAGATGATAACAATAATCATCATAGCGTACGCATTCCATTTTAGTATAGACTCTAGGGCATAGCCTTTTCTTTTCTCTTAGACAACGTGCATGAATATAATGCCTTTCATTCCCAGTCGTCCAGAATTTAATTGTGCTCACATTCAGAGATAGCCGAAATAGGTACCTATCGTCAACACTCTACAATATTCTATATATGCAATGAAATCTATCGAACTTAATTTAGCCCCGAACCCCAAAGGTCGTGACTCATGGACATTAATTCCTTTTGTTTTGGTGTAGTCATCATAGTGTTGTTGTTTTCACAGTGATTGCACCTTGGGAGTGGCAACTATACAAACTTGTATGTACATATCAAAAACGTGGCCAGCAAAATGAACCATCCATATGTACTCGTATGTATATTTTTGGCAGACGTTGAACGATTATGACCAAAGAACAAAAAAGGCAAGAACAAAATAAACATTGAAAACCTATCGATTTGTTCCACCAAGATGAAACGGAAGTTCTCTAATAATAATTTTGGGAAACAATCGTTTATAGGTTTTCTAGAATCGTAGTTTTGTTTGGGATGGCTATAAATGTTCATTTCTTTTGCTTTTTTTCTTTTTTTTTCCTAACAGAAATGGACAGAAGATATTTGTCTGATTCTTTTTCAACATTTAAATGAGTAACAATGTCAATGTCAATTAAAAGTAGTTCACTGTATTTGGAATAAAGATGATCTTAAACTCATATCCAGACTACTACTCGGATATTCAACTCGTTTCGAGTTCGAAACATGGACAAAGTCAACCAAAACGATGTGTACAGAAACGTAATAATAAACTAAGATAAGAATTAAAATCTTGTACAGATGATTCACAGACCCACACAATCTAGAGAAGTGGTCGTTCAGGAACATATATTCGGACCACAGAGTGCAGACACAAATAAAAAGTGGAGAACAGAACCTTTTACATAAAGGGATTTTCAATAGGGACGCTACAAAAGTAGACCGATGGGGACAGCAAACGACGCCATATTTTTTCCCGCTCTCTTGACATTTCTCTTCAGTAAGATTTGCCATTTCATCATGGAAAGGTATGCGATCCAACAACGAGTCAAAATTATTAAAATTTACTACAGAAATTCGGAGTCAGTGGTCAACACTTTAAGAGCGCTACGTACAATTTATGGTCGTCATAATTGTCCTGCCAGATAAACAATTGAGCGTCTAGTGGAAAAATTTGAATACACAGGCTCAGTACACAATGTTCTCGTGCCAGTGAGACAAAGAAGTGCCCGTAGTGTCGAGAATATTGCTGCTGCTAGCTCATCAATTGCGGAAGACCCAAATCAGTCTCTCACACGTCGTTCTGAAGCGTTGGGCATCTCTGTGACGTCGTTGTGGCTAATTTCGCGAAAAAATCTTGGCCTACATCCTTACAAGATCAAAATGAAGCAAGAACTGAAGCCGCTAGACCACCAGAAGCGTCGTATGTTCGTGAATTGGGCTGAGCAACAACTTGAAAATGATACGCATTTTCATCGAAAAATCATCTTCAGCAATGAGGCTCATTTCTGGCTGGATGGCTTCGTCAATAAGCAAAATATGCGTTATTGGTTAAGCAGCAATCCAACTGTGCTTCACGAGGCACCATTATATCCCGAAAAAATCACTGTTTGGTGCGGTTTACATGCTAGTGGTTCATTGGGCCGTACTTCTTCCGTGATGATCAAGACCGGCACGTTACTGTGAATGGGAGTCGCTACCGCTCAATGCTAACCGATTATTTTTGGAATGAATTGGATGATATGAACTTGGACGATGTGTGGTTTTAACAGGACGGTGCCACATGTCACACAGCGGGGCAAACAAACGAATTATTGAGAACGAAGTTCGATGAGGGCATTATTTCCAGAAATGGACCTGTGAATTGGCCGCCTCGTTCATACGATTAAACACCGTTAGACTATTTCCTGTGGGGCTACGTCAAATCTATTGTTTAAACCAACAAGCCAGCGACGATTGATGAACTTCGTACGAATATCGAACGTGAAATTGCAGCAGTATCGGCCGATTTATGCTTGAAAACCGTCGAAAATTGGGTTCAGCGTCTGGACTTCTGCTAGCGTGCCCGTGGTGGCCATGCCACTAGTTCCATACATCAAATATGGCATCAAATGTACTTACACAGGAATAAAGAATTTCATTGATATTGTCATATAACTAAATCTTAACACCTGTACCTTCCCATTAAGTATTATTATAAGTTTAGTACAAATATAAGAGATTAACGCACTTCTTGCCGTATGTATCACATACGATAGGAGTACAATAGTATAACGAGAGCTCATTCTTTCTTTCCACCATCATCTTCTTTAAAGATAATCTTGGAGAGATCAATGTTTTCTCTCGAAAGCACTAAACGATGCCTTGATGATTGTTTGTTAGTTTTAAGTATAAAGTAAGTCTGTCCTATATTAAGTTTGTTTAGTCAGTCGACTAGTTATCGTGTTGAAGCTAAAGTTGTTTTCTTGTCCTCTAATGAAGATAATAAAGTTTTTTTTATCGTAAAAATCAAAAGTGTCGATTATTTGTTTTTTTCACAATAGCTCCGTAAAGTTATAGTTAACTGGCGCAGTCGGTGAAAAACAATAAAAATTTTCAAATCGTGCTTATTAAAACTTCAAACCTTAAAGAAAGTTTTACTAAAAAAAAAAAAAAAAAGTGAAAAGAAAAATACCTAAGTAAATAATTAAAAGACACGAAACAAACAACGAAAAATTAAACATAATCTCTATACTATATTAAAAAAAAAAAAAAAAATCAAACATAAAAAAAAACAAATCAAAAAACAAAAATATTCAAGTGCAATGAAAAAATGCACAATTTACGAGCTAAAAAGGTCATATTTTGAAAAGTACAGTCGCATAAACCTAAAAACTTAAGTGCATACATGCTTTTAAACGGTACAACCAAACGACGCGACGCTATCTTTCTTGTTTCAAAGGAGAAAAATAGTTCGATAACAATGCTATCAAACCAAGCCATATAAAGCTTTTCGAAACCAAGCCGCTCAATTTTTTGTTTTCTTCAACGAAATAAATAAGAACTTTTAAACTCAACAGACATTAACATTAGTGAAAAAAAAAATAAATAAAATAAAAAATAAAAACAAAAAAGAGAATTATCATCAAGGATCAATACATCGTCTATATTTATTGAAAGAAAACATTTCCGAAAATAACGTCATCAACAACACCAACAACAATAACAACAACAACATCAACAACAACATCAATTAGTAATGGAAAATCTCAACCCTGCAGATAAGTTTAAGATAACTATAGATCTAATAAGTAAAATACCAGAATTTAATGGGAATTCAAACACCCTACTTTATTTTTTAGATAGAATAGAGTCTTTAATACCAATGTTATCAAGCTTTGATGGAGACTCTGCAACAATTCTTTCAGGTAGAAAGTCTTTTTAACAGAAAATTCTAAAAACGTTAAACACGGGTTAGTAATTCAGAAGGTACAAAAACTTCGAGCTAAGATCGAAATGGATGATAAAATAGAAATTATTTTGGACTTTCTTAACAACGTCTCAGAGGTAGTTTCGAACTATTGTAACCATAATTTCTGAGATAAGATAGATTTTTTATTTCATCCCACAAACTTAAGGGTAATTTAAGACCA
>CAKKXW010000005.1:45696555-45822457 GCA_920937365.1 Sphaerophoria rueppellii
AGGTTCGTGGAACAAATTCGTCGCATTAAATGACACCTATTACTTATTGTATCCTTTTCGTGATACTTCTTTAATGCTTACCAAGAATCTCTGGCAGAATTTTCACGTCTTATATGAACAAGCTATCCATCTTCTATTAAAGGACCAATCAGTGCCCTTGCTTGATCGTCATTCTTTTTCCATTCTTTCAAACCAGCAGTATTTTCTGCAGTGAAATTCTGTTTTTCTTTATTTACTATTGCCAATAACCCTTCTTTAAGTAATAATAGTTCAAGTTTGAATTTCCAATTTGAATAGTTTGCATCATTCAACCTTGCTACATTAAATCTTGTTCCATCAGTCATTGTTAAATATTTATTTTAAATAAATTCTTAAATCTTGATTTCTTGAAACTTATTGTCTTTAATCTTGATTCTGGAAACTTATTGTCTTGCGGGTTTTGGGCCCATAACCTGTTGGAATATATACAATTTGTTAGAACGTTAAAACAAAATATATTTATTCCTCGCAAATATGTTTATTCCTCGGAAAGTTTATTATAAGAATGAAAATATTTTTCTGAAAACTCAAACTCAATACAAACACATAGCTTGAAATTAAACTTGAGTAATAAAGTGTTTCAAAAAACAAAGTACGTAAATGTACATCCAACAAACTTTGCACTATATTTTTTTAATCTTCGTACCATGTCCTTGGGAAATGAACCAAAACATCGAACAAATTATGGATTCCTTGAGCCCTTGATACGTACTGAGCTACTGACTTTCAAACTGCAAGTCAGACTTGTTTTTGTTTTTTGTTTTGTTAACTGTGTTGTTTTCGTGTCATTTATATGAGTGTATATTTGTTATGTTTGCTTACTAACAACTAACACCGCACTAAGTGATGAGCCGGTGGCATAACAAAGTCTATGTTGGCAAATCAAAACTCAGTCTTACGACCAATTGAGTTTATAGCAAATAAGCTTTCGACGAACAATTCTAACAGCGTATAAGAAAAATAACCCGAGACAGATTTGAAGACAATGTGTCTCGAATACCCGAACCTTTTCTATTTGATATGCAACGCTGAGCTTGCACCAGTTCTTGGTCGTATCCGTCGAAGATCTATAGCCAACAAGGCCCGGAACAGAATTTAAGTTGAATTAAACAAAAACAGAAATTTGCGATAAGTATTTATAGAAAACTTTATTAAATTGTACACGTGTTGCTAAATGCTTTATTTTTACGTCCATCGCTGAATTCGAAATTTAAATAGAAATTGAGTGTTTTTCCAGCTTTCTTACTCTGGTTAATTAATACCTTAAAAATTTAAGAAAAAAAGTTAAGTTAAACAGCCATTCACTCGCACTCATAGAGAAAAATGTATCTTCCCGTTGACGTAAGAAAAATCATTGCCCGACAGAAAAGTCAACCGAAAATCTGATTAAATTAACAAAACGTAAGAATTGAAAATCATTTATTTTATGTTCCGGTTCCAAGTTGAAACGAAGCCTCTGTATCTAGATTCTCTTTATGTCTGTCTAATCAAATTTCCTCCTTTCGAATTTCCCCTCCAGCGGTGCTCCAGCTGCCTGCTTTATATAAGTCCTAAATTTTGAATTAAAGTTAGCAAAATTAAAAAAAAAAAAACAAACAAAAACAAAATTTTGAATTTTCTTGTAAGAAAATTGTGTGCCAATTGTCTAATTAAATTATTACAAAAATTTGCTCTTATCCAAGTAATGATCCTCCGGCAGTTTTGCCTGTTCGACGACAGCAGCCTCCTTGATGCACTCAACAATCGACTTGCCACTTTCAACAGCTGTTGAAAGGCCATTCCTGACAGCTTCTGTTGTGATAGTTTGCAGTTGGCTTGCCATACCCAAGGCAGCGAATACTCGAATCCAGGCTGTTGTACAGCCTTCAGCTGAAAATAGAACGCCAAGTCCTCGTCAAACATGTTGGATGTTGGCATTCTTCTGACTTACCATAGTTTCCAAATTCACCAGTTTGGTAGTCACGAGGCAATAGGTAATGATAGTGGGGCCAATAGCTCTTGGTAATGATGAAGATCATGTTTGAATCTGAGGGCTTGAAGTTCTTGTTGAGACCCCAGACAAAGTGTGCTGAATTGATCAGCCAACAAACGTTGAGAACGATCAGGTAGCGCAGGGAGAATGTAACGAAGATTGCAGCTGGAATAGTGTCACCCCAATATTCCAAGGGGGCGTTAATTGGCAGGAGGACATGTAAGAAGAAGTACAGCACCCAATAGAATCTGTAAATTAGTAAATTGAAACAAGGGGATTGCAAGTAAACACTTGACCACTGACCTCTTTTGGAACATAACCACATTGTCTTCCTCTAGGTCTGACATATCAACTTGTTCCAGGAGCTTTTCTTGTTCTGGTGTATAGCTCTCAATTTGTGCTCGCACTTGAGCTGAAAAAAAATCTGCGGAACTGTAGTATGGATCGTCGGCTGTTCGGAATTTCTGATGGTGCAGGCGATGTGAACGAACCCAGCTGTAGATTGGACCCTGTTAAAGAAAAATATCTTCTATTCAGTTCAATTGTATGAAAGTATAGTTGGTGTTTAATATTTTAAAAACAATGGTTTGTGTCCACAATAAAGTGAACGAGGTATGCGAGTAATCGATTAAATGATCTTAAGCAATCGATTAAATGTAATGGCATTAATAACTTTTTGTTTAAACGAAATTAATATGCTCTGTTTAAGAGTTATATTTTTAATTGAACCCATTTGTCAATCATTTTTTACAGTTCACATCACAGTTGGGTTTTGGGTATTGTTTGATGGTTCTTGTATGAGACAAACTTAGCGAAAAACTGAGACAAACATAGCGAAAAACTGGGGTTACATGGCATCAAGATATGGTTTTTATATAGGATAACACGGCATCGGCAAGTTATTTTGTCAGTTAATATTTGAAATTTTGTGCAATTTATGAGTTCGTCGTTCCATCGGTACGGTACCGACTCTTGCAACAAGCTGATGATGCAATAGCTTGAATTTGTCGCGAGTAGGTGCTTCTCAATGGATCCATTGGGACCCGGCAATTTTTGTAGGTTTATTCAAATATCGAAACCATGTCTTATCTATTTTGCTCCCATCAATTTTGGGAGCACTATTTTGTTTCCACTAGATCTCACTTCGTTCGGATTAGCAAAAAACGTGTTTTGCGGGTATTTTTGTTTGAAGTAAATATTTTTCGTTCGGTTCTAGTAAAAGTTAAAAAAAAGCGCCCTAACAGTTACGTTAGCAGTTTTAAAACCTTTAAATGGAACAAAAATTATATTTGCCAAGTGTATTCGTCGAAATAAGTTCGCTTAAAATAACTAAGTATGACTCGGTTTTAAACAACAAAACCCCTGATTCGACGAGCAGCGATCTGGGCAAGAAGTTGAACAAGATGCCTAGCATCAGAGAGAGTACCAACTTCGCTGAAGGAAAATAAAAAAAATATATCCATCGCGATAACAACTGGATGGATGGATGGATGTCACAACGGAAACGAGGTTAGAAACGTTCAGGGAAATAAACAGTAGTTCGTAGAATAAGCGGACTACGTACGCTCTTTGAAATAGAATTTAATTTCTGTAAGCTATTAGTATTTTTGTACCCTTAAATATTCACCTTTGCCCTTTCGGGCAGAGTCTGTTAAAGAAGTGGGAAAGAGGTGAAACATAATACCTACACAATAACGACGGTATAAAAGTGACGTAAATGAAAAATGTTATGGGCAACATTCATTTTACATCGTGTTTTGATCATATATCAACTCATCATGAACAAGTTATTACATTATGTCGTTTTCCGAACACTGAAATTCATAATTCATAATTTTCCATAAAAAAAACGACTGGGTTGCAATGCAAAACTTAACCTAGAAAAAACGTTAAGAAATAAAAACATATATATATCTATCTCAAAATCATATTTTATCTGAAAAAATAATTGCCATAAATTTTCTAAAGGAATTGTTGATTTTAAAATTACTTTTAAAAAAATTCCTTTTTAAATTAACATTTTTATAATTTTTTTTAAGGGCATGTTAATATACGTCTTATGTTTGAATTCCAATTTTTAATATTGATCCGTTTTCGAGAATTTTGAAAAAAGTTTAAGAAACATTTTTTTCTAAATACAAAAAAATTGAGTTTTTAAAAAAAAAAATTTCTAGTTTTTCGATATTTAAAGTTGTCTGCCACACTGTTTGTCAAAGGTTGGTCTATCTTTTTGCGCTGACACAATTGGGAATATTATGTTACAAATGATATCAAAAAATAAATCATGCAAATTACTTTCGCTAAGGAATTAAACTTACAAAATTACTTAAACGAGTTGACTTTTTTCATTCTTTTACACTTTGAGTTGAATTTAACCCATGTTGGTCACACCAAAAACCTGCCATACAAACTTTTTCCTATGAAATTCATCAAGACCTTTCTATTGATATGCATAGCAATATTTTTTGCATGACTGGTTTGAAAAAAAACTAAAGAGACACAGAATTTTGTCGAAAATTTCGAACTATCGACATTTAAAGTTGTCTGCCAGGGTGCTTGTCAAGGAAATTTGATCTGACTTTTTGCTCTGACACTTTTGGGAATATTAAATTATTAATTAATTAATAAATAATGCAAATTACATTTTATAAGGAATTAAGCTTTCAAAATTACTGGAACGAGTTGATTTTTTTTTAATTTTTTGACACTTTGAGTCGAATTTTACCCATTTTCGTGCCGCCAACTGTGCCAGACAAAAGAATTCTTGTCTAAATATAAACTACCTAAGGGCTTACTTTTGATATACCTTACAACATTCTTTAGATGGCTTGACTTCCTTCGTTTTTGTCACACCTTTGAGTCGACAAAATTTTGTCAGACAAAATTATTCGTGACTAACTCTCCAAGGCCTTTCTAGTGATATGCGTTACAACATTCTTTAGATGACTTGATTGATTATGTCATCAGCTCTCGGTCTATATGTACTCCTAAAAAAACAGACACTGATCGGACTGTTATTTTTTGAGAAAATCTTATACCAAAAAAACCGTTCTGTGAGAGGTTCCATTTTGGAGCAATAATAAATAAATACAAATAATTTCTTTACATTAAAACGCCAGTGTTCTGAAAAAAAATCTACGAGGATGTTAAAAAAATTACACCAAAGTTGAAATCAATCGAACCAGTTGTTAAGGCTCTGGGTGCGTTTTCAGACAGACGGACGGAGTCGCCGGACTCACATTTTTCGACTTCTCTATCATCGTAATGTCACATTTGATCAAAATACAAGTTTTTTTTACGAATACAGTACTTGTTATTCAACCATTTCAATGAAGTCATTTTTTAAAAACTAATAGTGGATACAAAGAAATAGGAATGGATGATCAAGAATTATATACTAGCTCTGGTTACAAAACAATAAAATTCGAAGAACAAATTGGGCTAAAATCTAAAGAGACACTCGGGCGTATACGTGCTTATTTTGTAGAATTTTTTATTTCATATGATTTTTTTTATTTTTTGTCAATATCAATTGTTATCTTTTTATTTTAAACAGGGTTATTGGGTACGATTTGTCGATTTTTAAAATGTCGATTAAAAAAAAAACAGTAAAACGCGTAAGTACTGTTTTCGCAGTCGACATTTTTACCGACAAATTTACAATCGACATTTAGAAAGTCTGCATTTGAAATGTCAACTTTTTTTTTTGTCGGTCACTTCAGTCGACACTTTTACAGTCGATGAAATTCTCATGTGACCAGTCGACATTTTTTTTGTCCAACCATTGCATTCGTAGGTACGCTTCCAAAGTAGTTCTTTAGACGTTAAGAATATGTACAAGAAATTAATTGACCTGATAATTCCAAAATGCAAACAGGAGTGTAGTTAAACTTTATGACGTAGAAGTAGAAAGTATTAAGAATTACTTAATAGAGAAAGTTGAATTATTGAATACATTTAAGGAATCAATTAAATGAAATAATCATTATTTCTTCGATACACAAAACAGCTAAACCATTTAATTTTCCTTGACTTAATTCTGTACATTATTGTTCACCGGAACAATTTTTTGCTGAAGTACTTAATGTATATGCAGTGGCGAGGCGTCATATTGTTCAAATCATGCATGAACGACTAGCATTTCCACCTTTCACGCACCGTACTCACATCTCACACATTGTTTTGTTTTGTTTTTTTATTCCAAATACGATATACATGCATACAATACATATCTAATGTGCCTGCGTCCTCCATATAATATATCCACTTCCAGTTCCAACTCGTGCATAGATACCCTTAGTAAACCATATAAATAAAACAAAACGAACTAGCTACCTGCTACTGTTTATTTTACTCAACTGATCAAAGTCGTTTGAACGATCTGGCAACGACTTGAACGTTGAACCCATAGAGAGTATGTCAGAAAAAAAAAAAACAAATCGCTCGTAGAAGAGATCTTGTCGTGCAGCGCAGTTGGGGACGAGTAGAGCTTTTTTTTAATGAATACACAGAATTTTGGAAATGAGAAAAGGGGGTAGTTTTTGAATATGATAAATGAAACAGACGGATGATCATTTTCATGATTGTGTTCAAATCAGTTTGGAAAGAGGAAAGCTATTTTTCTTGTTTGAATAATGGAATGAAGGAAATGAGACTAGCCCAGCATAGTTTTTGAATTTTGGAATGTGTATTTGCGTTGAGCTGACTTTTGTTTTCACTTTTGTTTTGCAAGTATAAAGGATAATTTTCTTTAGTTTATTCATTGTGCGGCATAATTCGTTAAAATGACATCTTCAATCAGTGAAAATAGTTCGGAATTTGATTGCGTTATAGAAAAACTAATAAACAAACCATTCTTTCAGCCAAATTTAAAAGAAAAAATAAGTAATAATACACTCAGAAAGACCAACTTCCTTGCTTCCAGAACTTGTTACAAAAATGTGTAACAAAAAAAAAAAAAACAGGACCGAAGGAAACTGTTCGAAGTTTTCATGTAGAAACTAATAAAAGATACGTTCACATTACCGGTTGCAAGAAAATGAACAGGCTGTTTTGTTGCTCACGTTTACTCCCTAGAAGCGATAAGGACAAAAATCATTGGAAATTTTTTGGGTTTTCGGATTTGAATCATTTGAGCGATAGCTTTGGTAAGCATTTGAAATCGTGTACCCACATTGCTTCTCTCTATGCATTCAAGACCTTTGGTGCAGCATATCATAAGTCAAATTAATTATTTGGATTGTGGCCAAAAGTTAATTTGTCAAACTTATGATAGAGCAGCAGTAATGTCGGGGCATTTTGTGTTTGAACGACTACATTTTACAGGCACGCGTCGCCGCTGTGTATATGTATATCCAAGTTAGTATAAATATTTTGCAAGCTTGGTTTTTGCAGAAACAAAGAAAAACTTCCCAAAGATTCAGCATCTTGTTTTACTCAAATCAAAGTTGATCTTTGTTTGGATTTGAAAAAAGGTCTAAAACAAATAAAAAGAATGGCACGACAGCTCTTGAAGAGTCAAGATCTAAGGCTAAGGCTTACACTCATCAACAATTCTCTATATGTGTTTGTGAAGAGTTCCTACAATTTTACGCCGATTCCGAACTGCAAAGTTTATAAGCACTTTTTTCTTGACGAAGTTTCGTTAGTTCTTAGCAAGAGGCAATACCCGTGAAAGATGAAATTAAAGCCTTATGAACACGAATCCGAACCCACAACGTTCTGCGCACATAACCACTACGCCACGGGAACTACGGTCCAAACCAAAACTAGTGTAGATTCATCCCGATCGATTTTTCATAAAAATATAATGCGGCCCTGAGTTTATTCAATTTGGCAACGCGACGCAGGCAACATTTGCTTGTACCTCTGGTACACAATTATTGTTGAAAATGATATCAGGTTTCATGATTATGTGCTTTTACAAGAAAACAAACAATCAAAAGACAAAGTATGTTGGTACGGATAAACGCTTTTATTAGTATGTATCTACTAGTTTATTAGAAATCTCAAATATTTCAGACAAACTTCTGAAAAGCTTCGAAGTTTCTAAATGGCTAATAACCTTTGTCTATAGTTTTATTTCAATTTTTCGTTGTGCGTACAAACAATTTCAGGCGTTCGTCAGTAGCCGACATAAGAATCAAATAAAATATTATAATGAGGGATTAAAAAAGTGTTTGTGAAAAGGGAACTACTCTCTTTGAAGTCAGCTTTCGTCACACAAACTACTTACTTAACATGGGTCTATGAAATAAAGCACTATTCACATGAGCACGAACGACGACCAACGAATGAACGAAAATTCGTCGATTTTGACATTTCTTTCACATGAGAGTTTTTAATTCGTCGCGAATGAACAACCAAAACACAAGGCAAGAATGATTTTTGAGGTTATACGCGCGCGAATATTTTGTTCGTTGGGAGTGTGGATGATGTGGAACGCGAATACAGTTTGGCAGTTCGTATCAACTACAATACTTTTCGCGACGAATAAATTTGTTTTCTCAAATTTAATTTATGCATCACAAATCAAACATTAACTTCACTTTTATCGTTTTGTTGACAATTTGTAAGGAAATACGGCTCCAAACGTATCTGAAATCACTTTTCTTCATTCATTCGTCGTTCGTTGGTCGTGCTCATGTGAATAGTGCTTAACTCCAACGAAATAAGTCCCACTTTTAAAAACGAAATAAGTCCCACCAAAAATTGCTATTTTGAAAGTGGGAGTTATTTCGTTTTTAAAAGTGGGACTTATTTCGTCAATTGGTGGGACTTATTTCGTTACGCGTTTTTATTTTAAGTGGGACTTATTTCGTTTTGAGTGGGAATAAATTCGTTTTGTAAAGTGGGAGTTATTTCATACCCCTTATACGTTCCTTGACCGAAAAAAGAATTAATAATAAATTCTGGAACTCTATCAAAATTCGTAATATCCATTCCATTAAGAAGCCTTTTGCAGGCTTGCATACGATTTTTCTTTATTATTCCTCTGCTTTGACTATTCATATTGTAATATGTATACACCTCTATATTTATATATGTCAATCTATTGTAATGTGTACACACTTTGTAACTCCGCCTCTTTATATCTCTATACTTAAAAGTGTAAACACTATCTATCTCTGTCACTCTAATATTGTCTAATTGCTGAATAGTTATGTAGCAAAAGTTTTATTTGTAGTTGTAAGTAATTGTGTATACACTCTAGTGGTTAAGAGGAGAACTTCGTTAAGCATCGAGAAGTTTCAGGGCCTACTAGAACCTAGTAGTTTCTCGAACTTATTTGAGTTATATAAATACCCGCTCGTTGTCGAAGCAAAATTAAATTGAATGTGAACTGCTATAAAGTAAAGACACTGGGTGATATGCATAAAAAATAGTAAATGCTTTTACTAGAGAATTTTCAAGTATATACTGTTTTTGATATGCATAAAAATCAAGTAAATGCTGAAAATTAAGTATTTACTATCAGTCATAGTAACTACTTTTTTGGATGAACTTTTTCAGTAAATACTTTATTCCGTATGCATAAGAACTAGTAAGTACTTTTTTTCTTTAGGAATTACTAGATTTTTTCAAGGTTACAAAATACCAACTTGTAAATCTCATAGCATATACTTTTTTTATTTTAACAACGTATATGAAGCCGTGGAATTAATGAATAGCCGTATTAAGTCACATTTTGAGGCAATCGGTTCTTGATATTTAATAAAATTGGGTTGTTGTAATTTTTTTTTTTCAAATGGCAGAATTTGTACGTATTAATTCCCAAAAAGTCTATAAAGATCGAAGACCGGGTTTTGAATCAAATTTTAAACAACTTTATCGTTTTGAAAGGGAAAATGTGGATTGGTTAAGTGAACACTTTATTGGTAAGTAATTTCCAGTAAAATAAAAATACTGGTCAACAAGGTTTTTGTATTATAATAAGTTTTTTTTAAGTAGTCAAGTCTCAAAACTGTTGAAATAATTTCAACTCAAAATATTTAAAACATTACGAGTATAATAGTAGTAGCAGTTTAAGTGATTTTTATTTTACATTATGAATATTGAATATATTTTAAGGAATTCACAATGAAACAAGAGGAGGGGCAACTAGTCACCAAGAGAAGATGAAGATTTTCTTACGTTACGTTGGAGATCCTGGATTTCAAGTTGGAGTTGGTGAAGATATTGGAGTTCATCAGAGCACTGTTTCTAGAACAGTTAATTGTGTTGCAAAGTTAATAAAGGACAAAGCTTCCCACTGGATCAAATTTCCATCAAATTATCCAGAACAACAAAGAGCAAAACATGTTTGGCAAAGCAAATATAGCTTTCCATCATGTATAGGTGCATTGGACTGCACACATGTTGAAATATTGCAACCGCGGTTCCACCCGGAGGAGTATATAAATCGAAAAGGATATGCCTCCATCAATATCCAAGCAACGTGTGATGCAATGGAATATTTCACGAGTGTTGATTGCAAATGGCCAGGATCTGTACACGATTCTAGAATTTGGAGGAACAGTTCTCTGGAACCTTTAATGAGAAATTCTAGTAACATTCTATTGCTTGGAGACGAAGGCTATGGAATAACACCATGGTTAATGACCCCTTTCAAAAACCCAATAACTCACCAGGAAAAAGCTTTCAACAAACTACACACAAAAGAGAGGGTTATAATAGAGAGATGTTTCGGTCAATTGAAGAAAAGGTTTCCAATTCTGCAAAATTGCATACGTCTTCACATAGAAAATATTCCGAATATAATCGTCGCTTGTTTCGTTTTGCATAATGTTGGAAAACACTTAAGAGATGATATCGATTTTGAAGAGCCAGAAAGCAGAGAAAATGTGAATAATATCAATGATGTTGAGGAACCTGGTGCACTTATTCAAATTCGAAGTTTGGGACAAATAAAGAGAAGGGAACTAGCAGAAATTATATTAAACTTTATTTCATAGATACTTATTGCTTATATCTTCATAATACGAACAAAAAGAAAATGAATTATAAATTTATGCAGATATGTATTATAAATAAAAATAATAAATTCTGTCGAAAATAAATAATTATAAAAAAAACTTTACAAAAAAATCGTCTTTCAATAAAACTGAAAAAAGGTTGACTTATAAATCAAAATATGTTGATCCTCCGTCAGTTGTTATACTCGTAGTAGAACCGTTGGAAATTAATGAGTTTTGTTCTTCATTACCCCTGTTCTTATTTTTTTTAAACACTTCTTGCTGCATTCTTATGAGTTTTAATTGCTCGAGCAACACCAAACGTTGCAGTTCTCCATTTGTAAGATTTTTTGTTTCGTCAGTCTCATCGAACTTAGATTTTCTCCGCTTTGTTGAAGAACCTTGTGAGGTCTCGTCTATTTGGATTGCAACATTTGGCGAGGCTTGGCTTTCAGCTTCTGTATCGGCAATGGCGACTCCCACAGAAAAACCACCTATACAGAAAATCTTTTAGATGAAGTCTAATAAATGTACATATATTAAAAAATGCTTACCAGGAATGCAAGATATAGATGGATTGTCATCAGCACTCAAAAGTTCCTTAAAAATAACTTCCCATTCTTTAAGCTTAATGGGTTTATTTCCAGTCTTTTTAAGGTCTGTCTTTTTCTTTACATCAGTTTTGAAATTATTAATTCTTTTCCTGACTTGTTCCTCGTTTAGTGTCGCCCCAGTTTCAGATTTGTATTCATTAATAAATATTTTTATAGCCTCCGCCTTAGCTTTTTTTATAGATGGTTGCTGTGACTTACTCATAAGTACATTATGCACTTTTAAAATTCGCACAAAAGCTAAGTGCATTTGGCTTATTGACAAACCTTTCGTATTGTTACTCATCTCTGCTGCTGATTTACTTTTAACTCACAAAATAGCACAAACAGATGTCCACAAACTCAAATTTAGAAACAGTAAATTTATAATGGATTAAACTGTAAAACTTCCAAAACAATTTATTTGTAAACACCAAACGAATACAAATAATCAAAAAAAAAAGTATTTACTATCATTTTTGGGTGAATTCTAGTATTTACTTGGATGAATTCAGTATATACTAAAAGTATTTGCCTGCTAGCAGGTACTTTTTTTTATGCATACGAAATTAAGTATATACTATGAATTTTACCTTTTACTAGAATTTATAGTATTTACTTTCGGCTTTTACTTTAAGTAAGTTCTACGTTTTTATGTTAATGTTTTTGTAAGGGATACGTTCACGATAAAACTTCAACAAATGCATAGTTAGATCAATATGTGAGATATTTGGATATTATCGATGAAAACGTTCCAATTCAAAAGAAGCGGAAGAATTGTGCATTTTGTCCATCTCCGTTCGAAGGATTACAATAACAAAAAATGTCAAAACCCTATTTGTAGAGATCACAAGACCCTAGCCTGCCCGAAGAGCCTTGAATTCCAAAATGAATTGATGGAAATACTGTGCAACATTGGGGCCGATTTTTTTTTCTTAATTTTGTGATTTTTACAATAAGTTTTGAGCGTAAATACTAAGATTCGTTATTTTTAAATTATTACAAAAAAAAAAAAATATTAATTTTTGTTAACTTTTTTAATAATTTTTGTGTTAAGATGAGAAGTGTACGTTTTCAAGTTTTTTTTCGGAAAGCAGTTTTTGTTTTTATTTTTTTTATTTTTTTATTTAATAAAAGTTTAAAAAAAACGCCTTTTCTTTTATTGCAATATTACTACATAACAATGTAAGCTTTGTATACGAACAAGTATAGACAGTAATTTTGGGATAAACAAGCATAGGAACTTATATACGTCGAAACGACGTAGGTTATCTTTTACGTAATTTTTAATAAGGTTATCTTTCTAGGGTTTAAGTTTATTGAATAACAGTGGCGCCATCTGCCAAAGTTGATCTTACCATTTCGTGGACTCATTAATAACTACTTTGCACAGAAGTTTTTGCGCTGACTATAGTTGACTATTTCTCGTTTTTGCGCGCCAATAGTTACGATTCGTAACCACAATTGTCGTTTTTGCGGTCATGTCATGTGTCAAATCGTAACTATTTTTAACTATTCCCAATTCATCTCAGGAGGTGAGTTGAAAGTGGTTGATGTGTCGAAGGGTTTTTTTTTTTTTTTAATGGCAAATTGCAATCTGGAATCCAAAAAAAAACATTCTGGTCGTGCATTTTTACAACCGTCGTCGTAGTAATCCGTATCAAAGGATTTCTGTTCGTCTTCAATTAAAACTAAATATGTATTTCATTACAAAAATATGAAGAAATTAAGGTTCCCCTTACAAATTTTAAAGCTTGCTTGTTCTAGAAATTTAATATTTGTGTATTTGTATTTTTCATCCAACGACATTGTCGGAAAAAAAGAACTTTATTTCCCCGGAGATTCGCAAAAGGAACTACTTACAGGTCAGTTGCGAACAACTGAAGAAGCGTCGCACAGTGGGCCACTCATATGAAGGAGTCGGAATAAACTAAAAAAAAAATTAAAAGCGATGAATATGAAAACTGGTTTTTCCGTTAGCAAATATTCTAAGCTATCATTTGCTGAATCAATTATATTTTTAAGTTTTTTTTCTGACTCCATACGGCCGAATTGAAATCACATTTCACTTACTCTGAAGACAAGTGCTAAATAAGTAGTGTTATCAGCGTGGCTTTGTTTAAATATTTTTAAAACGTGAAAACTTAAAATCAACATGCAATCAATAGTTTCAAGTATGTACTTTATTTCTAAATATATTTTAGGTTTATATTTTTTATTTTTCTATATAAATAAATTATAAATAATCTGCACCTTATAATTGAGGGTATTTTTATGTATAGGTAGAGAAAAAGTAGGTTTCTACACGTTTCTACATTGAGATTTTTATGTGTTAATAAAGTTTAATATCTTGTGTATTGTTCGTAAAAGGAATTTCTTGCTCATATTTACACCTTTTTTTTATTGAGGTTTTTGTGATAGAGTACCCTAGAAAATTCTGTATGTTTATTCACAAAAAAATGTTTTTTTTTTCGTGTAGGTTCACATTCTAACAGTATATTTTATACTCGAATGGAGTTTTTTGAGCTCATGAAATATTCAGGAATCAAAATACTGAAAAATAAGTTCAAATTTTTGGCAGATCACCTTGAAGCCACAATGTGAATGCTAAAGAGCTCCACCATTCGTTATCGATTTTTGAAGCTAGATTCACAAAAAAGTGGCTTAAATGTAATAGGAACGAATTTCGATTTTTGAAAAATAACGAATCTTGGTTGCTAACATCAATTAGTTTTAAACTTCTTGATCCAGCAACACCATGTAGGGTTGGTCGCCCAAAAAAATGAAAGTAGCGACAGAAGTAAACGGATAAAGATGGAAAAGATTCGAAAAGAGATGTCAACAAATGATGGCAACTCTTCAAGGCGTGTTTTTAGCAACTCGGAAGTCGCATCTAAAATATTGGGTGTCGATAAAATATTAATCGAGAAGTTGCATGCTATATTGGTAGCAATTTCATGTGGCTATGATATCAACATTGATAATTTTTGAGACTTCTCACTTGCAACTGCCAAGTATTTTGTAAACCTTTATCCCTGGTATTACATATATGCCTCCTACAGTGCACAAGCTTTTAATCCACGGTCCTGATGTCGTTGATTCTGCGCTTCTTCCAATAGGTATTACTTTTACTACAATTTTTTGTTAGATAATCTTAAAGCTTAATCTATCCTTACAATCTAGGTCAGTTGACTGAAGAAGCACAGGAAGCAAGAAATAAGGACTTCAAAAATTATCGTGAGCATTTTTCGAGGAAATGTTCTAGAAAAAATGTAATGAAGATGTTTTTAATTTATTACTTGTAACTTCAGACCCCTTAATAACCAGCTTAAGGCAAATACCAAAAAAAACTTCAAAATATTCCCTAAAGACGTCTTTGACTTAATCATTGCCCCAAATGTTTCCAGTGTTGAAAACTCAAACACTAGTATCAGCGGCGATGAAATTGAGTCCGATGAATCCGACTTTTAGTTTAAATATACTAAGAAAATAAGCTAAAAATGTAAGTAAAAGTGGGTTTTATGATGTTTGTAACATTTATATATATTTTTCGAAAAAAATCTATGAAATAAGCATTAAAACTAAATTTAAAAACTCAATTATGGTTTTCCTATTAATTGTTTCGGTACTACAACAAAAAAAAAATGTTTTCAATAAAACAGACCCATCTACATAATTAATTCCGGTTATTGGAGTATCTTGCCCCACTGTGCGTCGGCGATATACTCGAGAAAAGTTGGCCGCTGTCCATGAGCAGATGATTGTCGAACCTCAGTCGGTACGAACGGCAAACTTAAGCCTGTGGAAGGTGGAGAAGCAACTGGAGCACAAAATGTGTGAAAACGCCGAGCAGGAGAGGATGAAGGAGAAATCTTCGGTAAGATTTTTCATCTCCAAACCGATCTCATATAACGTTTGACGTATTCTTTAGGTCGTCGAACTCCGTTTCTGAACTCCGCCAGAAACTTACCCAGACTCAACAGAAGCATTACGTTCTCAGTTTGGAGAACAAGAAAGTCCTTCGTGAATTCAACGAAGAGCGGTAAAAATTCTCAAACGCCATCGACGCGGCTTCAGCTATTGAAATCAAGCTCAGAAACTTCGAAGACAACTACGAGCGACTCGCGTATGCATGCACCATCACCGACAACCAGCTGACCGAAGTCGAGGCAATGCTGGAAGCCGAGCAGAAGCGCAATGAATCGTCGCAGGAGAGATGAATGCGCTGCACAAGAGTGTCCGGGAGAAGGACGAAGCCATCAGTAAGAACATGTGAACAAACTCGGCGCCGAAGGACGTATCAAAAATTTGATCGGCGAATCTGACGATCTGATCTGGAGCAAGTCCATATGAAGATGATAGCACAGCAGAACAAGCTGATCGAACAGACAAATTAGTTGTTTGCATTTTTCGTTGCTTTTATGTACATATTCTGTCGGCAATAAAAAAAGTGTTTAATTAGTTTCAGAAAATAAAGACTTTCTCCGTTTATTTATCAAAAAGCACGAACTAGAAATTGAATTAATAGTTTTTCATCGAATCTGGAAGCAGCAATTAGGAGAATATCAGGAGCTGCCTTACTTGGAACAGCTTGAAGATTTTTTTATGGAGGGTGGTCTACAGTTCGAATAATCCATTTGCCTTTCTTCTTATTTCAATTGTGCTTAAGAACCTACCATATCGAGATCATTCTTGAATTTTTGTAATAAATTAAGAGCAACGAAAATTGTTGTCTCATTATCCATTTCAATTATAATGATCAAAAGAAAAGAAAAATGTAACCTCAAAAGATTGTTTTTTTTTTCTTGTTTGACATATCAACCAAACCTAACTAAAAAGCGTTTTTGGATGATTTCAACTATTTCTAACTATTTCAACTATGACACATCAACCATATTTTTTTTGACATGAAAACTATAGTCAACTATCGTCAGCGCAAAAACGCACTTCAGTAAAATACAGCCTATATTGCTCCTGAATATTGTAGTTTTCTATTATTGAAGCAAATTTTCTAATCGGATTAGTATTTCCGAAAATTAATATTTATACGGCAAAGCAGTGTTTGGTGGGTCAGCTTGTAATCAAATATAGTCTATATTATTCCACAATGACACTACCATGGCGTTTTTCTTTTAAATTGACGCAGCTTATCAGGATTCTAGAATGATTTAACACTTTGGCCAAGCATGCCAGAAAAAAGTAATGCATACTTTTTCATAACAATAATCGATTTTCAAAAATCTATTTTCTATTCAGGTAAATCGCTTCCCTATGAGACTTCAGAATGAAGCACAATTTATTTCGGCCCAAATATTTTGTGTTTGTTTATTTTAAATCGTCAAAATGTTCATACAATTAAAAACCAAACATTTTAAATAAGAAGGAATGCATAAATGCCATTTAGAAGTTCAAACATTACAGTCCGTAACATTTGAATAGCCTCACACGTGCCTGTTTTTAAGATCAGCAGTTTTTTGTTGCTTTTTGATGTGGACATATGAAATTATATGATGTGTTGAAAGGTAGAGATTAGTTCTTCAGATTGAGAGATATTTCAAATAATTTTGAATAGCTAACAGAAAATGTCTCGAGACTATTTCGTTTGGATGCACTAAAATGTTACTTTTTTTTGTAACATTAGAATAGAATCACTTTGTGTATCTTAGTTAAAATAAAAAGAGTATTATTTTTGTGCTAATAAAAATGTTTTTCTTTATTTATTAAATTATTTTAATATTTTGTACAACCTCCCTTATTTTGAATAACATCAAAAATGCGGTCTTTTAATGAATCATACAATGATTTTAGAAGGTCAAGGGAAATACTGGCCCAGGCCACTTTTATGCCTTCAACAAGCTCTTCTTTGTTCTTGTACTGCTTCCCGCCTTCATACACCTTTCGTGTCAACCAACCCCACACATTTTCAATGATGTTCAAATCTTGTGAGTAGGGTGGCCAGGAAAGTTGTTCTATATTTTGGCCCTGTAACCAAGCTTTAATTATTCCAGCGGTGTGAATTGGCGCGTTGTCTTGCTGGAAAATAATCGGTACCGGTCCAAAAATATCCTGAAATTGAGGTAAAGCCATTTCCAGTACAGTTTTATAATAAGGTGCAGTCATTCTGCAGTTCACAAAAACCAAATCAATGGTTTCATAATATGATATGGCTCCCCACACCATAACGCCTCCCTCTCGACTGTGGTGACGGTCCAAAAACAGCTTTTCCTTCCTCAAATCATGAAAATAATAATTGTATCCGTCGGGCCCATCAAGGTTGAATTTCTTTTCATCCGAAAATATCATTTTTCTCCAATCGTTTGAGTGACTACTTCCATCAGTATTCCAAGCCATGTGCGATCTTGCAAAATTTCGCCGCTGTTGTTTTCACACTTTGTTAAGTGGTGGTTTTTTTTTTTCATTTTATGGCACTTAAGGTGTCCGGCACTCTTATAACTCTACTAATCGTCATTCGGCTCACTTCTACCCCAGCTTGGTACCTGATCTTACTAAGAGAATCGGTTGAATTCGATGCTAACCTTATAATCTTCCGTTTATCACGACTTGAAAGTACAGTTGAGGTACGGCCTTTGTAATTTTTTCCATAAGACAATGGATCTCTAATATAGCTGTTCACAACTTTTGTACTTCGATTAATTTTCTTGGCTATAGCGCGATTAGAAAAGTTTTGTTCATGATAGACCTGTATTTTAGCAATTTCCGTTGCACTTAAAGATTTTTTCTACCCATTTTAAAAGAAAACAATGTTATTTCCACAAAAAATAAACCGATTTTCTTTCCCGATAGCTTTCCGATGATCGCGCCACTTGTTTTCGCTTTAAATAACTAAGAATGTAAGATGAGGCTATTCTATTGTTACAAAAAATAAATTCATTTTTAAACGGACGCATACAAAACAAGCTTAAAAGGTCCCGTTAGCTTAAAAAATGACGAACGCTCTCTTGATCTCAGAAACTTTCGCTCTCGCCATGAAAGCTTATGCATAATTTTTTGGATTAAAATCAAAGAGCTCTCAAAACAGGTTCTCAACAAGAAAAATCAATACATGAGGCTATCCAAATGTTACGGACTGTATTTTATTTATTTGGTTAACAGTAAATGTTCGAACTGCATCAATATACGATGTTGTTGAATCTTAACAAAAACACTTCCTACAACCTCGTCTCGGATGGCTTCAGATCAACTCCAATATTAAACACAGATTTTTTCTAAATGCAATGTAATTAACTTGAAGCCAATTGAAAAAGAACGATAAAAGCTTTTCTAAACTTCACAACTTATTTTCTACCTTTTTGTAAGAAGTTTTATTTTATTAAATCACTCAACAATTTAAAAAAATCTAGTTTTCCGAGTTTTTCACTATAAAAATTGTTCGGTTCGAAAAGCAATTTCTGAACAACTGCACCTAGAATCCCATACAAAAGTATAATTTTCGACCACCAGTGACCACAGTGGCATATTATCCTAAAGGCAAACTAGGCACGTGCCTAGGAGCGCGAGTCAACAAAGGGGCGCACGGGCGCAGTAATTTTGAAAAATGGCAAATAATGCGAGTTCAAACGTGGTTGTTGAACTAGCAAACTCATGAACTCGAACCGCACTTGCCACTTTTGTTGAAATAAAAATAGGTCCCAAGCAATTCCACTTACTACATTCTACAGGCAAATATCTTCTCAAACAATAGTCACAGGCTTACAGGGTAACACCTGCCTACAACCAAACAAATATGGCCAACCAAAGACCTGAAACGGTCAAAAGGTTTGTTCCTGAGCAGACAAAGTATAAGCTCCACAGTTGGAGTCATAACAGGACACTGCCCTATAGGTAGACATGCTTTGAGGCTAGGGGTCTACGCAGACGACTTTTGTAGAAGCTGCATGAACGAGGAGGAAGAGGAAACAGTCCAACACCTTTTATGTACTTTCCCGGCACTCTTCAATAGAAGGAATAACTATCTCGTTAATCCCTTCTACGATAATACCAGTGAACTGAACTGACAACGGTCGACAAAAGATGTCTCTCTAACTTCATTAAAAGCACAAAATGGTTTGTTTAGGTTCATTACTCTTCTATGGTATCACAATGGATCCTTGAGGTCTAAGTGAGTCAACAACATCTAGATAACTACTCCAACTCCACTCTGAGTCAACTGGGTTTACCTATTTGGTTTGCCAACTCCGCAATTGACTTAGCTTCCTTCTAATTTTGTAAAGTGTTTTTGAATATTGACTTTACTTATTGTAAGGGCAAATAACCTAATGGTCGAAACTCATCAGCATTAAAACCCTCATATTTTCTAGATTGAATTTCGGGGCAATCTGATTTGCGAACCGAGTTCCAACTCGGTTTTCATAACAACCAACTCGAGTTAACTTGGATTACGGTTCGGCAGTCAGCACATCATCAAATTCACGGGAACTTGACAAATATTTCCGTAAACTAGACTCTTTCCTGGCCCCCATTTCAACGCGGTACAGCGGCGCCGATGCGATGCTTGCCTATGATGGCGCCCTCAACGTTTAATCCACCACTGAGTGACCAGCTTAATATTTGTCATCACAAATGTCATCTGCATAAGCAAATAATTTGGTGGGCTTGGTGACGATAGTCCTTCTTGTAGATGTTCCAATTGCTTTCTTCAATAACAGGTTAAAGGGGAAGCGTACGCCGAGACATCGCCTGTCAGGGGACCATTTAAAAAATGGACATTGCTTTGAAACGTTGGTCATTTTATTTGGGATGTCGACTTTTCTTATGGCTTTGCAAAGTTCTACTATGGCTTTGATGTTGTAAGCAGCTTTTAAAGTCTATAAGCAGATGGTATTTTGAGATGTTGAATTCAACATCATTTTTTCATCGCCCGCCTTGATGTGCGATGATCATTTTATGGTCCACTTGCCTGGTTCTAAACCACATTGATATTAGCCGATTACGACTTTCGTGTGTGGGAGCCACCATTTTTTTGGTGATCTAGCTGCTGAGAAATATACTAAAGCTTTTGGGATCGATGAGCAGATTTTCTTCTCCGTCGTCTTGCAGTCTCCCCTTCTTCTTCTTTCTAATTCACAAACGATGTTTTCTTTCCGCAAGCTGCTCTCTTTTGTCTATAAAGCTTCTACTCTTCTTTTCTGAGCCTTGCATAGTCCTCTTCGTGTTTGTGCGTTCTAAAAGATGGATACATTGCTCGATTCGAATTGTTAGCTTCTATTCTAAGCGATAAGTTGAGAAGCACTTTTTTCTTGACAGATTGCTAATTTGGGAAGTTATGTCATTTCTTCGCAAGAGGCAGTACCAGTTGAAAATTAAAGAAAGACTTTATTTGCACCAACGCACTTAACCACTACGCCGCCACAGGCGGTCCAGATCAGATCTGATCAGATCATTATAGGCACAACGAGATCATATTGCGATCGACGCATGTTTAGAGCAACCAACATCACGAAATCAGTTATGCACACTATTGGCATATCAAGGACATGCTGTCAGAAAGTTCCTTACCGATTTAGTCTACCAGGACTTGTTGCAAAACTCGATGAAGCATGTGGCATGGGTGAAGAGAGCATCTCAAAGGTAAAAGGGCTAAACAGAAGCCTGGAGAGACGAACATTGTATAAGGTTTTGGTTTTTCGCGATCCGGATAAAAGAAGTCGAAGTCATTTAAGTAGGCCAGCCAGTAATTGGGTGACTTGGTGATGGTAGGCTCGTAGGCGTATTCTACACCGAAAGAAAAAACATTAGTTGATTTAAACACACTTCATTGTTAATCAACAATTTGACGATAGTTGTGAAATTAAACAAGCTTTTTGATTGAAACAAATAAGTTTGCATGTTTAAATCAACAATGCAGCCGTGATCAATTTTTTATTTTGGGTGAGTAACATTAAAATGTTCAAATTAATTATTTGAAATTAATAAATTGAAAGTCTTTGCTCAAGACCAGTGTTATACACTTTTAAATGTTTCTCTGTTTACTTAATGTTTATAATTATTAGTTATGTATTAATCTCTTTTTGTTAACTGTCTTGTTTTTGTTTCATCCATGTGAGTGTTTGTTATGTTATGTTTGCTTACTAACAACTAACACTGCACTAAGTGATGAGCCGGTGGTATAACATAGTCTACTATGTTGGCAAACCATTGGTCGTAAGACTGTGCTTGCTATAAGCTCTCTTCGACCAATTCTGATAGTGTATAAAAATTAAGCATGTTACTAGTTGATTTGAATATTCTCTTATACTACAGCAAGAATATCATTGTTGAATTTATACTTGATCAACAACAAACGTGTTTAATTAACAATTCAACTTAATTTTATGAAAAGTGACAATGATAAACAACGTATCATATTCAAGTATCACTTAAAATGTTTGATCAACAATGAAAGTATTTAACCAACCACAAGAATTTTTGAAGCTACACAAAGGTCGTTAATGAATTATCAAGGATATGCTCGATCAACAATGTTCATATTTAATCAATCACGATAATTGTTGAGGCAACACAAACATTGTTAAAGTGTCGCAATCATTTTGAATTAGAATACTTTTCGAACTTGAAGTATCACGTGTATGTTCAATAGAATATTTGTATTGTTTGGCCTGCAATAATCTTGCATATTTGAGTTTAAATGCATTCGTTCGTTGTTCATTAGTTTAGCTTTTTTTGGTGAACAAGACGTGTGTATAAAGTAAATAAGAGTGTGTTTATTAATTGCTAACAAATAAAATCGAAATAACACCAGCACCAGAAGTTTAATTTCTAAGGTAAGTTTTTGTTCTATTATATTATTAAACTATAAATTACCACGACACTCTGAAACTCTGAAACAATTTTGTTAAAATTCATAAAATGAAATAAATCAAGTCTATCTCTATATCTAGTCCGACATAATTATGTTTTATGCTAATTGTTCCGAATATGAAAAGTATAAAAAAACAAAGGTTATGAATCTACTACATTTCTTAACTATATTTCTTAAACAGAAAAGTATTTGTTCCATCTCCAAGAGGATCCATAGTGAATTCATCAGAAGGTAGCAGGTTCTTCAATTCTAAAAGAAGGTGCAGAATAATAAGCATTGATGTCTTTCACAAGAAGAAGACGTTTTTAAAATTTCAAGCCGGATGAAGAGTTTTAAACATCTGAAGGTAAGCGGTTTCTTATACTATAGTTTCGTGTTTTTTTTTTAATTTTTTGCTTATCGGCTCATCAACATTATGTCATTATGTTTATGTCAACAAAGGTCTCTTGCTGAAAATAACGGCTTCAACTTAGCAATGAACTGCGGAACGAGGTTATACTGAGAAGTAAGAACATTTTTATGACCTAAGAAGGGAAGATGTTAATTTATTGGCTGCTTTTTAAACGCTCTGCCGGGAAAACATTGGTAAATCTTGCATTCCTTATTTGTAAAAAAAGTAGTTTTTCCTTTAAATATTTCATGATTATATTACGCTTTAAAAAGTATCGCATATCATCATAAAATTAACGTATTTCCGAAACATATTATTCAAAGTATTAAATAAAACTGATGAATTTATAAGTACAGATATCTATTCCAAACACAAACATTTAACGCGTTAAATTTTGTTATATTATTTAAGTTTTTTGGTATATTATTTCAATAAAATATGTTTTAGAAAAATTGATTGTGATGGTTTTTCATTTCCTTGGATTTCTCAGGTGAAAAAAAACTGTAAGTATTCTTATATCGACAAAGAAAATGTTTTTCTAACCACTTTCATTGAAGACTTAATTGTTTTCTAATATCACAAACGGTATCTTTCAACATAAATCACCCTATTTCTCTTTTTAATTTAAGCAGAATAATATTCAATCAACTATAAACGTTTTTGATCAACAACGAGCTGGACCAAATTCGTATTAATTCAAGCACAAAAATTGTAACACTATAATATCTCATAGTTAAAGAAACACTAAATCGTTGTTGATCAACAACGATATTGATTATTTGCGCACAATGATTGTCAGTCAAGTATGCTTATAATATTTAAGTGAACACCATTTTCATGTTTGTTTTACTACAAACGTGATTGGTTAACAATGAAATTGACAATGACGTTATTGTTTTGAACAATGAACATTGTATCATTTAAATAAAAAAAATAACAATGCCAGCATGTTCAAATTAAACATATTCGTGCTTGACGCAAAAACAAACAAGATTATTGTTTGATTTTACCAAGGTTTTTTTTCGGTGTAACGTCAAGATTGAAACTAACAGTGTTCCCCTCGTTGTTCAACAATTTCTGCACTCCTACTCATACAGTAAATATATCTACTGGTCTATTACAGGTAAAGTTACTTTTCAAAGGCTAATTTATTATACATACATAACGCTTATAAGAAACTCAAAATTTGCACAATATTTGTTTCTTTTAACCGAGGTTTTCTTATATCTTTACAACGGATATAAGAAACAAGTTTCTTATAAGGATATAAGAAACAAGTTTCTTATACGGATATACCTTGGAGTTTCAAACATTTATCCTAGCTTTACCTAACTCTTCAAAACATATAATCATCAATTGTTGTTTGAATCAAGTCTTCCTTGCGCTTCTTGACAAGAATATCTTCGATGTTATGTATCGATGGTTCTACGAAAGGACCTCGTAAGCAGAAAAATCACTTTTTTTGAAATTAGGCTAAAAAAAAAACAGAGCCACCTTTTGGAATTTCTGGTTAAATGTGTTTGTTCTAAGAAAATTTAGAAAACTCGAAAATACAAAACCTCGAAAGAAAATCTTTTCAAAATGGGTCTCTGAAATGAGTTTTTGAGTCGTTTTTTACTGTTAAGATTTGATCGAAAAATGTTAAACTTAATTATTCAAAGAAGTGTTTTATGGTTTGTATTTATTCTTAGGAAAACAATGAGATTTACATTTTTTGACATTTTTTTATTGTGAATTAGCTACAAGGAATATAAATTGAGGCCAGAGTATATCTAATAATGAGTAGGGAAACTCTTTTGTAAATGTAGTTGGCACTACTACAATCACTAATTTTCGAAAAAACACACAACAAAAATGCCAAAAGCACAAATAGTCAAATCAATTCCTTATGTAAAACTGCCTGCGCAAGAAGAAATGACTGCACGCTCATCACTTGTTTCTTTCCCTTTTTCCCTAATAGATTTGAAAAAATATTCGATAAAATAAAAACCGTGTGTGTCTGTCAAAAAACCTTATTTTGTTTCCCTTTCCTTCCTACAAGTTTCTCATTGGCTTCTTTTTCTCATATCTGTGTGATATGTGTGAATCAACAGGTGAATTTTTCTGAGTTTCCCTACTCATTATTAGATATACTCTGATTGAGGCAAATACATACGAGGTCCTTTCCGTGTTTTAATTTCTGAATATTTTTGATACATACGAGGTACTGCAAAAACAGTTTTTTAGTGATTGTGAAAAACTACCCAAAAGTTCAAATGAGGTCCTTCCGTAGAACCAGCGGTATGATGTCATCAATTTTAATTTTTTCACAAATTTCTTTACGACTTTTTCCCGATTTGTTTCATCTAAAATAACCAATTTAGGCCGTGTGCGAATTGGATGAATTATGGTTAAAAATTGATGAATTTTTAACCACTGCTGTCATATTTTAACCTGCTCCGCAGCTAGTCTAATTTTTAACACATTTTATTTAATGCGAAGTGTCAAAATTTAACCAAACGTCAAGTTTTAACCACTTTTTAACCCAATTCGCACACGGCCTTAGTTTTAATTGAAATTTTAAACGCGACATTTTCAGAAACGACGAGAAACAACAGAAAGAACAGAAACACAAAAAATAACAAATTTAATGTCAAAATGAACACTGCACTGAATTCATTCAATCATTCATTCAAATATCAAACAACATCATAAACGTACATAAATGACATTTGCGTCGTTTGTTTTGAATTTTTCTTTAGGGTCTGTTCATGTTTTTTGAATTTCGTGATTTGTTTGCAGGTTTCTTATATCCAACCAACTTTACATGAAAAATAATAGTTTGTGTTTGAGAAATGTTTCTTTTATCAGTGTATTTCTTATAAACGTGTTTCTTATAAACACACAATTCAGCATTAAAATATATGGGAAAGTTCACGGTGCTTTTATTCAAGTTTCTTCTAAGCGAGGTTTTCTTATAAGCTTGTTTCTTATAAGCGATAAATACTGTAGTGTGCAAATGTAGTTGGTACAAAAAATAAAACTTTTCTCAAGAAAAATAAATTTAAAGACGTTTTGATGTACATAAATGTAAATATATACATAATGCGAGTATATTTTTGTCAACACATTTATAAAGACAAGAACATTTACAAAATCTGTTTCTGTTTTTTTTTTTTTTTTTTTTTTTGATTGATAAAAATATAAATCCTTGACGTAGAAGTAGGTTTCAGCCAATAGTCAGATTCTCAAAGGTCGTCGTAACCTGCTGACATTTTGACATGATCGCTTTCAACTTCAATCGATTGTAAATGAAAAGATAAAACTGTCAAATTTATCACTCAATACCCAAAGGATACGCCATACACGGCATCACAATTCACAACGAACCTATCGTTATTTTATGGAAGTATATGTATTGAGAAGAGTTTGAGTTGAATGAAATAGAAATTGGCACAAATTGAAAGACTGGCAAAATAGAAAAATACAAAAAAAAAACCTACGAAAAAACCCAGAACCTATAAAACAATATACAAGATAAGCTTTTGTTCGGGAGCGCAAATCCTTTCCTTAAACACCACTTGCCATAAATAAAGTGGCGCCAACCGTTCGCTAGACTCTATAGAGGAATGATGATTGTGGCACAACGCGGCGGGCGTATCGCGGTGCGGCGGCATGGCTAGGCATGATAATGTAGTGAAGCAGTAAGGGTTGAGATGGGCAGATGGGAGGGTGTTTTTGCGACTAGCAATACAGTTGGTGGTAATTCATGAGTTCTATATCTTTTTCTTGAGTTTATCACTCTCATTCGCACGTCTATCGCGCCTAACTGACTGTAAAAATATGTTTTCTTAGTAAAAAAGTTGCCTTCATCGGCATCATTCGTCGTCTTCGTCGTCGTCCTTATCGTTATTGCCTGGCCTGGTCTGGTCTTGCGGGGTCTTATAAATGTTAAGGGTAGTTAGACGAGCTTCAAATATATATTTCCCAATACCTCAAAGACGTCCCAAGTGCAAAGCACTTTTCACCCGAACCGAATTAATTGCTTTTGGGAAGAATTTATGATCCGAAATTGCAGCAACAAAGGAAGCTTTCCCATTGGAGGTTACGTATTGCTTCGCCAACCGATGTGATGTTATTATGCAGTTTACAGTGGCAGTGGCATGTTTCTCAGAGAAAAGGGTACAACAGCGTACAGAAATTGTAGATTGCACCGAAAGTGAATACAAGAGTAGTGCCCTTATGATGATGAACCTATTCGGTGCATGCTCCTTAGTCTCGGTCGAACAAACTATGAGAGAATAATTTTTCATTTGTTTCCTTGAAAGGCTATATTTTAGATAAAGCGTTTGGTGGAGCTTGTAGAGTTTGAAGGGGAACAGAAGCAGCTTGAGTGGGTGTATGCATGCATTGCACGATGGCTGCTCTTGAGCTTCAACACTGGTTATAGTGTCTGTTCAGATATTTCGATTGTGCAAAACAGTGCACGGAAGACATGAAACGTGGATAAAGGAATCAATTTTAAGAAAGGAAGGAAGGAAGGAAGAAGTTTCAGTGATGGCAGTTGGTTAAATTATGGCACGTAAAATCGCTCTCGACCACTGAAGGCTATAGGGATAAAATTCAATATTACGTGAAGTCAGACGTTCCTTTTTTGTTGGTTTAGGGTGCTGATTCTGATTCTTCTGAAATAGCACTTGGCAATTTTTCACATTGAAAACTGATAGTTTTTGTGTAGTTTAGTTTTAATTAAGAGTTCATTGTGCTTTGATTTGGAAATATTTCAAGTTGTCTTCAATCAATTAGTTTTAATCTTGCCTTTGGGTCTTCCACAATAAGGAGAAACTGTAAGGAGTACATTATTGAATTTTATCACCAAATGCAAAAACGCACTCTGCATTTAGTCTTTATATCTATATATATAAAAGAACAGCCTAATTTTTGTGTTCGTTCGCTAACCGGGCACACTGGTTGACCGATTTTCCTAATTTTTTCTCTAAATACTCTTGCATTTAGGGTAGAAGGTTTAGCAAAAATAAAATGTATACTTTTCAAATCACAAATGGTTCAATTGTTAACAAATGTTAAAAATTTTGTATTTCGCACTACAAAAAAAACTGATCAATATACGAACACTCAATTTAGTTTGAAAATTTTGTCAAATACATTTTTTTTTTTCAATAAAAAATCAAAAAAGAAAAAAAATATTTGACAAATTTAATTTTTCTTCGACAAAAAAAATGTCAGTGAACCTAGGAAATTATATTTGAACTAGCTGCCCGGCAAACGTTGTTTTGATGTATGAAATTCTTAGAGTATGAAAATACATATGTATATCTTATTGTTTTTAGTGAGTGCGTTTCTGGCATATAAGTATGTGAGAGATATAGGCATATTTATAATGTTGCGAACATTGATGGAATATGTCATTAGTATAGTTTGAGCAACACAAGCAAACAGGAGGTTTTCCACGTATAGTTATTGTCCGTGTGAAAAACATCGTGTGCTCAAATCTAACCCACAAACAGACATTTTTTGACCTTGAGTCAATAGTCATTGTCATTGCAAATGCCAATTTGATGGAGAACTGAATGCTTTCAAATTGAACTGGCACATCTGTGTACAAAAACGTTTTGCGAATAAAGCATTGCCACAATTGAATTGGTTGCTTTAAGTCGTGCAGCGTAAGATGTTCTTGATCAAGCAGTATTCGTTAAAGACACTAATCAAATTGCATTGGATTATGAATATTTGTGCAAACTATTGAGACGAAGTTACATGATCAACAAAAGTACATATGTGTATTACACCATTATGCAAGGTATGGTCAGTCAAAGTGCTGGTAAATATTTTTGAGATGAACCCGGTGGAATGAGGAAAAAATTTTTTTAGCGTCAATACGATCTGAAACTAAAAAAGGATTGGCTCCTGCTTCTTCTGGAATTGCGAGCGCGATATTAGTCTTAAGCCGACATGACAATATTTATAAAAAAGTCGGCAATGGCCGAATTGTTGTGTTGGATGAGTGCACAATGGCGCACGCACAAAAATGAAGGTACTTTAAGCCTTAAATCCCATAACTTGAAGAATTTGGAGCCCTATATCTTTTGGATGTGAGGACAAACTTTGCCGATTATACCACGGTCAACTGCTGCAGACGAATTGAGTTGCTTAAAACCTTCTATTTAATGGCGGTATTTCAGGAAACTTACATTGGCCACAAATGTTCGTGTGCAGTTACTTAACGATGTATCTGCAGCAGAATTTCCTAAGCAATTATTGGACATTGGAAATGGAATAATTTCACTTGATTCTAAAGGCCGAATTTCACTTCCAAACAATTTTTATTGTAATGCAAATCCAAAGAATGAGTTGATTCAAGATGTCTTTCCAAGTGTAAACAAAATTTAAAAAATCACGTTTAATTGAGTTGACGTGCATTATTAGCTGGTGCAGATAAAAGACTTTCTAAAATTGATGCAACACTTTATTTTGAACGAGAAAAATAAATGCACAATTTTTTGACCACAAAAAGTTTGACCGAATTACAAAAATGAAAACGATGTAGAAAATTTTACGACGAGACGAAGTTTTTGAATTTTTTGGATGACACCACATTTTTTAACGGAAAGTATGAGCGTCAATATCTATGTTTCGGAACATCAATCAACTTAAACTTTGCAGTATAGTACAAGGCTAGCCTCAAAGAAGTCAATGGCAAATGAGCTTCAAGACATGTCATTTGATTCTAAACGTCGTCAGTTTCCTGTTCGACTTGCATTCCCAGTCAAAATAAATAAGACGCAAGGTCAACTGTTAAAAATTTGTGGTATTGATTTAAAAATTCCTGTTTTTTTTTCTTGGTCAACTTTACAAGGTATCCTGTAATTTGTCTGCCATCCTTTGGGATGTAATACTTGGTCATATTCTATAATAATCGTTCTAAAATAAAATCTGATTTCTTACTTTTGCATTACTTTTAGACGAATTAAAAGAGGCTAACTTTGGTGTACCCTTCCCTGACTCATGTTAAGGTCAATTTTTAAATGGTATTCAATTTTTCTTGCCCGAACAAAATTTTGACTTTAAGGTCAATTTTTTTCAAATAATGCGTAAAAAACATTTTTACCTTATGACAAACAAAATTATAAAATAAAATCTCATTGATGAGTGCATACAAAAAAACCCATTCATTTTATGATATCTACTTGGGAAAATCTATAAGAAAATGGAATCTATATTTTTTTTTTTCAATATTTTTATTGCAGCACTTCATAATCTCCCAAGAATTGATAGTTTTAAGAAAATGTATAACAATATGCAATCCTGAAGAGGGTTAAAAGTATACTTATGCCTACCTGGTTTGATGTCAAAACCCTAACTACCTAACCTCTTCTCAAATAGTTAAATTTGGGGTATGTTTAATGGGTACATGAACTAAAAAATTGATATAAAAGAATTGAAAAGAGAAGTACAGACACGATATTTCTAGGAATAATGTTCCATTTCTGCAAATCCATCGAATACCGTATTCTTCATCCAGCCAATCCCTAATTTCACCACCGTTGTTTGCCGAAGCCCTGCGAAGCGGGCAGGGATTTTGCTAGTGTTATATAAAAAAAAAAGAAAAACATAGAGTGACGCGACAGCTTTTGAAGAGCGAAGGCCTAAGTGGCTTACTCTCATCAACAATTATCACAATTATCAAGGTGCGTGTGATGAATTGAAGTAACTTACAATTTAACGCCGATTCCGAACGGCAAAGTTGAGAAGCACTTTTTCATGACAGAATGATACTCTTGGACGTTTTGTCAATTCTTCGCAAGAGGCAGTGCCCGTGAAAGATGGAAATAAAAATAAAACGTTCTGCTGAGCAGCCAACGCATATTTTTTTTTCAAAATTCATTTTTATTCATTTCACTTAAAACTACTTATTACTAGACAAAGGAATTCAAACTAGATTATTATCTTAAATCTTGTATTTAACTTACTGGCCCCAACCGGGCACTCTAACTCTAAGCAACTCATGTTTTATTTAAAAATAATGCCTTTCAGCCAATGAGCTAATTTTTGTTTTTTGTTAAGAAATTTGAATTAAAACTAACTCCATTACCAATTTTTATTTTCTCACATGCTACTTAAAATTAGGTCCTTAGAAATAAAACTTAAAAATAACTAAAACTACCTATTCTACCTAACAACTACTTAGGAACTAGAACAACCACAGCAGCAAATCTCTATCATTTTTATCTTTTTTTCGTTTTGCTGTATTGTTTTTTCTTTTTTTGTAATATTTTTTTTTTTTTTGTTACATATTTTTATTTCTATTTTATATTTTGTATTTAACATTTGTTGTCTTTGTCAATGTTTGTGCCACCATGCCTACTCAACTTAAACCTTAACCCAAAACCTTTGAACTAAAACAAGTATGTAAGCCGGCCAAGGCTCAAAACCCCACCCCGACTACTCATTGTCAAGTGCTGACTGAAGCCACCAGAACTGGTTCTCCTGCTTCACGCTATCGATTCGGTCCCGTTCGGACACAGCCCAACTAAACCGAAGGAGCTCTGCTCCGTCCTGTGCGAGTACGTCTCGACTGTAAGGGAGTCGCCGATCGACAGTTCTTTGCCTGACGTGGTAGATTAGCGGCACCACCAATCTGTATCAGACCGCATCTATGTAAATAAAGGAATTCCTCTGGTGGAATGAAGCCGCTCAAGCGTCGTTCGGATAGAAAGCCCCAAAGATCAAATTATTCGTCGAAGTCATAGCTCTCGCAATGTGACCCCGAACAAGTTTTATCACTAAATTGTCAATTCTGTTGATCCGAGCCTCGTTGTATACAACTTCGTTAGAATAGTAATAGAACACCCGAATCTTCTCCATTTGAGATGGTGCAACGTTGAACTACACTGGACAGTCATAAACGATCATCGGCCGTATAACAGCCATGTAGCAAATTACCTTCACTCTGGGGTCGAGCCGATTGCTGTTAAACAGCCGTTTCGTCAAAGCGAAGGCTCTTCTGGCCTTAGTCAGAGCAGCATCTATATATCTGTCGAAATACAGATAGTGATCCAACCAAAAAACCGAGGTACTCCACTTCACTTTTGCTCGTTAATCGCTGTCCGTGAGGCCCAACGATGACCATCTTGCGCCAATTCTTGCGCGTATCCCTCATGGCTGCAGCCAGCGAGATCCGGAACAGAATTGTTTCGCATTTCTGGACATTTATTTTCAGTTACCAGTCGTCGCAATATCGCTGAATCTTCTCGAAGTAACTTTGCAAGAGAATTCTTGCCTGGGTAAGATCAGATCGGTGGTGTAAGTGCTGAAAAGGATCGGCGAATTAACCGCTCTTTGTTGAAGACCGTTTTTAAATTTCAAGGTGATGGTAGAAGTTACATTGCCACTTTTGACAACAAACTTTCTGCCGGTGAGCATATCATAAAGCATATAGAACAATGGTTTACTGATGCCTAGTCTGGTGAGATTAAGGTACAACCCGTCTAACCATACGATGTCGAAGGCCTTCTCTGAATCAACCAGAACAGCCCCCGTGCATTGTTTCTTGGACTTATTCCTTTGGATATCAGAAACGAGCCTAGGCGCGGCATGAATAGTGTCTTGAACCCGCCTTGAACCCGAACTGGTTATCCGGAATTACTTTGTTGTCCGCAGCCCGCTCATTCAAAGCCCTATTGATTACCTTTTCGAATTTCTTGCTGATCCTTGGTATTATTACAATGAAGACTTATCGACCGAAGATTTGACGGATTGGAGTTGTACTTTCATTGTGCATTAGAAGGAAAGTTGGAATTAAATGTTTAAGAACTTTTGAAATCCTGTTAGTTGTTGATCTAAAAGCACATTTACTTGGAGAATCACTTGGAAACTCTTTTCAAAAATACGGCTACATCTATACTAATCTAAGCTAATTCTTTTTGTACAAAAATCACCAGCTTATCTGAGGCCACTTGTGCGATAATATGAAACAATATGAATCTATGTCTCCTCCTCTGTGCCACGTAGGTTTCTGTTATGTGTTCTTTTCTTTCCTTCTATGTGTCTATCTGTCTGTTATGTATTTTCCGTTACAACTTGCCATAAAACACTGGTTTCGACAACGCTTTCCAATAATTTATCCAAAATTTCTGTTAGATAATTGCACTCTTCGGACGTCTCAGAAACTGTATCAATGGATTTGTATGACACCCTCTGACAATAATTTTTGTTTCTTGAAATTTATTTTACTGACGTTCACATTCATATATGCGAAAAATTGAGCAAGGCTGGGCCGATTTGGCTCGATTTTCGATGAAAATCTACTGCTTTCGGAAAGCCATGTATCACACATAAAATCCTCAAATAGCACTGTATCTATTTCTGGAATATTAACTAGAGTTATACGGAGGTCGCTGGGTTTTCTAGTTGTATCTAAGTGCTCACTTATTGCTTTAATGGAGCCAAAAAAAAAATAATGAAATCAATAAATTAAAACTGGAGTATAACTCAAACAAACGAACAGCGCTGGTATTGACATACTCCATTTTATTTAAACTCTTTAAAATATATTTACGTTAACAGCAGGTGCAAAAGGAAAGCCCGATCATAAGACTACTCAAACAACTACCTACATTTCAAAAAACGACTTAAAATTTAAAACTAAAGGGAAAACTATTTAGGCTGATGGCTGAAACACAAACATGACTTAGCTTTGTCTTCGTCTACGTTTCGATCCACCCGCTTCGATTTTGCTATCATGGCTCCAAAACACACAAATTTTGTTTATTAATTTTTTACGGTCGGAGCTTCATTGTGATTATATGCATTGAATTCCTATGGCTGAACTTGTAAGCGTCAAGCTAATCCAAAGGCAAAGCATGTTGTGTTTCAACCATGATTTGCTTACGATAAGGCAAACATCAAGGGTATGTATATTATAAGTCAAAGCAAGACAAACATTTATCTGGGAGTGGTGTTTCAGTTTCTAGTCGCAAGGGTAAATTTTATTTTAAACAACGGTAGCACCAACTTTTTCGAGTAAAAACTTTTTGAAAACTAAGTATATTTTTTAAGATAGATAGACTGTAAAAATATTTATTCAATGTTTCAATTTTTGTGTGGATCAATTTTGACTTTAAGGCGGGCGTGGCCGGTGGCGGCAGCGGCGGGGAGGCACAGCAATTCGCTGTAATGAAAAAGTTATTCACGAAAAAATAGAACAAAATGTAATTTAATTTAAAATTGAAAAACCCTTTGAAATAATGCATCTAACACTGTTATGGTATATTTTAACTCATTTTTTTAAAGCTCTTTTGCATTCCTTAACCGAATCAAATCAAACTATTTTGAAAATTAAAAGTAAAACTTTATTCTCTCACAGCCAATAGACCCTTGCCGGCATATATTAATCTATGTACACAAAAATACCTTTTAAAACATTCATATATGAATATATGACTTGTTATAATTGAGCTCAAGATCTACTCCTATACAAAAGATGCCATTCTCCTACGCATATACTTAATCATATACCATATACTTAAACGAAATTATTAAAATTTACTACCGAAATTCGGAGTTAGTGGTCAACACTTTAAGAGCGGCACATACAATTTATGGTCGTCATAATCGTCCTGCCAGATCAACAATTGAGCGTCTAGTGGAAAAATTTTAATCCACAGGCTCAGTACAAAATTTTCCCGTGCCAGTGAGACAAAGAAGTGCCCGTAGTGTCGAGAATATTGCTGCCCCTAGCGCATCAATTGCGGAAGCCGCTTGATCACCAGGAGCGTCGTATGTTCGTGAATTGGGCTGAGCAACAACTTGAAAATGATCCGGATTTTCATCGAAAAATCATCTTCAGCGATGAGGCTCATTTCTGGCTGGATGGCTTCGTCAATAAGCAAATTTTGCGTTATTGGTAAAGTGTTCTTAAGAGTGATTTTTAATAAGCAGTGATCACTGTGAGCAGTTTACAAAAAGAGCTGTTTAAAGTAGCAGCTATTTGATCACTCTTAAATGAGAGGCTTTCTACTGTCTGCTCACTGCTTTTCTGCTCATTTGTCATTGCTTATTTTCTAATAGCTTTTCTGCTCTATTTTCTACTCTTGTAAATGAGCAGTGAGTAGATGAGCAGAAAAGCATTGAGTAGAAAAATAGTGAGCAGAATAGCAGTGAGCAGAAAAGCAGAGAGCTGAACAGCAAGGAGCAGATAAGCAGTGAGCAAAAAAGCAGTGAGCATTGAGCAAAATAGCAATGATAATGAACAGAAAAGTAATGAGCAGGGTGGCAGTGCACCGTTGAGTAATGAAATAATATAGTGTGTACCTATATTATTTCATTATATTGGCATTGGTTTGAAGTGAAGGGAAAAGTGAAGATTCTCAACAACAAAAAAAAAAAAACACAATTCAGAGAAATAAATCTTCACTCTACTCTCCACTTAAAAGCAGTACCGAATATGGATCATTCAATAAAGCATTGAGGTATTATTCCAGTATTCTATTGATCACTGCCATCCTGCCCACTACTTTTCTGGGGGGTCATTCCGTAATTTCCAAAACGTTGATCGTCAAAACGTTAGTCGTGAACGTGAACGTTCACAATTTGCTTCATGTAACTCAGCGAAATTCGTTTCGGTGGTGTCATTGGGCCGTACTTCTTCCGTTATGATCAAGACCGACACGTTACTGTGAATGGGAATCGCTACCCTCAATGCTAACCGATTATATTTTTGGAATGAATTGGATGATATGGACTTGGACGATATGTGGTTTCAACAGGACGGTGCCACATGTCACACAGCGGGCCATACAATCGAATTATTGAGAACGAAGTTCGATGAGCGCATTATCTCCAGAAATGGACCTGTGAATTGGCCGCCTCGTTCATGCGATTTAACGCCGTTAGACTATTTCCTGTGGGACTACGTCAAATCTATGGTTTATACCAACAAGCCAGTGACGATTGATGAACTTCGTACGAATATCGAACGTGAAATTGCAGTAGTATCGGCCGATTAATGCTTGAAAACCGTCGAAAATTGGGTTCAGCGTCTGGACTTCTGCAAGCGTTCCCGTGGTGGCCATACAAAAGAAATCGAGTTCCATACATAATGGCATCAAATGTACTTCCACAGGAATTGATATCCAAAACCGTTTTTGTTTTATTTAAGAAAACTTTTGTAGCATCCCTATTGAAAAACCCTTTATTAATATTTTTTTCTTATTTATGCATATAAAAAAGAAAGCCGTACTCTTTTTATAACCCAAGAAAGGCAGAACCGATTTGGCTGAAAGTTTATGAAGATAGCTTTGAATCAGGAATCGGTTATAGGATACTTTTTATCATGCTACCTTTCCTGCTTAACCTAGTTTTGCCATATAAACAATAAAGTCTGAACTGATTTGTAAGGAAGTAGTCAGAACTAAAAGGACACTTTTTTTTTAACCTACAAGCCGACCCGCTAAATGTTGTTTTGTCACATACATAATTTCTAGGCTACATAATAATAAGAATAACTAACTCAAATCGTCTACGCATTCACATTAAAATTTTGTGCCACTTTTTTTTTTTAACTCGATGACGAAAAATGCAACCTAAAAACTATCTCCTCGAAACAGTCATGAAAAGATCAACTTCTAGAAGTCGCAAGTGTTTTTTTTACTACATTTTGATTAAAAAAGAAAAACCGCAACGAAAACCCTTCATGCATACAAAAATACATTAAAATTCCGTTTGCCCTCATTTAAATGCACAAGTGTTTTTTTCGCACCATACCTTTGGGGGAGTGGCAGCAAAAAAAAAAACAAAGAAAACGAAATCATAATTTAAAATGGTTTGCAAATGAAATTGCATTTTCTGGAGCTGCGAAATGTCGAGTTGTCTTGAAGGTAGTTGCGTTGTGCTATTTGTGTTTTTACAATACATTAAATCGAATCTACATAAAGTAAAATAAGACAATCGTTGTTTTTTTTTTATAAACCTCACGATAAAATTCCTACAAACACTTGGGAAAAATGTACATGAACTTTGTTCGACCCGCAGAAGGAAGAAAAAGAAGAACACCTTAACAGAATTGTTAACTGAAGAAAACACTTCACGATAAGACCCTTGAAGCAATTACAGCCATTTCCTGGAATTGGGTGCTTACGGGCAAGAGTAAATCGTAGAAGCTTAGATAACAAACTACATAAGTAAACACAACTACACTTCACCATTCCAAGTCGCTTCTTCATTCTCCTTCATTGCGGAACCATCGTAGTCACTATAGTCGGTTGGAACCTGGAAGCTACTATAAAAACGGCGAGAAAGCAAAAGCACTGCGCTCTCAACTTTGGCATATTTATTTGTGTTCATGAACAAGGTAAGTATTCTATATGAAAGAGGCTTATGTATACCTACCTACCCGACCTACGATGTCTCATAGTCTCTATGTATCAAATGCTAGACTGAAGTTATAGAAAAGCACTGCACCTGCAGCTTTCCGTAAAATCTCCTCAAAGAATTAACGAGCCGAAATAGAATGCATGCAGCTAAGGGTTCCTGTCCATATCCTGTTATGAAAAAGAAAAAAAAAAAACAAAATCTTTGTACAACTGCAATTGACTGTTTGTATGATTGTGCGCCACTTCGAAGTCTAATGGTGGTTATGACAATAATAATAAAGATAACAGTGAAGATGATGATCATCGCTACGGCAGCAGGTATAGTAGTGGGAGCGTTCCATAATTTTCTCTCATGGCTGTAAATATTAAGTTTTTATTGTTCAAGCAAGGTTTGAGTGCTTTGAATCATATTTTTTGTATATGGCGGAAGCAAAGAGCTGAGTGTGTGTCTTAATTTCAATTATTAAACAAATGTAAATTGAAAGACCACCGCCCTTGTCTTGGTCTTGTGGCAATGTCAGAAGTGGGACTAGTTTTCTTTTCGCTCCGAAAAATAAAATAATAAATCATGAAAGGTTGCCCTTTTTTTTAAAACCTCAACCCAAAATCCTTAAATTAAAACAAGTATGTAAGCCGGCCAAGGCTCAAAACTCCACCCCGACTACTCATTGTCAAGTGCTGACTGAAATCTGAAGCCACCAGAACTGGTTCTCCTGTTTTACCCTATCGATTCGGTCCCGTTCGGACACAGCTCTACTGAACCGAAGTAGCTCTTCGCCTAACGTGGTAGATAAGCGGCACAGCTAATCTGTCCTGTATCAGACCGCATCTATCTAAATAGAAGAATTCCTCTGGTGGAATGAAGCCGCTCAAGGGTGCACTATCAAAATATTCGTCGTTTGGAAAGAACGCCACAAAGATCAAATTATTCGTCGAAGTCATAGCGAAGGCTCCTCTGGCCTTAGTCAGAGCAGCATCTATATGTCTGTCGAAATACAGATACTGGTCCAACCAGATACCGAGGTACTTCACTTCAATTTTGCTCGTTAATCGCTGTCCTTGAGATCCAACGATGACCATCTTGCGCCAATCCTTGCGCGTATCCCTCCTGGCCCAAGTCAACGAGGTCTGGAACAGTATTGTTTCGCTTTTCTGGACATTTATTTTCAGTTTCCAGTCATCGCAATATCGCTGAATCATCTCGAAGTCACGTTGCAAGAGAATTCTAATGACTTCGACCTTTGGGGCAGTTCTGTACGCAATCAGGTCGTTGGCATACGCAATTGCATACGCAATTGGCAACCTATCAGATCGCTGGTGTGAATGCTGAAGAGGATCGGCGAATTAACCGCTCCTTGTTGAAGACCGTTTTTAATTTCAAAGGTGGTGGTAGAAGTTACATTGCCACTTTTGCTCATCCTTGACAAGTAGTGGACAGTGGATACTCTTCGAGACTGATCAGACTTGAAAAAAGGGATTGCAAATACATATGTACTTGCAAGCCTAGAACAGTATGTACATCTAAGCTTTTCCTCGGTGCGACACGAGATGTAGAATAAATATAGATCCTGAATACAGAGTTCTGTACGGAGTTTCGGAAGCAACTATATAAATACAAAAATAAATAGAGTGGAGCAACAGCTCATAGCCAAGACCTAAGTGACTTTACTCTTATCAACAATTCTCTGAGTGCGTGTGAAGAATTGAGGAGACCTACAATTTAACGCCGACTCCGAATGGCAAACTTGAGAAGCACTTTTTCATAACAGATTGATACTCTTGGAAGTTTTGTCAGTTCTTCGCAAGAGCCAGTACCCGTGAAATATGAAATAAAAATGTAATGGACACGAGTAGGACTCGAACCCACGACGACGTTCTGCCTAGCAGAGCAACCAACTCACCTAACCACTAAGCCACGGACAATTGCCTACAATTATAGACATACTTCATATGCAAAAGTCCCGTGACTTCAACAATTTCTTTAACATTTTCGAAAAATCTTGCGAAGCACATAAAACCGGCACTGGTTCAAATTTCCATTTGGAAATACTTCAACCAGCCAATTCATCTACGAATCCCCGTTCAACAAAAGAAATAATAACTATCGGATTACTATCTTGTCTTACAACTGGAATCACTTACCTATAAAGAAAAGGATTTAAGGTTTTATGGTGGATTTTGTGCATTTTGCATTTAAATTTCCTTTAGTCTTGCGTTTTATGAGAATCTACAACAACAACACAACCAAAAAACCGTCTACAGAAATGAATACCAAGGGGAAAATGAATCCCGATGATATTTGTTTTTTTTTTCTGTAGACCTTTGTTCTTGTGTTGGTTTTTATTTGCAGAAAGGTCGGAAACTAGGAATGTGTTTTGCAATGTTTTTAGATTGTGCAGTTAATTGCTTGAAATTTATTTAAATTTCACCTTGTGTTTTAAGGTATCTTTGTTTTATCTATTGTGTATTATGTGTTAAAGGTACCTTACCTTCACCGATTAAATGCTTGGTAGTTCTGCAGCAGTTGAAAAATTAAGTTAAACATTAAATCGTGGTCTGTGGGACATTTGTGGCTTTCTCGTGTTGCCGTTATACATGGTGATGGTGTTTTATGTATTTCACTCTTTTTCCTTGTGTGCAATGAGAGGAAGAGGAAGTAGAGTGGTTTGTGATTAATTGATAGTGTCGGTGTAGTGCTTACTCGTGTAAGTTTACCTTTTACAAATGCCTTTCCGTGTTTTACATTATCTTACTTCAGAAAGGGATTACACAAGCTTAATTAATTAAGAGATGCTTGGAAAGTTGTGTCGGGCTCCTTCAAGAATGTTCATGAAATTATAAAGAAGCTTTGAGATAAGCATTTGATAATTTCGAAGAGGAATGCTTATAGGTTTTTTTTGTTTTCTGAAGATTTCTTAATGGATATCTATCTTTTAATAAAAACGATCCTCCCAAAAGTCAGTCTTAACCAAGTTTTTGAAGTTGTGTATTTATCATACATTATGACGCATACATAATGAATAAATGAATGGTTTTGTAAATTATTTCAATTCAGCTTACTTGCGGAGGTTGAAAAAGAATAGAATAGAATTAGAGTTATTCGGCTTACAATCCAAGGATCTCAGCCTGAGATATTGCAGCCTTCCATCGTGATCGGTCCCTCGCATGCACTCTTCGGTCTTCCTTGCCGTCTTGAAACTGGGAGCTGGGGATGAGAAGACTTACTTGGCTGAAGCGTTGTCTTCCATTCGCTCGATGTGGCCGAGCCAATGTAGTCGTCTTTTTTGGCCTTCTGGACTACATCCACATCTTGGTACAACTCGTACTCGTACAGTTCTCCATCCGCCATCTTTGCATACGGGACCGAAAATAGGTCGAAGAATTTTTCTTGTTAAAGTGCCCAGTATCAATTCCCCTTTTTTACTTATTGTCTCGCACTCGGCGCCGTAGAGTAGGACTGGTAAAATCAGAGTTTTGTATAGCAGACACTTTGTCTTTCGAGTGAGGAGTTTTGATCCCAGTTGTTTGGCCAACCCGAAGCAGCAGCGGTTCGCTAGGGTAAATCTTCTATGGACCTCCACTAAGGTGTCGTTTGTGGGATTGATGTTTGTTCCAAGGTAGGTGAACTCCTTAACTACCTCGAAATTGATGCTACCAACAGTGACGTTTTGTCCCAGGCGGTGGACAGATATTGCTTTGTTTGTTGAAAGCATGTACTTTGTTTTCTCCTCATTCACTTCAAGACCAACGAGTTTCGCCTGTTCTTCAATCGCTATGAAGGCCTGAAGCACAGCTCTCTTGAATCGACCGATGATATCAATGTCGTCCGCATAGCCTAGGAGCTGAGTCGATTTGTTGGAGATAGTGTTTTTCGTGCTCACACCTGCCTTACGCACTATCTGCTCCAGGACTATGTTGAACAAGTCACATGACAGCGCATCTCATTGTCTAAACCCTGCGCATGTGTGAAACAATTTGGATGAGCTGTTACCCATTTGCACACTGCACTGCGTATTGTTTAGCGTCATGCGGCACAACTGGATAAGTTTGTTCGGGATCCCGAATTCAGACATCGCCATCATAAGCTCTTGGCGGTAGATGGTGGGTTTCGACTTGAAATTCGTTGGTCTTTTCCAGGATCTGTGTGAGTATTTGGTCTATCGTTGTTCTGCCTGGCCTAAGGCCTCACTGGTACGTGCCGATTATTGTGTTGCAGAAGACTTTAAGACGTTGGTTAGGATTTTGTATGCAACATTAAGCAGGGATATGCCGCGGTAGTTTTGCATGACATAGTATTGATTGCCTTTTTTGTAGATGGGGCATATGGAGCTTATCGACCAGTCAGTGGGCATGCATTTTACCTCCCACACATTGATGATGACCTGGTGCATGCGGTTCATCAAAACACCTCATCCATATTTAAAGAGTTCCGTAGGTATGCCATCCGATCCGGTGAACTTGTTATATTTTAGCCTTTGGATGGCTCTTTCTACCTCTTCTGCGCTGGCGGGCTTCTTCTCATAAAAGAATACAAAAATATAAAAATTAAGTTAAAGAACCAAATCTGACATGGGAAACAAATTATTTTAGACTTTCGTCGTTCAATACAACTTAAAAGTTTAAATAAAAAAGAAGTACTTAAATTAATAAATAATAAGGTACGACGTCGAAGCTTGTTTCGTGCAGTGGCGAAGAGGTAAAGGTTGATGGTAGAAGCATAATATAGGACTCTGCTGGATTCCTGGCCACAGCGATGTGCCGGGTACAGAACTGGACCCCTCCCTCTAAAGACCATCATGTATAGGAATCGCACTATGTGAACTGATAAATAACGTCAGTAACATTACTTACTTAAGGTGGCGCTACGCGCTACAATCCGTAGTACTTAGGCCTCAACCAACAAACCTCTCCAGCCAGCTCGGTCCCTAGCTAGCTGCCTCCAGTTTCACACGCCGAGTTGGTTGAGGTCGTCTTCAACTTGCGCGAGCCATCTGAGTCTTTGGACTATCGCTCTTTCAGCAAGTTCGGTGTCGCTGTACAGCCCGTACAGTTCGTCGTTAAATCTTCTCCTCCATTCACCGTTTATGCAGTCAGTAATATTATCCATTAAAAATCCAACGATACATGGAATCTCCTAGAAACCTGTGTTTATATTTCATCGTTTCTATTGCCTTGATACGATAAGAAAAGATCCTAAGATGCCTTATCACTTATCAGTATAAAAATAGGGCATAACCTACTTGGCTCCCATAAAAAGAAGATGACCTTTGTAGAAGCTGTGGTAATGGAGACACTGCTCTCTGCCACTGCCCCTCACTCTGTCTTTCTAGGAAGAAAACTCAAGGCAACTTCTTCTTCAACGAACTAAAGGAACTTCAGAACTGCCAGGAAATAGGTTACTGAGCTTCGTCAAGACCTCTGAATGGCTAGACGAACGACATGATTCATAAGTTATTTATTTTTCAGGAAGTTACAATACTTCAGGGTACCACAATGGATCTACATTGATCTACGTGTGACGGTAACAACACCAACTGTCAGCCCACTAAACCTAACCTCACCTACGGTACGACGATTTCAATTCCAGTAGCTTGATTCCAAGATGTTTACGATTCAACGCAGACGAATTAAAAAACGAATTTGAATTAGCTGAAAATGAATTTCAAAATCTTTTGTAGACAGCATGAAATCAATATTCACTCCCATGGCTGGCTAGATTTTTTCTGATCATCAGGACCATGCCTACAAAACAATAATGAAATAGCAAGTATACGCCACAGTAGACATGTTTATTTTTAAATTATAACTAAATTAAAAAAATTAAACTGAATGAAGTGGTCCGCAAAATATTATTCACTTGAAAAAACAAACAAAATGCTCGTTACGTCTTTTTTCATAATTAGAAAAATCTATCCCCTAGGCGCCTCAACCGAGGTTGAATGTTATTAATATAACTCATATTTTTTGTGAAAATGTTATTTTAACACTGAACCACAATCATGAATATTTGCAAAGCAAATATGCACTTGGCCCACATTATCTACACTCGTACCATTTCCTAGAATCATGACACTGACAGTACACACTCTTTTAATATTTCCGCCATCCAGGGTTATTTAAATAAAAAAAAGCACACCAAACTATATTAAGCCAATAACGATGGCGACGAGTCTAGTCCGGGTCCTATCATCAGCTGCAAATCATTAACAAATCTGTTAGCAACAACTTTCACTGTTGGATGTTTTAATTATGAAACCGTTTCAGTTGCATGAACAAATTTTACAAAAAAAATGTATAATAAAAAAACACACATAATCAGCCATTACGCTAGAGAAAACAACGACAACGATTTGTTCGCTTATAACTTTACGTTAGTGCACAAACTATGTACTATGTACATGTACATATAAGTATTGTGCACCATGCAGACTGCTGTATAAGAGTATCATCACCTACTGCTCATTGTAAACATTTCGTGAGGAAGGAGCAACTACAAATATAAAGACTTTAGTTAGGAAGACCTCAGCAGAGTTGAACTCATTAAAAATAAATTGCATTAAATGGCTTTCTAGGGAAGACAACAGTTAAACATAGTTAGCGGTGATAAAATTTAAGGATAAACTTAGTGGGTCTAGGTCGTGCGAACTTGTTTTTTATGGTTTAAACCCTTTTTTCGTGAGGTTTTTATTTATTTAATTTCTTGTCTACATAATTAGGGACTTGTTAACAGGTAATTTTTGTTACATAAATAAATGCACGTGCGTCGTTGATAATATGAATGAATGAATTGAAATATGGGTTAAGGTACACTGCAACCTAAAGATCTATTGTGTCCCCTTAACAAACTGGTGTTTTAGTGCCTCAAAAAGCGTTTTTGGTTGTAGTCACCCACATCTGTCTTAGTCCGGGCAGTTGTTAGTTTTGTGCCCAGTTGTTTTTTCTTCTGGTTTCCTCTTCTGTTTTCATTTTACATCTGATGGCATTTACTGCTATTCCACTGTTTGCTTTAGGCCCTAATAACGGAGTCATCACACATGTCTTTGCCAGTATATTGGCCACCTCATTTCCCTTAACCCCTCATATCCACGTACGCATTGAAGAGTTACTTTGTTGTTCTTGCCCAGGAAGTGCCCAGGAACTCCATAACGAGTTTTGAGTTAAACGTGTGGGAGTTTAACGCTTTAACGGCTGCCTAACTATCTAACATAGTGGCAATCTATTTGTGATTTGTTTCGAGATTGAGTTCTGCCCATTTGCTTATTGCGTTGACCTCTGCTTGACAGATACTGGAAGACTGACCCATTGGGATGGAGATCCCGGTACCGGGCCCGTATATTCCAGAGACTACTGGTGCGGGAATATACGGGCCCGGATCGAAAACAGCCCGTCTGTGTACGATTTGTTGGTATTTCCTTATAATAAATAGTTGTTATTTCACATATACATTCCTTTTTACTACATAATTGTATTTCATAATTTAAACAAAGTTATAGTATGTGAGCATACCATCTCAAGGAATAGAAGTTCCTGTTGCATAAAAATTTTCCAGTTCCAGTTCCACCCTTGGAAAATTTTATAATGACTCTCTTAGCGGTGTTTTGAATAACTATATTGAGTGGAGTCAATGTCAAAACAACATTTCCATGCATAAAATGAAACAAAGTTTTTTTTCCTTCCATCTTTTGTTTTTTTTTTTTTTTTTTTTTTTTAATTTGCACCCTTTCATGGGATTTTTATATCCTTTTTATGCCAGATGTCCATTAAGTTTTTATTTCATCTTTCACGGACAAAGCCTCTTGCGAAGAACTGTCAAAACTTCCAAGAGTATCAATTTGTCAGAGACACAGTCAGTGCATTAGGAAGAAGGGATTGGAAAGGGATTGGAAAGACAGAGTGTGGAAGAGAGTTCCACATTCGCGTAGTACGGCTAAAAAATGATTCCCTAGACTTGAGTGTACGTCCGAAGGTAAACTGATGGGCATTCCTAGAAGCACGAGTATTACGGGCGAATTGTATGAAGGGAGGAATGCAACAGGCTAGAATGTACTAGAGCAATTACCGTAAAAGTAGCGATAGAACAAGGAGAGACACGCTACGTTACGACGGTGGTCTAACGTGGTGAATGAGTCAGTGATATGTCTATCACCAATCATTCTTACAGCTCTTTTTTGTATTCCATCCAAGAGGCTTAAGTATGTTTATAGATAATAGCCAGATCAGACAGGGAGAAAAATGTCTTGCACCGTCTTAAGAAACCCAAACATCTTACGGCATTTTTGGTGTCATCACATATGTGCTCGTTACACAAAAGATGGTTAGTGATGCACATACTGAGAATCTAGAATTTACTCATGGACAGTGGCAAGGGGTTATATCTCGCTTCAACGACACAAGACAGCATAGAGTTTTCGAAACATTAAACTCTACACGGTTTTTAATTCCCCATTGTAAAATGCTGTTTAAGTCAGAGTTTAATGAGCTAATCATATTTCGCCGTTGCAGTTCCACATCCGAAGAGGAGGGATGTACACCAGCATTTATTTTGTAGGTTTCAGACTTGAAACCTTCTAATACAACTTGTATTAAACGGTTTGAAAGAAAGTTTCTAATCCAACGAAGTAGGGATTCGTCGAAACCGAAAGCACGCATTTTCGTTAAAAGAGCAAGATGCCAGACTTTATCAAATGCCTTTGAAATATCAAACGCAGCAATCTTACTTTCTCCAAAACGATGTAAATATTTGATCCACTGTTCGGTGAGATAAACCATCAGATCGACAGTGGACCGTTCATTAAGAAGCTTTCGGTCTTCGAGATATTTCTTGAGCTGATCAGCGTTTCCATGACCTTAGAAAGAAGGGACGTAAGTGCAATCGGACGATTATATATTGGAAGGAGAAGACAATTCGCCTTATTTTGGAATAGGCTGGACAAATGCTCGGAACGATCTCAGAATAGGAGGAAAAGCGTACGCAACTTCACGTACAACTCTTCAGAATAATAGCGGTATATCATCCGGACCAGCGGATTTATGTATGTTGAGATTCTTTAGGACCCTCCCCACAGCACGAGTGCGCATGACGCGCTCAAGAACAGCCGGACTCATGACACTCTCTGGCAGCGAAGAGTTGGTAGCGAACTGCCCAGCAAAAGGATTAGCTTCCTCGAGAGAGCTAACACCTGGAGTGTCATTGTTCCTGAGTTCGGGCAATTATTCCGCAGAAATAAGACAACATTGAATTTTTTGTTCAATGAAAATTTGTATTTCATGAAGTTTCTGAACATGAAGCATTGTTTGGACTGCACAAATAATAAGAACTATAAAAACTATCTAGTTTCCTAGAATTCTTTAAGAAAAATTGATAAAATTGATCATTTATGGGAAGACAACGTTAGTACATGAGACACAAATAAAAGGGAACATTTTTGACAAAATAAGAATAAAGACATTTTTGTTGAACATTTGTTACGAAAATTTATTATTTAGGACAAAGAAATAAGATAACTATAAACGTGAGCAATGGCTACAGAGACAAACAGACAAGTTAATAAATATACAGACAGACGGGAAGAATCGATAGACCGAATTTCCTATTCTTCAGAATATTACGTTTGCCTAAAGTCTAGTTAAAAAAATCTTTTTAGTTTTTAGTTACTAAGAAGATACAAATACGGAAATAAAATAACTTTGTATAGACAACTTGGCTAGAACTGCGAGCCAGCGACACATAATTATTATTCTTGTTTGTTTCTTTTTTTGCATAAGATTTGCAAGTAACACAGAATGAAAAACTTCGTTGTGTAGTTCAAGTTTTTTTCTTTATTGAACGGAAAGAATCAAAAAGGTGTTGAAATACAATTACACACATAATTTTATATGTTTATTCATGTCCAAGCAATTTTTTTACGTCCGAATCTTGGACCCGAGGTTATGGACTCAGTATCCGTTTTATTTGATCTTGCTGAAGTTGGTTGACTACCATCGCCACTAAGACAGTCCAGGTTAAGGTTGACAAAGGAGTCACTGTATTTTTGTACGGGCTCCTTTATATCTTGATCTTTATTGACTTTTGGTGGTGCTATTACAAGCGGTCTAGGTGATTCTAGATGATTCTCACCGATTAGACGATTTAATTGCTCATTGGAGTTTTCAATCGACATAAGATGAGTTGAACGAATTTCAATGAGATCTTTCTGTCTCATTTGATTTTCGTGAATTTTATTGCGGAGCTGACTCTTAACATCTTGTAACAAATTCAAAAGCTCTAACTTTCGATCATAGACCAATCGACGCCAAACCTCTTCGCATTGTTGCAAATTTACTTTGGCTTCGGACTCATACATACCATCGACTTCCGAAAGATTCTGTCTTTCTGACTTGAGTTGTTGGTTAAAATTTTGTATCTTTTGCTTGATGGATGGGTCATTTGGACATATTTCGTTTATTCGAGATAGAAGTTCAATAAAAGAACCATGACAAGTGCGAAATTCTTCAGCACGTTTGCGAAGAAGGCTTTTAATGTTTCGCAAGTTATTTGAAACCAATCGCTTTTCAAGGAATGGATTGTCATTGGCTTCTAATGCCGTTTCTTCGTTGTTTAATTTTTCGATTGAAGATTCAAGGTCATGTGCTTCAGATTTTAATGATTCGGCTTCATTTTCGCGCTCTTTGAGCTCAGCAACGTGCTTTTCTTGCAATGCACGTATTTCGCGGATTTCTTTTTCACGAATTTCTTGGCGAATTTTGTGAGTTTCTTCGGTTTTGCGAATTTCTTCTTGCATGCGAAGAGAACGTTCCATGGCTTCTTTTTCTTCCTGCTCTCGTTTGACTTGGTCTTCGATCTAAAACAAAGGTAAGAAAAAGAAGTGTTAAAAGGGTCAAAGTAGATATTTATAGCATAAAAATAAAAACGGAATTATTGATTAATAATCCTGGCATATAAAAAAAGACATATATATAACTGAATCTATTACAAGCCATAATACAGAGGCTAACAGTCAATCATAGAGCGAAAGCAAAAGAAGAATATAACGTAACCAGCGTTACCGCGAAGAAAGAAGCAATGAGGGCCAGTTCGAAATTGTTTGAGGGCCATTTGACTAAACCTGTGTCCAATTTTCTTAAATAAAAATTCCTTAAGGATTTAATTTATTAAAATTGAGGTTAAACAATAATATTGAAAAAACTAGACGTATCAGATTTTTTTTTTAATTCATAGACATGTTTTGGTTTTGATACACTAAATTTTGCCGTGTTTTTCATTGGAACTTAGCTTAGCTCAGTAATACGAATTACATGTCAAACAACAACAACAACCGTTTCGGCAGTTCGACACTTGAGATTTTCGTTTTAATGGAATACCTAAGCTAACCTAAGTTTCCAATAAAACACAGCTATAAATAAACTAAGAATAAGCAATTTTTCAGGTAGAACAACATCATATCTTTATTCGTTTTACAAGATCTGGCTTAGAGATAAAGCCACTACAGTTGCTAATGTTGCTGTGCATAAAATCTTTAAGGTTCATTATACGAGTTTTGTGCCAAAAAGCTAGAGCGTGTAGATTGGGTGAGGCAAGAGAAATAGGTATCGTTTGGAAGGGAGATCTATTCTTACTTTTGCGGCCTTTTGTAACTACAGTGCGATTCATAATTATAACCCATTTTGAAAAACTTCAATAAAGTAGTCGCATCATAAAGTTCCAAGAAAAAAAGATGTTAAAAAATAGTATGAGACTTGAAATGCTATTTAAAAAAAAAATCTATGAGAAAATCTCATTTTGGTAATCGTTTATTAATTAAAAAATCAGAGATTTTTAGTATTCATAATTATAACCCAACAAATGAAAAAGAAGTTTAAATAAATAAAAACTGAGATTAATAATCAATTTTACAGCCCTTAGAACGAATAAGGTCAAATAATTCTTTTCTCATTGATTTTACCAAGTTGTCTAAGATGGACTTAACAATGTTGAGCCAGGCCGAGTTCGTAATTGCAGGCATTGTTGCCCATGCCCTGCCTTAAATATGCTCAAATACTTTTATGAACTCAATTACAACTGCATGTGTGCGGTCTTAATACTTTATTTAAAATGAGTTCACAAAAGCAAACGTTGACAAAACGAGGAAAAAAAAGAAAACTGAAAAAATTTAGAAAGAGGAAAACCCTTGGACTCTTCGTATGATATTATGTAAGTATGGCGCAATTTCCGTTACTCGAAATCATTGTTATCTAATGATTTAATAAAGGGTCAGTCGCAGCTTAAAATGTTTTCACTTCAGTAACATTGCGACCAAAAGAAAACGAAAACTAGCTATGCCCGCGGTGTTACTCGCGAAAAACGGGTTAAAAAGTAGCTTTTGTCATTTTCTGACCCCTTAACCACCACTTCCTATGCAGAAAATCATGTCAATCACATATATGCCCTTTGCAAACTTAAAACAAATTTTTCCCACGCCCACCATAGATTTTTACTTCATATAAGTAACCTATGTGATATTCTAGACTATAATCTGTCCGTGTGCTAAATTTCATCCAGATCCGTTTAGTACTTCTGGAGTTATTGACCAACAAACATCACATTTGCTTCCTGCAAATTCAGCAACAAAATAAAAACAAATGCCGACTTGACCGCAATATGACAGTTGTAATACTTTTATCAACACAAATGTTGCCATGCTCATGCAGAAATAATGCTGTTTTTTTACATTTACGAACACAATTTTGGCAGCATTGCGGAAGTTTTACATTTACGAACTCAGCCCCATTCTCTTCGCAGAGCTTCCTTAAGCTTTCCTACAGACTCGTAGGTCTTTCCTTCGCCATAAATTCTTCTGACTGGAATTCCCCAAGGATTCTCTATCGACTTGATATCAGGAGAACATGCGGGCCATTGTATTAAATTCACCGAATTAAGCTCCAACCAATGAGTTATTTGACTCGAGTGAATTCTTGCGTTGTCTTGCTGGAAAATCCAATATCATTCACGGTTTTCTACCAAAAAAGGTATCAAACTGCTGCGCAACACTTGAACATAATCTCTACTGCTCAGTTTCGATGACGTGAATTGCATTTCTAACACCCCACATCATCACTGATCCTCCGCCAAAATTACGCCGTTCGAAATATTGCGGTTCCTTGCGTTAATCCTGCCATTTAATCCTGACTAAACCACCATGTTGAAAAAAAGTTGAAAAAAACACCTTACTGAGACTTACAGATGTCCATGTTGTTATGGACAAATTCCAATCTAGCGACCTTGTGTCGATCTAAGAGACGTGGTCCACAGTTCATTTTAGAACGACACAAGTTTGGATTCCGCCGAAGTGCTCTCCAAACAGTGGTTTTTGAGACTTTTGTTGGAATTTCACTTGAACTGTTGTTTTCACCGTTTAATGTCGAAATTTTGCCCTTTTCAACATCGGAAAGCGATTTTCCACGCGGCATATTTTTTGTGACTTTTTTTTAATCAAATTTACGCAAAAACTCTAAGTTGAGACAGATAAATCAAACGGAATTCTTTCAAAAGAAAAACCATTAAAAAATAACGGTACTCTTGTATGATAAACAACTATGCTACCTGCCAATTTTGTTTCAAAGCCCAATTCAATTTTAGTGCAAGTTAGAGTTAAAATTGAAATGTGGGTTATAGAATTGAAACGCACTGTAGTTTTTTAAAGATAACCTCTCTTTTTCTTAAAATTATACTTCTTTTAATTTTTTTGTTTTTAACTTTTGACAGAATTTGCAAAACGTTTTGTTTGTCTATTTTTTTTTCTTTAACTATAATCCCAGGTATTGAAATAAGACAAGCCATTCTGTCCTTGATATTTATTGTTCTTTGCGCCTCTTGGGTTTATAAACATGAAACACAAGTAGCACAAAATTACTTATAGAAGGCTTTAAGAAGTATTATAAGCTCTTATCACTCTTCCTTAAGACTTCTTTGAGTACCTATTAGGTACATAAAAAGCGAATGTGGGCGGTCCGATAGAAGGAATTAAGAAGATAATTTGGTTCTTACTGAGGTTTTAAAACGGAATATTTTCCTTCTCAAATACTACTGAGCGTTTTCTTAAACACTTCCTTTCGCACTCTTAACTCCTTCTTACAAAATTCTCAAAAAGAAAAAAAAATTAATCAGAGAATTCTGTATCTATTTTTTGTTTCTCTCTCTGGTACTCATGCATTAATAAATAGTTATAGTACTTGTTTTAGTTTCTTCTGCAAGTGGCTTTTCGATTGTGTACTTTCTCGATTTACAGTAAATCACTCTCTTCCGTAATGCGGCTCCGCGCCTACACTTTTTGCTTGATTACTTAAATTACTAGAACTACTACCAGCTACAGTTATGTTTTTTAAGCAAGCAAATCAATTCGTATATACACAAGCACAGATACGAAAAATAGTCTGTGAACTCTTAAAATGAAATGAAAATGAAAAAAAAGTAACCACTGGAAACAGTTATCTTAAAAAAGGATTTAAAAAGCTCGAAAGAAACCTTTATAAGAAATACCGTTTTATGAACCTTTTAAGAATTCTTTAAGAAGGAACAAACAGAACGAATTAAGACTTCAAAGAAAAAAGCCAATTTAAGAAGGAAAAAATATCGAATTAAGAAATTGAGAAGCGGTGAGACTCATTTAAGAACAAAATAAGAATGACTTAAGAAATGTACAACCGATATAATACCATTTTGTGCTACTTGTGTAGTTTCTTCTGATGAATTGCAGTCAGAGTTAGAGTCGGTGACGTTGCTCAAACCAAAGCGAACCTGATTCATTGCAATCTGAAAGAATTGGACTCAAAATCTATAATTGCACTTTTCAATGAAACATGATTGTTTTTGGTTTTGTTATAGTATTAGTACAGTTTAATGAAGCAAACCAGATCAGAATAGCGCAGAACAGCACAAGTACCTAAATGAAAACTGTCAGAACAAGTTAGAAACGAAGAGATCAGCACCCTGTTTTATCTATTTGCAAGTTTCCGATCAGTTGTTAAAGAAAAATGGTGCAAGCCAAATCAAATTGAATAAAATGTTCATTCGTTGCAAACATATAAAGAAAACATATTTCTACTTTCTCGGAAAACTCTTCAACCGAGATAGTTTGTTTGCCAAGAAGAAATAAAAAATAAATTGGAATTTTAAATTTTGACATTTGATAGTTTTCACAAACCTGCACCACCAAAAAAGTAGGAGCAGAAAAAATTGTACTAAACTGAGCTGGACAACTTCATGGAACACAAAATGCCAGGATTTTCCTCATGGAACACATAAACGTGTTTCTGTTCTTTACGGTGCGGAACAGATTCATTAAACAGACCTTTAAGTTTAGAAATAATTTACGCGTACGGAATCGGATGTCGTGCAGTAGTTGCATCGTTCATCTTAGAGCTGAATAATATATAATCTTTTTTCTTCAGAATTGATCAAGGAGCATTCTTTTTGAAAATAAGGCACGAAAAAATCGAAAAAAGGCGATCCTTTTGCACAGTAAAAACGCTATTGGTTTCAAAGGTTTGATTTATTAACATTTTTTGTTTCTCTTTATGCGTCCGCAGTACATCTATATCTCTACATCGGTACAGTGGCGAAGGTTTTTATATAATTTTGTAAGATAAATTTATTTATTTATTTGTTTTTTATATAATTTGCACCCACTCAAGGAATTTTGTATACCTTCTTTATGCCAGACACAGTGAGTGCATTAGGAAGAAAGGTAGGAAAGGCGGTGTCGGTGTACATTGGTCTTGAATTCTTGAACATTGCAATGATTGGGAGAACAGATTGTAGAAGAGAGTTCCACATTCACTTAGTACGGCTAAAAAATGATTCTCTATACTTGAGAGTACGTCCAAAGTTGGGCTCGAGGGTAAACTGATGGACATTCCTGGAAGCGCGAGTATTACGGTTGAATTGTTTAAGGGGAGGAATGCAACTGGCTATTTCTCTAGAGCACATACCGTAGAAGTAACGATAAAACAGAGAGAGACACGAAACGTTACGACGGTAGTTTAAAGAGGCTTAAGTATGTTTCTGGAGCACCACCCCAAAGATGGGAATTGTACTCAAGTTTTGGACGGATGTAACTTGTATTGAACAGTTCGAAAGAAAGTTTCTAATCCAAAGAAGAAGGGATTCACCTATTCCGAAGGCAAGCATTTTCGATAAAAGAGCAAGATGCCAGACTTTAGCAAATCTCTATGAAATTTCAAGTGCAACAATATTACTTTCTCCAAAACGATGTAAGGATTTGTTCCACTGTTCGGGGAGATAAACCATCAAATCACCAGTGGACCTGTTGCTGTTTTTGGCTGGACAAATGCTGTTTTCCAACTGCTCGGAACGAGCCCAGAAGAGTAGGATAGATGAAAAAGCTTACGCAAGGGTTTTGCCAGCGTGGAATAACACCTCTTCAGAACAATAGCGGGGATACCATCTGGACCAGCGGATTTATGTAAGTATGTTTAGACTCTCACCACAGCACGAGTGCAGAAGAAGATTTGTCCCATGGAATCATTGACGGGCCTAAGAACAGGCGGAGTAAAGGCACTCTCTGACAGCGAAGAGTTGGCGGCGAACTGCCTAGCAAAAAGGTCAGCTTTCGCGAGCTTTCGAGCTAACAACTGGAGTGTCATTGTCAACGAAAGTAGGGACCGAGGAAGAAGAAGAATTCTTAAAAATTTAAAAAATGAGCAAAAATTCTCACTGCCTTTGGGATATTGCAGTATTTTTTACCTTAATTTTTGGTCATGTAAGAATTTGGTCCTACAAAAATGGTCATTACAGGCCTTCCTGGTTTGTTTTCCTCAGTTGGGTTGGCTCTACACCGCAACTTTACTTCTTTTTCCCGGATAACCTTTTCACAGCTTCAATCAAACCATGGCTTTTGATTGGGTTTGAACCTTTTAACCCTATTCCGGATAAAAGTTTAAATTCCAAAAATAAACATATTAGTAACCATATCTGCGCTGGAGTCTACGTCACTATTGAGGAAACATAGTGACCAGTGAAAGCCAACAGTCCCAGTTGGCTTTCTCGTATTGCCGTACGGTTTTCTTCGAAGCTCTTTGTCTAACTGGATATGTTAGGGTTGTCTTAGTTTTTTGCTCTCCATTAGAAAACCGCTTAGTCGATTTCGTTCAAAATCTAATCAGTTGTTAACAATGCCGCGTGGAATGAGACTAATTTCATGACAATACGATGAGTAGTTCGCGAGATAATCAAGCAGAAAAAAACGTAACGCACATACGTACATAGTCACATACACCCATATGCACATATACACAAACATACATTATGATAAAAAAGATTGATTCGGATTCTAGCGACCTCGAAACATGGAAATATGCAAAAACCGGAGATTCACAAAATCGCCTCCATTCCAATAACTTCCTCTGGGCAGTTAAAAATGTAACTAATGTTTATGCAGTGTCATTAATGTCACCAAATTTCGATAACTAGTTTTATCCTCTATTGCCAAAGAAATGGATGTTGTGGGTTAAACTAAGAGTTCACTATGCCTTTTTCTGATGTAATTTGTTGCACTTTTCCATGTCTTCATTTTTTAAGACTGTGAACCATTTAGTATTGACGAAGAAAACCAAAAACTTTGCCTTACTGACCTGAGAAGATGGGAGCACCGAAACATGAATCTTGTAAGCCAGTCGGAGCAGATGTTTTCGCTCTAGAACTAATGATTCCACCACAGGGTCATTGAATAATTATGAACATACAATATGGGCTGAGGAAAGCAAAGCTGACAATGGGAACTTCAGCAATGATAATGAAGAAAGAAGATCTTCTGAACTGCGCTTACTACCAAACTGTTGCAATAAGGAAATCCAGACATTAGTGCGAAACAAAACACATAAAGGCATAACACGATCCAGATTCTTGCAAACTCTTTCTTCACCATACAGACTGTGTGTTATCTTTCGACAACAAAATTGAATCAACAAGAACAAAGTTGAGTTCATGAGAAACCTTTCTGCAATCGAAATAATTGCTTTTACTCTATTGTCAAGAAAAGATGAACGTACCTGTTTATCTAACCAATTAAGTTTAGCCAACACTTGATGGTTTGACTTTGATTCATAAAGAAGATTTTCATCATCTATGCCATGTCTCAAACGGCCATACAACTTTGCTTCTAGCTCCAATCTGCGTCTTTCATTTTGCTGATCCTTAAAATTTCGGTCGATTTTTTCCATAACATCTGAACTCAGATTTCTTGATCTCGGTTTTCGACTCAAATTCTTTAGTTCCTCTGCATATAAAATTTTTTCATCTTCCAATAGTTTTCTCAGTTTTTCTCGGCGTTCGTTAAGTTTTTGTTCTTTTTCTTTCTTTTCCTTTGCTTGTTTTAATTTATCTTCAGCCTGCTTGTAATATTCCGGAGTAGTCCAGTTTTCATATTTTGATAATTGTTTGCCCCAATGAACGTAATAACGATCGACAGCTGCGGTCCGTTCTGTGCGAATTTGTTCGTTTTCACGTTTGCGAGCAAGGGCCGCTTGGACATGATAGGATTTCATTTTCTTATGGGTTTTAAGGGTTTACAAACTAGCTGAAACAAAGAGGTAATTTAAAATTACTTTTTGTGAAAGTAAAATAAAAGAAGAATAGAAAAAAGCAGTGAGAACATTTCTTGTAGTATATTCATAAATAATTAGCTGTGTTTCACTCCTCTTTGTATTTTAAAAGGAGTGTTTATGTATACCTATTTCTTTACAATCGGTTTACATATAGGATCTTGGTTTACACCAATAAAAGATCAAGCCGAATAAAGCGTTGAAGATGATGGGCCATTTAAAGCTATGAACATCCTCTGGCTCTAGCGAAGATGCACCAGGAGGATTTTTTTCATTGCAGACATCTCGTCCACTTCATTTACAAAGAATAACTTTTTGATGCGACGATAACGATCGCCACGTTACTGTGAAAGTCAAAGTCGTGTTCCGTTCATAAATTATATTTGATTGTACTTCAAGGCGATAAAATTAGTTTTTTGAAAGAACTCAATGCTTTGCATTTAAAAAAAAAAAAAAAAAAAATATGAGCGGGAATCATGTGGTTCACACGACTAACTTTCCAGAGTAGAAAAATAAATAAAAACATTAGATGTTTTGAAAAAATTCCAGACAGTGAATCCCGTTGTAGTTGTTCTGATTTCACATCTTTTTGCAAAGTTTTTTTTTTATGGAAGCATGTACCTCGAAATACAATAAATAAGCTAGCAATTTGCAAGCTTTAACAATATAGTTGTTCTGTCAATTCAAAAATAAATAATAGGTAGGTTAGAGTGGCTCACTCACTCATTTAGACCCAAAGAGTCTATTGTGAAACCTCTAAAGAAAGTTAGTCATGGGAGTGTTATGAACTTAAACAAACCAACATTCTAAATTTCAACATCCTACGAGCATTTTAAGAAAGTGGCGGCAACCTGGCTCCTTTAATGAAACTACAAACCAAAACCCTATTAGAAGTCCAAATTTCAATCTACTACAAATTTTAAGAAAGTGGTCGGATACCTACGCGGCTCCTGAATGAGCAAATTGAAATTTTCCTTTGTATACACCCCAAAATCTACTACAGTTCCAAATTTCAAGATTCTGCTATTGTTAGAAGTGCTTCGGTTTTTGATTTTTTTTTACAAAAGACATGATCTCATACTTCAATAACACAAACTGGCTTTAGCGCCCCCCTTATCTCTCCTTAACTAGATGGCACTATGAGGCCGTCGTGTAGGGAGATTAATACTACATTATATATAGATTGTACGTGCGATTATGGTGCAGGGAACTAACTTCACTGGGAACTACCTTCACATGCAAATCAACTTCACTTCAATTGGGAAATATCTTCACTTTTGTCTGCTGAAGTTATATCCCAACTATGGTGGGAAATTACTTCATCAGAAATTTGTGTGAAGTTAATTCCCACCCGTTATTCAAAGATCTTAAAAGAAATAACCGGAGGAATGAAAAAAAATATGATAATATGAATTCAACAATGCCATGCTTTCAATAATAAGGAGCCAGAGTAGACAAAGGGCTTAAGTTCATAGTTTGAGCTTCAGCTTCTAATAAATCGAACACTCTTTGTATATTATTTGGACTAAATAAGGGTAAAACCAGGAGGTTTTTGTATCATTTAGAAAGATTGGGATAGGTCCACAGCTTTTGTTTAGTATCGTAGATTCTGCGGATTGCCCGCGTATAATCCAACCAACATTCTTTGAGGTCTACTTCGGGAAATACTGCTATTGTTAGAAGTGCTTCATAATTTTGATTATCAGTGAGTCAGTGAGTCAGTCAGTGAGTCAATTACGGTTTTTGAATTTTTTACCGTTCAATATCTCAGGAAATAGTGGTTCTACAAAATCATATTTTTTTAAGGACTTTTGTCTCTATGAAGATGTTACATAATTCTAATTTGCGAAGCTTCAAACTCTATGGGTTCAAAAGTTACGGGGGGTTACAAATGTTCTTGAGTTCGATCCTGTAAAAAGGGTGTAAGGTAGAACTTGGCTGGGCACTACCGTGCCCTTTGATATATAAAAATCAATTGCTGTTCGTTAGTCTCGGTTAAACCTTGGAAAAGCTGGACTGATTTATTTGATTATCGTTTCGAATTATGAATGGAAGTTCAGGGAAGGTTTAAACGGAGAGAACCTTTAGAAAAATGCACATACAAACGTGTTATGAGCAAAATTAATTTTTCCTTACTTTTTGAAGAGTTAAAAACAAAGTAATGTGTTTCCTTTTATTATTATTTTATTTTTTAATTGTTAATTACGTAGGAAATAAAATGTGAGAATAAATATTAAGCTGTGTACCTACATATGCAGGTACCTGATTTCTTTCAAACTATAAATGTCATGAAATCTTTTTAGTTTTATTCAACTAAAATAGGTAAGCATCCAGATCCAGAGTATTTGCAAGTTTAAAAAAATAAATTCAAAAAACCATTGAGTGTGTGTTATAGGAAAATAACAACAGCCAGTTAACGAAGTCTCTATTCCACACAAGATTTTTGCTGTCAGATTCATGTAAAGTGAAAAACTGAAAAACTTCTAAAAAACAAGTGTTCACCTACATTCGGCTTATGGATTAGCAGCTGGATAATTCAAGCCATCACATAAACTCTTAAGTAAAAATGTTATAATTAAATAAAACTTAGATTTTTTTCAATCCTTATGTAATGTAATTTTAGGAATCGAAAACAGAAGAAAGCGATATGAAATTCTCTAAGCTCCACAAACATAGAACTGTTTATTAAGGCCAGAATTAGAATTACTTCGTGTATAGAATTAGAATTAGAAAGAACGTGTTAGAAAAAAACGCAAGTTTATTGAAGAGGACTCCAGGGTTTTCCACCAAATCAGTTACTCTTAGTACAACTTAAGATTGGAGATCACCTCCAATGGAAAGTTTTTAGTTTCAGCAATCGGAGAGGAGGAAGTGGTATGTATCCACAATTCCTTTTGACGCCGCCGGGTAACCTCTTCCAGAATTAACAGTTCTGACTACACTTTGGTCCTTGACGAGAATTCGGTACCTTACTTAAGACGATTTCGCCGAGTTGAGAATGTCTTCCAGCAATGCCCCAATTCATGTAAGTCGTCAAAGTTTGGATTGGTTCGAATCGAAAAAACATTAATTTGATGGAGTAGCCGTCACATTCTCCAGATTGCAACAACATCGAAATTTTAACTCGCAAATGTATGCCCATAATAAGCAATTTGCTAGTGTTGCTGAGCTGCGAGAGGCAGTTGTGACAGAATGGAACGCTTTAGACGACTCCATATTGAAAAATCTAGTTGATAGTATGCCAAAAGGAATTTTAAGATTGGTGGAAAATAGAGGCAACAAAATTGCAAATTATTTTTTTGTTAAAAATGGACTTAAAACAAAGAAAAACAAAAAAACAATAAATGCGGTTATATTTTTGCAATAAATCAAAATCTGTTTTTAATTTTTAAACACCAGGAGAGAAAATAACGGTACTTTATTTTCTTCTCAATTTGCTTGATCAGTGATGTAACTCAATAAAAAAAAAGTAAGGAGTCACTCCTATTGTAGGTTTTCTTTTAAACGCATTTTTCCGGGTGCGGTTATACTTATGCAAGGCACTGTATTTGCGTATTTCCGTTACGTTTTTTCGGCTCGATTATCTCGCTAACCACTCATCGTATTGTCGTGAAATTGGTTCATTTGACGAGGTATTGTGTTGTTAAGAGCTGATTAGGTTTTGAGCGAAACCCGCTTAGCAATAAAAAATCTAAGACAACCCTAATATAATGAAAATTATGATAATGTCTGCAATAATTTCAACAATAATGCAAAAAATCTTATAATTAGTGTGAAAAAAAAACATGTCCAGGGGTATCATAGACTATATTTCATTACTAGCTGACCCACCAAACGCTGTTTTGCCATATAAATGTCAATCTTCGGAAATTTTAATCCGATTAGAAAAAATATTTCACTAATAGGAAACTACAATATCAGGAGTAATAAAGGCTGTATTTTACAGTGCAAAGTAGTTGTACATGAGTCCACGAGTTGGTATGACCAATTTTTGACAGATGGCGCCATTGTTATTCAATTAACTTAATGTATATCATCAGTTTTATTATATTTGACTTTGAAAACCAACGTGTGTACATTGTACAACTACAACAGTATGCATTGGCTTTAGATTTTGCAAAACAACTAATGTTTTTACTTATTTTTCTACTCTGGGAAGTTAGTCGTGTGGACCACATGGGTTGCACTCATATATTATTCTGTTTTTATTACACATACTATTTTCTTTAACAATTATTGAGTGAAGATTCAAGGAAACCTTCAGTCGGCCAGTTGGATTCAAATCCAAAGCTTGAATCTTCCGAATCTACATATAAGACAAATATGAGTTTGACTTTAAGGTAACTGAAAAGCAGAATATACGAAAAATCCATATAAATTATTTCACCAGACGTAAAGCGCAGCCTTCACAATTTTTAAACCACTTCCTTTTGATGTGAGGCAACATCTTCAAGAATCGTCAAAACGAAGACTTAAACTTGCCTAGAAAAAATTCAAATTGCTTGCTATTTAGTGATAACACAAATTTGTATGATTTCTATTAAAAAAAATGGGTTTCACCGATTTGAGTGTTTCTTCACTGCAAATACGCTATAAATTATAAATAAAGACAAAAAAGAATCCCCAAAATCGATCATCCTCAAGTGCTGATAGCTATTTTAAGATAAGAAACAGTTACAGAAATCCCCCAATAAATTCGGTTTGGTGTTTTATTATTATTTTTTTTTTTTTTTTCTTTTTTTGAGAAACAATATTGTTTTCGTTTAAAGCAAAAGAAACCTCGCTCATTATCTTGCTTGCCCAGGAGATGAAAAAAAAGTACAATGAACAAAATGAAAATAAAACAAAAAATCGAAATCACAAAACCCGAAAATCTCCCTAAAATGGAAATCTACAAAACCCCAAAGTGGTGATCATTTCCGTTTGGGAGATGTTTCGCGAGAAAAAAAGATGAAGGAAGACTTTGTTTTAAATTGTTGATAGTGGGGCGGATATACGGAACATGCAAAAAGAGAAATTTTGGGATATCTTATTTTTTATTATTTTTACTTGAAAGAATTGCCTATTATTTAAACGTACCGTAAGAACGGTGGTTTGAATGAAAAAAAATTGTATCCTAGTTTTTTCGATAGAAAACAATTAAGATTTCCCACAGTAAAAATTATAAAATAATCATATCATTGTAAGGAAACTGTAAGAATGAAACCAACGAAACTGTCTCTAACTTTTTGATTATGCAAACAGTAAGTCATACAGGTGCAACTTTAAAAATGAGCCTCATCACATAGTTTTACAAGGCACTCCATTCGCCTTGAACCTATTCACTCCAATTTAAACATTTTCTGTCCTACTGTATCAGGCAGAGAATTGTATCAACTACCAAAGACAAATTCTGTTTCTTTATTCTAAATGGAAAAGATGGGAATCCACACCGACAAATCTATAATCGGATCGGAAAATGTATCTCTGCGTTAGCTGTTTTCGAATCGTGTCTTCAAACGTCGTCGTCGTCGTCATCCTCTATTGCTGTCTGTGCTTTAATCAAATTTATTCCCATCCCTATGCGGCCCCAAACTAGAATAAGGTCTTCTTTCACAACAGTGATGTTTAAAGAATAGCAGAAGGGGGGGTTTTTCAAGTATAACAACAAAGAATCAAAAGTATTGTAGGTAGTAGACATTACTTACGAACACATCTCGATTTTCTATATAAAACGAGCTTACTCCCTCCTAAAGGAGGTCAGTTATCGACGACATCTACGGCAGCGTTCCCTTTCACAATATTTGAAAGTAAACGAACATCTTGCGTATCAACACAAAATTTTTTGAAGTATCCTTCGTTCGTTCTTATATAATATCAGTTTTTATGCCCGTTGTGCTTTCAGTTCGTAACGTTTTTAAAGAAAAAAAGGAAAATTGTTGAAAAACTCAAAAGCAAACAAACGTATGTAAGTTAGTGTTATTTTTGCGAAGTCTCACAATCGGAGGAGAAATGAATTCAGAAGTTTTGTTGTTGGTGACAATTTTTGTCGCCTTTGCAATGGTCATTATGGCGGGTAAGTTTTTGTTGGTTTTGTTTTTTCTTTCGTTTACTTTAATCTTTCAAGATGGAACTGAACGGAGTTTTTCAAAACACAATACACAATTTAGCATCTTTTTTTCGATTGGAAGTTGCTTTAGACTTGTAGATGGGGTGAGGGTTGAATAAGAGGATTGAAAGCAAATGTCTTTACCAAACTCTGCGAATAATAAGAATTTCATTTCACGTGGAAGTTGTTGAACATTTTCAACATAAAATTACCTTTTTCTTAGGACAAACGAAAACGTAAACATTTTGTTTTCAAAGGTAAAACTGTGGATGAATGCACTTTACACGAATTTCCACTTCAACTGAATTGCTAAAACTTAGTAACTGTAACTGTTGACATTTTCGTCAAAAAGTCAAAATGTTAAGACGACGATTTACAGAACATTTAAGTAATGTAGGAAATTATGTTTTACTTGTAACGAGAATATTATTTAGTATATTGATTCAATATAAGTTTCCAGTAGTAGAAAATAGAATGCGAAAAAAGAGTTCTAGTTATGGGAATGAGGATGAGGCATATACAGTGTTCTACAACAGCATACATTTTTAGGCGCAGGGGGTCCGTGACTTAATGGTTAGGTGCGTTGGCTGCTAAGCAGAACAACGTGGGTTTTCGAGTCCTACTCGTGCCCATAGTTTTTATTTTATCTTTCGCGGGCACTGCCTCTTGCGAAGAACTGACAAAACTTCCAAGAAGATCAATCTGTCATGAAAAAGTGCTTCTCAACTTTGCCGTTCGGAAACGTCGTCCAATTGTAAGTCCCCTCAATTCTTCACACGCACCCAGAGAAGATAAGATAAGAGTTAGCCACTAAGGCCTTGGCTCTTGAAGAGCTGTGGCGCTACTCTATTTATTTAATTTTATCAAAACAAAATTTACTCCAAAATGTGATATATTATTTCTAGAATCCGTTGCGCTTTAAAAATGAACACACGTCGAATACAAGTCGCGTATTGGCCGTCCATCCAAGCTTACTTCCTTACTTACAAAAAAAACAAGCACTTGATAGCCTAAGATTCATTTATAAGTGCGAGTAAGATAAGTGGAGAGCTTGAAAACTTCGATGAAAACATACTTCATCCAGAAACTGTGCGCCATGCCATCGTTGAAGCTGGGTTTTAATCTCGTTTACCTAGAAGGACGCTGTTAATCGATGAGATTAATAGAAAAAAGAGGATTGCGTTCCCGAAACCTAAATGAGACTCCGAACTTCTGGCGTAAAGAATTTTTTTCAGACGAATAGAAGTACAATGTGCTTGCCTCAGTTGGTCACGTTAAAGTATGGCGAAAGTGAGAGGGTGCCTTAAATCCGAAAAATACGATTGAGACCATAAAAAACGGTGGTGGAAATGTAAGTGGTATGGGGCTCTATGGCTGCATATGGGGTCGGAAATCTTGTTTTAATAGAAAATACCATGGACCAACATATTGACCTTATCCTCAAAGACAATTTAGAGGATAATGCGAGAAAACTTGGTCTTTTAAATCATTTCTACGTTCAGCAAGCAAGCAAGCACCAATCACAAACATACTACCCAAAAACTGGGTATATGGCTAATTTACAACACTCCCCTCCTATTAGTGACCTCTCTCCAAAGCCTAAACTTGGAACCCGATTGTGAATTTGTGCGATGTTCTCTATCGCAACAAAACGCAGCAAGTCAAAGAAAAGCAGAATATTGCACACACTTACACTGAAAACTTAGTCAATTCAATGAAAAACAGAGGTGAAGACGTGAAACGAATGTCTCAAGGTTACCGAGCACGAACTGAAGCTTGTAAAGACCAACAGGGAAAAATCGTAGTAGAGTCACAGTCAATGCTTAGGATATGGAAGAACCACTTTTGCAGACTGTACAACGGCGATGATGAATCGAATTCGCTGCAGGCAGAATGAACCATCAATGAAGACGACGCAAGCCAATGTGTGATATACCATATACTGTCATGCGACTTCTTAAACGTCATATTGGAACGAATAGTGCAGTGCACTCCAACGTCAACACCAGAGGCACTATCTTCCAGAAGTCTGTGCAACTACTCGCGTACGTTGATGACATTGATATCATTGGGAGAACGCAGCGTGATGTCAACAGTGTTTTAAAGAGTATACAGACAGAGGCTGAAAAAATGGTTTTAGCTGTCAATGAGGGCAAAACAAAGTATATGCTATCGAGAAAGGACACCCAACATTGACGTCTTGGACAAAACGTCACGATAGACGCATATAATTTCGAGGTAGTTAGGGACTTTGTATACCTTGGCTCCACTATCAACACGGACAACGACATCAGCGCCGAGATCAGACGAAGAATAACTCTTGCTAACCGCTGTTACTTGGGGCTAAGAAGGCAATTGAGTAGTAAAGCCCTCTCGCGAACAGCTAAGGTGACGCTCTATAAGACCCTCATCATCCCCGTCTTGCTATATGGTGCAAAACGGATGAAGGCGCCCTAGGTCGGTTCGAGAGAAAAGTTCTACGGAAACTCTATGGTGCTGTCTGCATAAACAGTGAATGGAGGAGAAGATTTAACGACGAACTGTACGAGCTGTACAGCGATACTGACCTAGCTTAAAGAGTGAACGTCTAGTTCTATTAATCATCTGCATGCGAAATAACCAGCAAATTGGTTGAAGCAATACACTTACATACTTATCCGGCTCCCAATCCTGGTAGGATCTTAACCTGAGACACAACAACTTTTCCATCGTATTTGGCCCCTCGCATGCGTTTTCAAATAGTCAAAACCAAACGCTCTGGCATCCGGAGTTACTTGGTCTTGTACCGCAGATTCGGTCTTTCTGGTCGTCTCGAATATGAGGGCTGTGAAGAGAAGGCTTTCGATTCGCTCGATGTGGCCTAGCCAATTTAGTCGCCTTTTATTGACTTTTTGAACTACATCCACAGCTTACAGTTCGTGCGTGGATGAACGCCATCGTCGCACACAGGACCGAAAATCCGTCGAAGAATTTTTCTTTGTTGGATTGAGTTCGTTCAAAGCTAGGTGAATTCTTAGCTACCTCGAAATTATTGCTACCAACAGTGACGTTTGTTCCAAGGAGGTGGACAGATGTTCTTTTGTTTGTTTGTAGCATATACTTTGTTTTGCTCTCATTCTATTCAAGACTAGCGAGCTTCATCTGGTCTTCAATCACTGTGAAGGCTTCAAGCACAGCTTTTTGGAAACGACCGATGATGTTTTTGTCGTCTCATAGTCTAGGAGCTGGGTGCATTTCTTGATTATAGTGTTTTCCGTGCTCATACTTGCCTTGCGCACTATTTGCTCCAAGATTATATTGAAGTAATCACATGGCAGCGCATCACTTTGTCTAAGCCCTGTACATGTTTGAAATATCTCAGATGACCTGTACCGATTTGAAGACTGCATTGTGTATTGTTTAGGCTTTAGCGTCGTGCGGCACAGCTGGATCGAGATCTCAAATTCAGAGATCGCCATCATAAGCTCTTGGCGGTGGATGACGCCAGTTCATATCTTTTTAACTTTTAAAATCTGTTTGAATATATTATATACCGACCCGACAAGCGCTGTATCGTCAACAAAAACAATATTTTTATTGTCGAATGTCCAATGTTTTCTATTTTTGTTTGTGCAAGAAAAGTACGTCTTTTACTCTCACAAGAAAAAAAAAAAAAAAAGACAAAACTCTTTAATCGTATTGAAAATTTGAAGATAGATTTGTTGACTTGTAAAGCAACGATAGTTAATGTCAAAGCTGAGCCGGAATTTTAGCGTAGGAACCAATAACGACATGTGCGCGTGTATAAGATTTGTGATATTGAGAAAATTGCATGTGGTGAAAATTTCTATTATTATCAATTTCTCACAGTTGGCTTAGGTAAGACTACTCAAACATAACGACGCGACGTAAAAAAATGCTGTGTATATCAGTTTTAGTCTCTTTACATTGCACCACAAGTCAACTTTACAGATGTGTTACTAATTCATTGATAAAGTTCAACATTTTCTAACTATTTGGTTTATTTACCTAACTGATGTAATATTGCATTGATCCAAGCAATATTTAACTGCTGACATTACATGGAAATTGCAATTAATTTTTAAAAACTGCCAAAACTGCTGACAAACAAATAAATTTGAAATCTTTTGTGAAATTTAAATTTTATTCCATCGGCAAGTAAGCTATAGAATAAGATAAGAAAATTCCAATACATATCGTTTTTTGTTTTGTTAACCCTATTTCAACGCTAAAGCCTTCATAAAGTTCACAGATTTCAAATAAATACAGAAATCTTCAACATTTCACATCAATAACACTTAAGACAACAAAGATTGTTTTATTGTTAAAGATGGATTTATTTATATATAGCCAATGGGAAACCACAATTCTTATTTGTGTCATTTGAAGTACACATTTATCATGATTATTTGAGCTAAGACGCACCCTTAAAAGCATTTTCCTTGTTCCAGGAAAAAATAGGTTATATCTATGTTTTTTTAGCAAATTCTTCATATTTTTAAGAAATTGTATTTTTCAAGGAATATTTACATAACATTTTTTTTCTTTTAATATTATGTTTGAGTAGGCAGAGGGATATTCTATGATTTTATATTTAAGATTTAAGATTTAAGATTTATTTCCATTTCATGTTTACAATTATTGTCTTAGCAAAATAAGGTTTAATTATAATGATTAATAGCGTAAAGTTAACAATAAGTATTTAATTTTAGTTTGTACATAAAGTATTAAATAATTATGAAGGCTATAAAGTACAAAAGAGTGTTTGACCATGAATTATAAAAAGAAATGGTATCATGCACTTGGTGGTAAGGATACCAGTGTAAAGTGCGTTTTCATTAGACATACTTTCAATTTAGATGAAAAACCGCGTCAAAGTTATTGCTGTAAGAGAGTGAGAGAACAGTTCAAAGAAAGATATATATTTGCATCAGATGAAGATTTAAGGATTGGGCAAGGAATATGAAATTATGATGAGATATGATTTTAAAATTATGGATGGCAATTAATTTAAAATAAAGCAAGTTAAATTATCATTTTTATGGTTTAGGTTGTCGTGGTATAAGAGGTCAAGCTACTACACGCATTAAGTCTTCCACATCTGATTTAGAAAAGAGCCAAATTCTTAGATTTTTTAAGAACCTGTGGCATTGGCCATTGCTGTTGCATATATCCGCTGGAAGTTTATTATATATAAATGGAGCTATGACAGTACAGAAGCGTCTAAGATGCTCTGTTCTAGTTCTTTGGACAGTCACAGAAGACGCTGATGATCTCAACGAGCGATTTATGGCATTTCTTCTTACTGTATTGTGACCACCCCGCAAATAGAACAGTCTCAATACCTTATAAACATAAAGATGCCGAAGTGGTAAAATGTTGAGCGATTTAAACAACGGAAATGATGGTTCCCATCTATGTTTGTGGAGCATTACTCTAATGATCTTCTTCTGGGCTGTGATTAAAGGCTGTAGATTGCTGACATATGCACTACCCCAGCAGGAAATACCGTATTCTAAGCGAGAGTTAGCCAGTGCATAATAAATAGATGTTAGAAGGTTTGCTGGTACTATTTTTCGTAAGAGAAAGATTTTGTTCAGAGCAATATACATATTTTTCTTAACACTCATAATGTGTGACTTCCAGTTCAGTTTTGAGTCTAGTGTTATGCCAAGGTATTTAAATTCTGTTACACATTCAAGTGGCATGCAAGAAACGGTACAACTAGAATGATCACAGCTTGCGTCATGAAGACCAACATTTTCAATAGAAATCTCATTTGACAAGGAAAAGTACATAATCTTGGATTTGCTACTCAGCACCATCTGATGATACTTAAACCAGTTTGCCAAAATAGATAGATCGCTATATATATATATATATATATAATATATATATATATGTAAGTATTTAACCTATTGTGTTTTTATATTAGACAAGAAGGAAATGGTTTGAGGTGAGTTTTCGGTGTATCGTGTATGTATATTTATGTTAGATTAATGAGATTGTAATGGCTTTAGAGAGGCAGAGCGAAAACGCGGGTGCAGGAGGAGGAATGCATTTCACTAAGGCAATTTTGTCAAAAAAAAGATTTTTCTTCGAAATTCATTTTTTTTATTCATTCACCCCACCCGGACTACCCATTGTCAAATGCAGTTTGAAGCCACCAAAACTGGTTCTCCTGCTTCACCCTATCAATGCGGTCCTGTTCGGTCAAAGCCCTACTGAACCGAAGCAGCTCCGCTCCATCACGAGCGAGGATACCTCGTTCATACAGGAGTAGCCGGTCTACAGTTTTACGTCGTAGATAAGCGGTACTGCCTATCTGGTGAGTTTTAGGTACAAGCCTTCTAACCATACGGTCGAAGGCCTTCTCTAAATCCACCAGAACAGCACCCGTGCATTGTTTCTTGGACTTGATCCATTGGACGTCAGAAACGATTTGAATGGTCCGGAGAATTTATAATCCAACAAATGATTTCATCGTCATCATCGTCGGCCTGTTCAATGAAGTTTCTCCCTTCATCTGCGCCACAACCTACCTAAGGTAGGTTATGTTGGCTTTGAGCAACCGTCAGCGTGTTTCTTCTTCCATATTGCTATCGGCTGCTTTTACTGACCAAGGTCATGTGAAGGATAGCACTACTTCGAATTAATATTCCTCCATCTTAATAGTTGTTCTCTTACTATAGCCAACGTTTTCAATGCTTACTTAGTTTTTCCTTCATTTATATCCAACCCCAGGTTTTTTGCGGCCTGCTCGATTTAGATAAATGAGAATTGTACAGCTATTGGGTTCTTTCCAAAAAAAAAAAAAAAAATATATCAATAGAGTCTGCTATTGCGAATAGTTTGGTGGGCTTGGTGACGAAAGCTCCCCTGATAGATGTGTCAGAGTCACGGATTGCTTTCTCCAACGCCAGGTCCAAGAGGAGATAGGCCAGTCCATCCCTTTGTCGGAGTGCATTGAAAATGTTGACGTGTCTGGATAGCAATCCGGATACATTAATTTGGCTTGAAACTTGGGCATGGAATGATGTATTTACCGAGTCCAAAATCGATAAGTTAGATAGCATTTAAAAATAGAGAGCGCAATAATCTTACTCTCTCTAGAACGATATGTAAAGTTTTTCTCTTCCATTACTTGGTTACAAAAACCGTAAAATCAATAGCTTTTGGCCTTACGATACAATTCTTTTTTAATTTACGATTTATTTTGAGTTTCAATCACCTTGAAATTAAGGGGCTTAAATGCAATGGTCGGCAACCAGAGAGGGAGAGTATTTGTGAAATTTTGGGTACCTATACATATTTTAATAGCAAAAAAAACTACTTTCCTAAGAATATTCGAAACGAATTCTAACTGATATTTTTTTTTCGATAACACATTTCCTTTCATCGAGGGATTACGAAATCATCCACACACACAAATAAATATTGAGGAATGTTTATTTCGCATCGCATAGTGATTGATATCGCTATTAAAAAGCACTGAACCACTTTCTCTTGATCCCGGTTGTGTTCCACTGGTTTGGAATTTATTCACTTCCACCCTTAAAAGGAGCACAAAAAAATGGTGTTCCTTCAAATTGATTTAATCGTTAATCGATTAAAAGGTCTTTTTCCCAATAAATAATTCATTTGCATATAAATAATATACATTAAGAAATTTAATACAAAAATAAGCATTTCATACCTACTGCACATAAATCACCATTCAATATGCCCATTTCTCAATTGTTTTGCAGAGCCCTTTGACTCGAATTCTATGAAAAAGGACGACCAAACCGAAACCAATTTAAAAATCATCAAACGTTCTGAATGGAATGCAGCAAAACCAATAGACAAATCACCCATCAATAGCTCGGTGCCATATGTGATCGTACATCATTCAGCCATACCCCTTGCATGCTACACTAGAACAGCCTGCCAAAATGCATTAAGGTCAATGCAGAGGACTCATCAACTGGTTAATGGGTGGGATGACATTGGTTACAACTTCCTAATCGGAGCCGACGGCGAAATTTACGAGGGTCGTGGCTTTGGTGTACAAGGAGCCCATGCGCCTGGCTATAATTATCGCAGCATTGGAATTTGCCTAATTGGCAATTGGTCAGGTAAGGGATGAGTAGGGTTTTATTTTTTGTTTTTGTCGTAAAACAGTATTACGATTTAGTTTTGGGGTTGGGTATTGTGTTATTATTTTTATACTCACTCTGCTTTTGCCGAATGATGCTTGTTAAGCAAAAACAACATTCTATAACCAGCTAAACGAACAAAAAATAATCAAACAAAAATAAGCAAAGAGGAAATTTGTATACGTATACAGGATACCAGGGCTAGTCAAAAAAAAAAATAATGGAATGCTTTTGGTGTATTTAGCGCTTCTGAAACTCGACGGTGTGGAAACTTATTTCAAAAGTACATACTTTGTTGTTTGAATTTTAAGCACAATTTTTTCGTATATAGGAGTTTTTGTTTGGTTGTTTTTTTTCCTGCTTTTTAACATGTTCCATGTTAGCCATAGCCAACCGTTTACTAAGTTCAAAAACATTTTTGTTTACTTTTTTAACTGTTTTTTTAAATTGCAAATTAATTTTATTTCATCCAAAACTCGCTATGTTGTACCAACATACATTTTTATAGAGTCAGTGCCAACCCAAGTGATGCTGGATAAAACGAAAGAGCTTATAAATTATGGCGTGGAGAAGGGTCATATCCAAAGGAATTATAGACTGCACGGACATCGGCAAGTTAAGGCAGCAACAGAATGCCCAGGCAAGGCACTACAAGCGGAAATTGAAAAATGGGAACATTTTAGTCGACCAACAAAAAGATAGACGAGAACTGACGAAAGCAGGCGTTTACTAAGCAATTGGAATTTAAATTGAAGTATTATAGAGTGAACAATATTTATGTTTTTTGTGTTGCAAAATAATTTCTCATTTTAAATTATTGTGCTTGGTTGAAGCTAGGTTATTCGAATAAATAGGAAAATTAATCTTCTGTTAAATGAAAACAAAATAATACTAAATAAAGTGTAGTTATGAAAAACTGGTTCGTTATGTTATTTTGCGTATTTTCAAAATTCTTAACTTTCATGCCTGTTATACAATTTTAGTTACCGATATCTGTATTAGTGAAATCAACTTTTTAATTGGAATTTCAGGCTTCGGGCTAAACACATTTAAATAATTTTGTATAAACCTACTACAGAAAAAACAAGGAACTTTCTCGAAACAACCGAAGGCCGATTTTGTCAGTGTCCAGCATGCAACTGCACCATATAGCTAGCAGGACTGGAATGATGAGAGTTGTTTAATGAAACAGCGATCAGTTCTCGGCACTGGTGTTTTTGGCCAGGTAAAAAGCGGAGTCTACAACCTTGAAGTAATATGCGTCTATTTTGACGGGCTTGGCATGGATGCCAATACTAGACTAGGTCGTCTCTGTAGACGCTAACATACGCGGCCTTACAATCAATAACAGGATGGTGGGTGTACATTTGGAGTTCAAAAGTGTTTACCAGGGTCTGCCGCTAAGTGAAACTTTGGACGGTGGTTGACTTTCCTGGTCGGAAGCCACATTGATAAGGAGTAATTAGATTGTTGACGAAAGGCTACAGACGCCCACGTCATAAACGATGTTTTTCTGTTGTTGGCGCAGTTAAGAGGATCTTATTTCTTTCTTCTTCTTTGATTCCTGCTCCTATCTAGATCGTCAATTGCTACTATAAAGAGATCGGTACCTAAACCATCTGCTCCAGAGGCTTAATTTTTTTTTTTTTAAGAATTTTTATTATTCAAAAACATTTTAAAATTGTGTATATATTCCTGCGAAGCCTAGGCTTTTCTGCAGAAGATTGTGTACCATTAATATTTATAATAAAATTAATAATAATAAATAATAAAAATGAAGTGAGCTTAATTATACAATATAAGGTTTACAATTTTTAAAGTAGGAATTTAAAAAAAAAAAAAAAAAAACTAATAATTTTCGTTTAAAAAGTGATATTTCAATTTTTTCTTTCTGTTTTTTATAATTTAGCATCACTTTAAGTTCATAAGGTAAGGAATTAATTATTGATGGAAGAACGTATTGCAGCTGTCTCTTTCCATATGTGTTGTAGTGTCGTGGGGTCTGAAATATACCTTGTGCGCGTTGTCTGGTGTTGAGTTGATGTTGTATTGGTCGAATGAAACGGTCGTTTTTATGATATTCTAAAACTGTCATCTTGAAGATTTGCTCAACTTTAAGGACCAGAAAATTGTTTTCAGATTGTTGCCTGTTGTTAGCTTGAATTATTTTTAGAGCTGAATTTTGGAGTTTTTGAAGCTTTTTAATGTGAGTTGCTGCAGCGTTTCCCCAAGCAAGTATACCATACCTCAGCTTTATACACTTGCATAATACACTTGCTTTAAAACGTCTTCTGAAGCATGGTACTTTAAGCGCGATAGTGCATAAAGACTCTTCTTTAGATCTGTACGAAGTTTGTTAATGTGTTTGTCCCAAAGGAAATGGCTATCAATAAGAACTCCAAGATATTTGTAGCATTCAACAACTTCGATACATTCAGTAGGTGTGTTTGGACAGAGATCATTCTTGAAGTATAACGGCTTATCGGTTTTTTTGAAATGTGGACTTCGGATATGCATAAGCTTTGTTTTAGAAGCGTTTATTACCAATCCGTTGTCGTGCCACCATTGTACAGCAGCGTCAAATTCTTCTTGCATTACCATTGTCGCATAATCCAGAGACCTATCGCGAACAACAATGGCTGTGTCATCAGCAAAAGCGAATGGAATACTTTGTTTAAAAACTCTGAGAAGCTCGTTCGTATACAGGATGAATTGAAGTGGTCCCAGTTTTGACCCCTGTGGAACTCCATATTCAACACTCTTTGCTTCACTATACACATCTTTTATCTTGACGCAGAACTTTCGATTGTGAAGATAGTCTGCCATCTTCCTAGTGCTTCCAATAGTTTTGTATGATTCAGTGTATCAAAAGCTTTGCTGAAAAACATAAACAACACAAGTACATGGTGGCCTTTATTTAAGCTCTCGTTCACACAGTTCGAAAATTCACCAAGCAATTGGCCTGTATTGTTTTTCCATTTTCTATATAATTTGTCTCTTTTTTTGCAATCAGCAATGAGAGCAGGTGTTATCCAGGGGTTGTTTTTCCTTACTTTTTGAACAGGTTTCATCACTGTTGATTTCTTGGATTGGATTTCACTTCGTTTAGGTCTTGTTCATGCAATGTTTGGCCATCGTCGTGTCCAATGAAAGGCTCCTGTCTGACAGCAGAATTCTATTTGTCGTCGCCGTTATACAGTCTACAGAAGTGAACTTTCAAAATTCTCTAACAAATTTATGAATTAAAGTGCATACATGGGAACAAGAAGCAATTCCAATGGCCATGCAGTAGCGTACACGATCGGTTCAATTTTTAAACAAATTATCGATTTTGTGCAGCTGTATTTCACCAATGGCTTCACGAATATTGTACTTTATAGCGTCAAAACAACAAAAATTCGTTCAACATTTTCGAAGAAAAATGGCCTCTGGACCAAAATATGCACCAAACAGTGAATCGTTGTGTGTATCGGCTTTTCAATGCATGCGTGCGGGTTTTCTGTGCCCAAAATGCGACAATTTTGCTAGTTTACATACCCGCCAAGATCAAAATGAGTTTCATCTGAAAAGATGATTTATTTTGGCAAAATCCGTATCTTCTGTAAGTCAATCGCAGGCCCACTTAGCGAAGCACTGAATGGTCAGTTGGCTTCAACTCCTTAACCAATTGGACTTTGTATGGCGTCATTCCAAGGTCTTTATGCAAAATTCGTCTCAATGATGTCTTCGAAATGTTCAATTGTTGAGGACGACGGTGAATTGATTTTGATGGCGCTTCACGCACACTTTCAATACACACAGCAGCAATATTCTCGGATGTCGGATGCACGCTCTGTTTTTGGCTTTTCTCGCTTTGGTTTATCTATGAGGATACCAGTTTCTTTCACTTTTTTTCAGAAGATAACGAACATGCGGAACTGACGGTTCTTCTTCAAAATCCAATCCAAAATCCGTACGCAATTTTCGCACACATTCTGCAACATTACCATGATTTTCAAAGTAATGTCGCAATATTTCCCAGCGTTTTTCAAGCGTATACACAACCATATACGTTCAGCGGAAAGATAAATATCTGTCAAAACACATGAACTAAGTGTTACCATTACGAAATAGGTATAGTGAAAAAAACGTTAGATGGCGGACCCATTATAAATGGAAAAATACCTATATTAATGTGGTTTCAATTCAAGGACATTGTCAATTGATCAGGCAGTGATACAATGTCTACATTTTAACATCTTTTTACAAACTTTATGGTATGACCCAACCCAATGTCCATAGCTTAGTGGTTAGGTGTATTGGCTGCTTAGCAAAACTAGGTCTTTGTAAATTCATAGCGGTAAAAAGCAACAGCAAGCAGAAACACGGAACAAGCATTAAGCGTGCCCCAGATGATTTGTACAAACATTTACGTCTTTATTAAATTAAATCGATAATATTCAGGAAACCCTTTCCTGTATCGTCGTTAATGTAATTCAATCACTTGAGTGCTTATTTCAGATTCAGTAATTTCAATTTGAATAAGTAGCAATTCATTTTCAACTTCGATAGTAAATACCTACGTTCAAACAGTTTCCTAGCAAGTTGTTAGTTATTATGTGTGTTGTCAGTCACAACAGTATAACATGAAATTTGTGTTATCACTATCCGTAAGAACAAGCAACCCTATAAAAAAGATTGTGTAGTATAAAACAACTATTGAATATTATGTGACATGACAAAAAGGTATAGAATTAACGAAGACGTTATTACCCACGTAATTGAAGCTTTTCCTGTAAGTATATCACATACTCACACTAATTTACAAAGTACAGATGAGTCATAAGATACTTTTACGACTTGATTATAGGACATGAAAAAAAAAAAAATATGATTGAAGATATGGACAAGTTTTATGTGAACTTAAGTTGAAATCGTCGTGTTTAGTACAGCAGTAAAGTCCCTATTCATGGCTACATTATTTCTAAATGCACCTGTTTATTTCTTGGCATAACCCTCTACTTGATTAGAAACCAACATCATAAATTAAAACAAAGGTAGTTAGGATTGATCAATTTTTTTTTTTTTTTTTTGAAGTGGGGAAGATTAAGTTTAATTTACATAATTTATATTTGAAAAAGAGGAGTTTTTTTTCCAACGTCCCTTATATTATCAATCTCAACCTGCTATGAAGGCGATGAATTCGTATGGAATTGAAGTTAAAGAGTGGAAGCAATTGACCCCTCGATTCCTCGAATACAAGCACTTCATTAAAATAGTTGGTGGACGATGATGCTTTAAATTCATTTTAACATTCAAACTCTTTCATTGAAAGCATCCTTATAATACGTGTTCGTTCTCCTTCTCTATAATATGACTCGAGGGCCCGTCGTCGTAGTCGTAAGAAATCTTAACAAAATGTAGATAGTAAAGGTACTTGTTATATGATGGTGAAAGCAACTTATGTAGTTAGAAAACATGTGCTGAATTTCGAGTTAAACAGTAATACGAATGAATTAAAATAAAAAAAAAAATAATAAGAGATTTAAAGTTGTTCTCAATTAAAAAAGGATATGTTTAAAGCTTATTATTATGTTAAAATCTTTAATTTTGTCGAGATTAGAACTGGTTTTATGTGTAATGATTAAGAAAAGTCCACGGACATTTTTTTTTTTTATTTGTATGAAAATTATATTTGTTTACCAATGCATCCTTCATCTGGGGAAATATTTATATGTATACTAGCTGACCCGACAGACTTCGTACTGTCTTCGATTTAAAAAAAAACCTAGACTTTTGTAGCCCGCTACCATACCACCCGCTACCCTCTCCCGCTTCTTTACTACCGTCTACGCTACCCGCTTAACCGGTAATCGTTACCTACTACCCGCAACCCCACTACTCTCTACACGCTATCCCGTTGTACCCAGCTACCCTGTTACCCGCTACCCTACTTCCTGTTATCCAATACTTCTAAGCGCTACACGCTACACCAGTAATTGCTACCCACTACCCACTACCCAACCCCGCTTCTAAGTCACGACAAAATAAAAATAAAAATTTTGACAAAAAAATTAAAGTGTTTAATTAAAAAATTAAAAATAAGGGTTAGAGGAGTGAAAATTTAGGGTTGTATGTATTTTAATATGCTATTGCTAAAAATATGTATTTTAATATTTTGTAAAAAAATTAAAAGTGGATATTTAGGGGGATGAAAAATAGATGTTGTCCGATTCTCCACCCTTGCCGATATCCTCGCAAAAATTCACAAAATCCGTCGAGCAGTTTCGGAGGAGTTCAATTACGCCCCCCGTGACACGAGAATTTCATATATTAGAGATATTGCGTTAAATAGCGGATTGCTCTGTTTCTTCAAATTTATTATGGACGTAAACTTTTTCGGTTTAAACGGACAAAAATTTGACAATTGACTTAATTTGAACATTTTTCTGAAGAGAAAGTCATTTGTTCGTCGAGTTTAATTGTTAATTTCTTGTAATTGTTTAATCATTGTTTGGCCAGCAAAAATTCACAATCTTTTGAAAATGAAAAACAGCTCTGAAGAGAACGTTTCTTTCCCTTAAGTTGGCAAAGCAGCAGACATAGCCATAATGAAATTTGGAGCACGGTGCTATATGTCAAACAAATATTGGCTACTGTGAATTACGGTTTGTTTGTTTTAAGAAAAAGAAATTGTTTACTATTGTGGACTGAAAACCTGAAATGCAGTAGAATCTCGAAAAGGTGAACAGAGATAAAACAGGCCCTGTTCATCTTTTCGAATTGTTCCAGCTTTTCAAGCTTCAAAAATAAATACAATAAAAATACATATAGCTAGTTTTACACAATTTAAGTGATTACCCTATCTTCTTTTATTGCATTAATTAATTGTAGATATATCGATTCCATATTTTATTGCAATGTTTCGATAAGAACATAGTAGGTTTTAACACTTAACTTTACCTTTCACTGGAGGCATCTTTCCTTTTCAAAATTAATTTTTAACTGAAGAATTATGAAGAAGGGATAAGTAGAAACAAATCTTATAGGAGAACAAGCGTTCATCTTTTCGAGTAGGTACCCAAATTTCATCCCTTTCATCTTTTGGAACACTACAATTGCCATGGTGGGAATAATAGAGTTCATCATTCCGAACTTTTCATGTTATAGAACCGTTCATGTTTTCGAGATTCAATGTAGTTTGAAATATGTGCTGAAAGACGTAGATAATGGGCATATTGGCATTTCCAAGCCTTTTTACTTGCGACATGTGGAATATATGGCAAGAATTGTGTTCGTAAAAAAAACAACTTGAGATTTCGATCAAATACGACATACATTGTGATGCAAAATAAGTTGAAGAAAGTAGGTCTGGGGATTCCGTCAAATCAAAACTAAGGTTAGCCCCCATCCATTTTTTTTTTAAAACGGCTCCTACGATTTTGTTAAAGCAGCTGTCACTTAAGCAGGGTACACACACGTCAAATTCCCACCCTGCATGGGAGTATGTGTTAGTAAATTTTGATTGACGTTGCATATACACACGTCCAGCATGGGACTTCAATCAGTCAGTTTTTTTCTGCTGCTGAGGAAGAAAGAAGTACCGAAAAAAAAATAAAAATTAATTTTTTAAAATATGAATATACTTTTTTTTCTTTTTTCTTCTGAGTTTTTTCTTCTTTTTTTCCGCAATGCTGGATCAATCACTCAATCACGACTATACACATATCCAGCATGGCCTCCTGATTGACCGAAAATCAAAACATTTTGATTTTTCGTCAATCATACACACCACGTATACGTGTGAATTTTTTCACTAACACACTCTCAATGCTGGATGGCAATTTGACGTGTGTATACCCTGCTTTAAGCAATGAACGAATGTAACCGCACTAGTTCAATTTTCTAAAAAGTGAACGAAAATTTAACGGACTTACTTTCTTACTTACTAATGGTGGCGCTACAGTCCATGTCGGGTCAGGGCCTCATCCAACAAACGTCTCTAGTCAGCTCGGTCCCTAGCTAGCTGTCTCCAGTTTCGCACGCCAAGTAGGTTCAGGTCCTCTTCTACCTGTGTGCTACACCTGAGTCGCGGTCTTCCTCTTCTGCGACGTCCTTCCTGGTAAGATTCGAAGACTCCACGAGCTTAACATGTCCCAATCATCTAAGTTGTTGGACCTTAACTTTTCTGGCTAGGTCAGTGTCACTGAATAGCTCGTACAGTTCTTGGTTGAATCTTCGTCTCCATTCTCCATTTATACAGACAGGACCAAAAATCACTCGAAGAATTTTTCTCTCAAAGCAGCCCAAAGCGTTTTCATCGGATAATGTTATGGTCCATGTCTCTGCACCATACATTAGGACCGGGATGATTAGGGTTTTGATTAGGGTTTAGTTGCTCGGGAGAGGACTTTACTACTCAATTGCCTTCTGAGTCCAGAGAAGCAGCGATTGGCAAGAGTGATTCTTCCTTTGATTTCAGCGCTGGTGTTATTGTCTGAGTTAATAGCGGATCCTAGGTAGACGAACTACCTCGAAGTTAACTCTGTCTATGTTGACTTTTGCACCCAAATCGTACTGTATTGTTGGCGGAGTTTTGCTCGTCATTGCCATTATACAGCTTGGAAAAGTGGTCTTTCCATATCCTCATTACTGACTATGGTTCCACTACGATTTTCCCATGATGGTCTCTACAGGCTTCGGTTCGGGGTGTATAAGCCCTGGAAGTTTGTTTTACCTTTTTATAAAACTTCGAACCTCGTTCCTGTTGTGACATCCCTCTATCTCCTCGATCGCGCGCTGCTCATGCTTCCTTTTTAATGGACTTAGCATTATTTATTACATTATGGTTCGCCCATAAGGCTATCATTTAGTTTTAAGTCTAAATTTGTTGGTTCTCTCTTTGGGTGTTCTTTCAAGTAAAAACATACTCGAAGGCTTAAAACAATTGTTAACGCATAGGATTTTTTGTTGTTTGTGGTCGAAAATAAACTTCTAAATGATAGGTACTGCAAACATTTTTTTCTGACACTTATGAAACTTGTAATTTTATAAGATTGAAAGGTATAAAATGTTATCTCAAATTCAAAACCCAACTAAAAATATTTTTTACAAAATTCTGTATTGCTTTTCATTGTTACTCTCTAATACTTTAGAAGTATCTAAACGGTCTTACCTTTTTTCTTCTTTTCCTTTTGTTATTGAATTACATGAATCATAAGGTACAGTACCTATCGACCGCACAATTTGAAATCGGCAAGCAGAATATAGGTAATTATAAGACCAGATTGTAAAACGTTAAATCTTACGTTCATTTTTTTTTTTTGAAAATGAACTCGTCTTTTAATAACTTCAGAACCTCAGAATTTTCAAACAAAGCTTTGATTTTCTTTTTGCTAGATTTTCCATTCTCTTCATTGCAACCTTTTATTTTTACCTCTGTTTTCTTCTATTTCATCTCACCGGTTGGTGAGTTCCTTATTGATGAACAAAATTCTTTGTTCAAACTGAATGCTTCAATGATTTCTATATGCAATGACACAAAAAAAAAAAATCATGCCATTTCGCAGCGGAGAGTTCATTTTATGAAGAAACTTCTTTTCTTTGCTTCACTCTTTGTTCAAATTCAATTAACTTCAGATGAGCAAGTGTTCGATTTTCACACCTTAATGACGAAGAACTTTAGCACTAACACATACACTATCAACATGAACATTGATATCAAGGAAAAGGTTTGAACATGATTCCACTGCTTAATCAGTCATGCAATTTCTTTTCTCTTGCTAGTTAGGACTGCTTCTATATAATGCCAAAAGCACTTGAAATCTAACTAAAATCCACAACGAGCAAGCTAATAGGTTAAGTCCGTTAATTAGAGTTTCATTACGTCTTGTATTTCAGCTCAGGTTACTAACTTAACAATTAAAGAGCTTAGTCACCCTAACGCTTAGGAAAGTAAAACAAAAATGTAATGGATTTGAAACAATCAGCCAGGCTTGAATATCGTGTATTGGCAGGTAGCCCAAAACAACGAACATGGTCGAAATAGCGAACACCATTTTGTGTTAATTTTTGGAAGTGAGGATGTATGAACCGCAAATCGCTGCCAATGTTCATTTTCCTTAGGAGACTCAAATTCCTAAATCTATGTCTATGTCTGTATCAAAATCCTGGTTCTTTTATAATTTGACAATCGGTTGACAGATTTTCTTAATTTTTTTTTAAACTAAAGGGGAATAAAGGTAGAAGGTTTATGACAAATAAAATGTATACTTTTTCAATCACAAACGATGCAAATATTGAAAAACTTTGCTTTTCTCACTACAGCAACATTGGGTTTTCCAATAAGAGGTGTTATTTTGAATAGCTCGCTATTTGGGTAGCTGTCACTTTTTAAGCTGTCATTTGACAGGTAGAAACTACGCCATTAATAAAAATTAAAAAAAAAAACGATACACGATTCAACAACGCATTGAAATTATTAAAATTCACTATAAAAATGGTGAAAATTTGGCAGAGACGGTTCGTGAAACTAAAACATTTTTGGGTCGTCGTGAAGCACCTTGTCGGACCGCAATACAGAAATTGGTGGACAAATTCGGACTCGGAAAACCCAAGAGTTATTGTTGAAAAGCCTCTCTATCTTCAACGCGTGACTGATTGGTGCGGTTTATGGTCCGGCGGGGTCATTGGACCTTACTTTTTCGAAAATGAGGCTGAAGCAGTAGTTATGGGCAATGGATTGCGCTATCGAGAGATGATTAATGATTTTTTTATGGCCGGAATTGGATGGTCTTGATCTGGACTACGTTTACTTTCAACAAGACGGCGCTTCGTGCCACACAAGAAATGAAACCATCGATCTTTTATGGGAAAAGTTTCCGGACCGTGTTATCTCTCGAAGAGGTGATCACAATTGGCCACCGAGATCTTGTGATTTAACACCTTGCGACTTCTTCCTTTGGGGCCAAATTTTTTGAAAAGGATATGGTCCTGTAAGCGTGGTTGTGGAGGCCATTTGGCCGTTATTAACAGCATACCTTCCTCTTTATAAAAAATGCCATTTTTCTTTGAATATCAAAATAACACCTCTTATTGGAAAACCCTTTTTATTAATATACCTACGAATACCCAATTTCGATTGAAAATTTCATCAAATATTTTTATTTTTATCCAAAAAAAAAAAAACAATAAATATCAGTGAAGAAAAAATTAATTGGTCAAAAATTATCGTTAATCGGCAAAAAACATACATTTGACATTTTTTTTTCTGTATGGCCAGGGAAGCGGGTAGTGGAGTATCTCTGAAGTGGGAAGTGGGCAGCGTGGTGACGAGTAGCGGGTAAAGGGTTAGCGATTAGCGTGTTAAAGTAGGGGTAAATGGTAGTGGGTTAGCGAGTGCGTGGAAATGGGGTAGTGGAGTAGCAGGTAGGTGGTAGACGTAGCGGGCAGCAGGTAGCTAATATTAGGGTAGTGGACAGGGGGTACCGGGTAGTGTGGTAGCGGGGTACAAAAGTACAGGTCTTTTTTTTTACCGAAGTCTGGTGGGTCAAATTTTTTAGATTTGTTGCTTTTGTTTTGCTGAACTGTTTGAAGCAAGAAATAAAGTGGTTAATTTGTGAAATTCACTCAAAATGTTACATTATTTTTGTTTTAAGAATAACTGAAAATGTTAAATTTCATTGTACAACGTGCTTGAGGTTGAATTCAAGTGAATATGTAAGGTCATTTCATGTGGGGGGTAATGAAGATTGTAATGGTTCGTACCTGTTGTCCTTTATTCATCGATTGAGGCAGTACGAAGTCTGCCTGGTGAGCTAGTAACATATAAAATGTAATGCAAACCCGTTGAGGACTCACTATTTTTGTACCAATGAAGTGTTTGCACTAAATAGGGGAATATTCGGGTTTTTAGCTTTTACAAAATCGGCACAGGATATTCATAAGCTATTGCCAAAAATTTGGGCACCCAATTTGCCCCATATTATAAATGCCCATAATCCAAAAACTGGCTGTTTGAGTTTTTTAATTGTATACAAAACTAGCTGACAGACAACACTGCTTTGTCATGTAAATAAAATGACTCAAAATGGATTGAATATTTATGTAATGTCTATCCTTCAAATTTACTTAAGTTGTGGCGTAGCGACACGCACGCAGGGAACAGCTAGGTCCTTATATAAATTAAACAATCAAGTGTAAGACTATCGCACTAGGGAATTTGAAAACAATAAAAAGATTATCTACTTAAATTAAAAATAGAAAAAAAAGATAAAAATATTGATCCCTTATATTATTAATGTTGAATGCGTTATGCGTGCACCATCCAATGATGGTGCTAACATCGAAAATTGTTGTTTACATTGAAGAGGTTAAACCTTAGGTATAGTGCAAAACATTTGCAGATAAAAATTAAGAGGTAAAAAGTTCCTTACACCTCCCTCGGCTTTCATATGTAGGTATATCATGTTCAGCTGGTCTGGTTTTGTTTTTTTTTTTTTTTTTTTGATAAAGTGCGGAACATACATCATCCATAACCCATTTTTAAATCTATTTAGAATCTCATGAGGTATGAAATCAAAACGGCGCACTCAGCGCTAATTGTATCCTACGCTTAAGTAGGACAGCCATTTCTACTTACCTACTTTGATAACCTAAGGTCCTAAGTTAATGTTTGTGCCACCCTTAATTTTATGAAAGAAAAGTCCCCTTTAAACCTGCTAGCAATCAACAAAAATATTTTCATAAAAGTAATTCCCCTAGTGTTCACAGACAATTATTTTATTGAATAATATTTTTAATAAATTAACTTGTTTTCAAAACTAAGCCAAAAGAGTATAGTTTGAGTTTCTGTTTGTTAGTTCGCAATCGTCTGAAGTTGTGCAGATAAAAAATGAAGGAATGCACGACTTCGTCGCACGTTCTTGCTCTCGTAGGAAGTCTTTATCATCTTCAAGACGTAAAATGGTACAAAAATCCTGTTTCCCATCATTATCAGATACTGTTTTTAATATCATTAGTAAAGCATTTTCCTTATACATATCATCAAATGCTTGTAATTCTGAAGAAAGGTTATTCCATCGATACAAACACTCAATCAAACATTTTCGAAAGCAAAACCGTTTAGCACCTGCAAAACGTCCTTTCTACAAAGACAGCATGCTGCACAATAATTAAGCCTTTGACATATTTTTTTGTCATTTTTCTTTTGGTGTATTTTTGTCTTTTTTTGTCCAACAATCAATTAAATTAAAATGATTCCGGCTGACGCATCCTTTCTGTCATTGAAATAGAATTGAAAAGTTCTTTCATTACTTTCTGGAATCCTTAAGTCATCGTTTTTTTTTAACAAGAACTTTTAACGAAGGTACATTTTTTTTGTATTAAAACACGTGTTGGGATTCCAAAGAAAAAGTTTTAGGTTTTCCTTATACTTTTCGTTGTATTCGGGAGGCATAGAACACCAATTATGTTGAGATATGACATTTTGTAATTGTCTTAAATTGACTTTATGGTTGTGTAGGAACTGCTATAGATACCTACTAGAAATGTCACAAACATGTCTTTCAAAAGTTATAAGAAGAAAGACAATTTTGGGAAAATTAGTCTAGTGGGATACTTTTTCAGCAGCATTAAAAAGTTTTAGGTATCCGGTCTTTTAAGCGCTTCAGATGCACTGGACATTCCTGTCATATCCGCATGCTACAAAAATAAAATAATTATTTAATATGGTGCTATGAATTTAGGGTGGTTAGATTGTTAGATGTTAATGAAAGAGCACATTTCACCTGCAGCTCTACCTATGAAAGATTTTTTTCCTTTTTTTTTCTTTTTGTAAAAACCTTGCCTTAACAGCAAGGAAACGAACGAACCTTTTTCACAAGGTATATTATATGCCAAGACTTGCATTATTCGATATCAATTCATTCATGAAAAGTTTTCACTTTTAAAAATCTTTTACATATCATGGCGATGAGATAAAACCAATCCCCATTCGAAAGAAACCAAGGTAATTTTTGAAAAAAAAAACATAGGTGGAAGCAATTCAATTTTACACTCGATGCATGTTTGTTTATTGAAACGCGTCTATTTTACTGTCTCGTGAAAAAATAAACTTTGACTTATCAAGCTTTCTTGGCAGGCTAGCACACGTGTATTCGGTGTTACAGAAAAGATTATGAATTCTAACCACAAAATCCAATTTAAAAAGGTTAAGGAAAATACATTTGCTGAGTGCTGATCTAAATCAATTTGACATCCTAACAATCGATTGAATCAAAAGCCACGTAAATGAACTTATTCGACTTTATTAAATTTGAAAGTCAATCCTCCTTGTTTTCGGCGGCAAATTCACAAGTAGTAGGTACAAATTTGTGTCCTTTGCTTTAAGTAAACTTTCAACACCATAAAGTGGGGCGATTTATGTAAACGTAAAGAAAAAAGTGTAATACCCGTGACGTTATGGATATGTGCATTGAGCAGTAGCATATAGAAGGCGTGAGTTCAAATCTTCTTCGTGTCTTAAATATTTTCATTTTAACTTTCATGGGTACTGCCTTTTGCGAAGTACTGACAAGACGATCACAGAAAAGTGCTTCTCAGCTCTTCCGTTCGAAATCGTACACGCACTGAAGCAGTCGTTGGAGGGTGTAAGCCACTAAAGCCATATTTATTAAGAAAAAATGTCAACTGACATGATTCTTGCAAAAATAAATTCCTGTTTAAGATCTTTTGTGTAATTTTGTACATTTCGCACTATTCAAAATATTCCCAGTCAAAAAATTACTAGGCGTCTTTAAATCCTTGAAGCTGTCGTATCTTCCTATTCTTATATTTTGTAAGACATCTTATTAAAATAAATAAAAAATCTGAGTGCGACCCATTTACACCACAGCACTAACTTCCCAGAGTAGAAAAATAAGAAAAAAAAATTCGTTGTTTTTGTTGTATAGTTGAAAATACACACGCACGTTGGTTTTTACAGCCACATTCCATAAACTGATGATTTGAGGACATACATTAAGTTCATTGAATAACAGTGGCGCCATCTGCTAACAGTTTATCGTACCTAGTCGTGGACCCATTCCCAACTACTTTGCACAGTAAAATAAAGCGTGAAAGGATTTTTCTAATCCGATTAGTATTGCCGAAAACTAACATTTATATGGCAAAACAGTGTTTGGTGGGTCAGCTAGTAATCAAATATAGTCTACGATACTACTGAATATTGTTTTTTTTTCACACTAACTAGAAGGTTTTTGCATTATTGTTGAAATTATTGCAGAAATTATCATAATTTTCATTATATTAGGGTTGTCTTAGATTTTTAATTGCCATTAAAACACCGCTATCGCTAAAAACCGATTTCGCTCAAAATCTAATCAGCTTTTAACAACACAATACCGCGTCGAATGAGAGCAATTTTATGACAATACGATGGGTGGTTCGCGAGATAATTGAGCTGAAAAGAAACATAACACACGTCCGCACATACGCACATACGAACACACATACAGACACAGACATCATCATAAAAACGCTTGATTCGGATTCTAGTGACCTCGAAACATGGAGATATGCAAAAATTGGAGATTCACAAAATCGGACCCATTACAATAACTTCCTCTGGGAAGTTAATAGAGTGGCGCGACAGCTCTTGAAGAGCCAAGGCCTAAGTGGCTTATTCTCATCAACAATTCCTGGGTGCGTGTAATCAATTGAGGGGACCTACAATTTAACGCCGATTCCGAACGGCAAAGTTGAGAAGCACTTTTTCATGACAGATTGATGCTCTTGGAAGTTTTGTCAATTCTTCGCAAGAGGCAGTGTCCGTGAAAGATGAAATAAAAACTAAGCGCACAAGTAGGACTCGAACCCACGACGTTCTTCTTAGCAGCCTACTCACCTAACCACTAAGCTACGGACATCTTAATAGACTGATAATAATTCTCGTAGTCTAATGCACTGACAAAAAAAAAAAAAAACAACTAGTCACTAAGTTGATAGTAAAATTTGAGGTATATTAATAAATTAAAACACGAATTTTTTTCTCTTCTTTTTCATGGATTTAATCTACTGTGTGATATTTTTTCTACCATTTACTCACTCTATTCAATAGCAATGCTATTATTTTCTGCAGTAGTTAAACAGTATTACGAAGATAAGCAAATGCCAATCAGCAACGCTACGAAAATGTTATCTGCCACGTACAAACATCTTCTTTCTATGACAAACCGATAGAAGGTAAAGTAACGTCATCTATTATACCCATAACACTTACTAAAGGAATATGCCAAAAACAAAATTTCTTCCCCAAAATAAATAAACTCCTTATATATTAGATATCATTTAATTAGACGTTACTTCCATGAGCTGTTCAATTCGAGTCCCAGAAAAAAGGACGATATATATATGCATGTGTGAGAATTGGTAGAATTTGAGACAACAACACAACACGTTACTGGAGACGAGATAACGCGTTACGTTCAATTCGTATACTCGTAACAAAGTCTTCAATGTCTAAGCTAATGGTGATGGAGGTTGGTGTATGGTCTTTGGGTACCGAGATGAAACCAAAAACCATATCAAAAATTAATTCATTTTTGTTTGTCTTCCCTTTTTTCTGTTTATTGTTTTGCCTTTGCTCTTTGTCAAAGATGTCTTTATCTAATTGGCAGATCAGAAGTAAATTTTGCTTGTGTGACAGAAATGTCGATGAAATTATAAAAGAATTCAGTAATAAATCCTTCGGCTGTCAATATCTAGTAAATAAAGTGTTGAATATATGGAATAACTTGGGAAAGGTGATTAAAACATGACAGTAAAAGAAGGTCTGCACAAACAAACGCATTATCTTTTCACTTATGGATGTAGATGACAAGTTACAGCAGGTACATTCACATTTATTAGTTATCCAAAAAACATGTTAAAGTCGGATCTTGGATGTTAAGAATTACAACATATTGTCAATCAAAGTTGTAGGTATGTGCGGATGTCAGGACAATAACTTCCAGCATGAGGAGTTTCATTACCACCAGATCGGTGAATCGAGGTATACCCAAAGATGGGGTTCTTTCGCCTCGTTTATGGAACATGGTAGTATACGACCTCTTAACATCAATGGAAGCAGAGCGTTTCAAGGTGATTGCCTATGCAGACGACGACGTTGCAATATCTGTATCTGGGAAACACCATCAAGTTCTCTCGGCACTCCTACAAAATGCCTTAAACAGGATTACAAATTGGGCTAAGCAATGTGGCTTGGACGTCAATCATAAAACAGAACTATTAGGGCTGAATCACAAAGGCGCTTCAGCTTCAGCTTCGCCTGACGTTTACGAGTTCAGCTATAGGAATTCAATGCTTGCTATCACAAAGACGCTTCGACCTCACGTTTCGTACGTAACGTGACTCCAAACGGAAGCTCTAGTTCAAATATGCTGAACTTTTGCTTTGTCTGACAGCTCAACAGCTGTTTAAGAAAAAAATACACACACAGAATTCATTTGTTTTTGGAGCAGCGTTACCACTTGAAAAAAAAAAAGGAAACGAAGTAGATTTGGGAATAAAGCGAAGAAGATTGAGAAAAAGCGAAGTAGATTTTAAAATATGAAGTGTATACATGTTATATTGGCCTTGGATACATTGTCGCACAGAGAAACAGTTATTATTTAAAGTTCATCTGGAATTGTGTCCGAATTATGTTAAATGTACGATTTAGGTAATTTTGACACCACATGGTGAATAAAATCTGTAAAATATTAACTAGCAGGCTAAAATATGACACTTTTGGTTAAATTTAACCAACATTTTAATGCAAGTCCCACGCAGTCTGAATTATTAAACAATTCAATATAAGGACGTAACTTATTCTTTGCGTATTTGTATGGGTTAATATTTCGTGTTTGTAAACTGTGTCCACTTATTGTCCGCATATATAACGATAGAAACTCTATTGCAATGTCACTAATATATTTTCCTGATGAAAATATAGGAGAAATGTGATGAAGGCGTGCGATTTTTCACTGTAAACTGTAGGCATAAGATTATGTCTTAATGAGTTAATCGAAGCGGATTTTAGAAATATGAAGTAAAATCGAATTACATTTTTTCTGAGTGAAGAAGATTTTAAGAAATTCTTGATGGTGCGAAGCAGGTAGTAGATTTTCAAAGTTATAAAAAAAAAATCTTAAAGAGTAAAGTGGCAAAGCTGTTTTGGAGGGATGATGATGTGATGGAGGGAGAACTGTCATTCAAAGCAAACGCAAAGCGAGTGCATCGTAACGCAGACGAAGCCGAAGCTGAAGCGTCTTTGTGATTTAGCCTTTACTCCTTACGAGAAGGTAAACAATTCATCAAATTAGTCCCCCCACGATTAAAGGAATACTTTAAACTTTTCCGACCAAGTCAAATATTTAGGCCTCATTTTAGACAAAAAAATAAATTGGAAGGCAAATATTGATGAAAGAGTAAAGGCTACTGTAGCACTCTTTAGTTGTAAAAAGGCCATCATAGGCTCAAAATGTGGCTTGTCCCCATAAATAACCCCACTATACACTTCGGTAATTAGACCGATACTCATTTATGGTGCCATGTGATGGTAAATCTGAATAAACTCATTAAAGTCCAGCGGTCAGCAGGTATGTGAATCACGGAGCACTTCGCTCAACACCAACAGCAGCTTTGGAGGTGCTTTTAAACCTAATGCCTCTTGACATCTTCTCCGAAATGGTGGCAGTCAACTTATGCCTGAAGCTTAGAGCCACCTCTCAATGGATCAGTAACAACACTGGTCATACTAATATTTAAGACAACTTCAGATCTATCCCCGATCACTGAGACTATACCACCCCAAAAATGGTTTTAGATAATAGCTTCCAAGTTTCAATCTGTTCAAGATCTTCTTGGGAAGAAGAGAGAAACCTGGAAGACAATACGGTACACTTATATACAGACGCCGATTACGGCGTTGAAAAAACTGAATCTCAGTCTATCATATAGACTTCCCAATCAATGTAGTGTGTTCCAGGCAGAAGTTATGGCGAATCAAGAGGCGCAGGATAGTGAAAGAAAACGTTATAATCTTGCATGATATACCTACATACTGCCAAGCTGTTCTCAAATCTCTCGTGTCTGTCTCCACAATTTCTCTAATAGTCCACGACTGTCGATCATCTCTGAATGAGATGACGGAACACTATAACATTCACCTCATTTGGGTGCCGGGCCACAGAGACATCCCGGGAAATTGCAAGGCCGATGAGCTCGCCAAAAACACTTCTGCCTACTGTTAGACAAAGACATAACATAGGAAAACCAATTGCTACAAGCGAATATCTTCTCAAACAATATGCTCTAGAATCAACAAATGAAAGAAATGCAAGATGGTCATAGGGTACCCCTGCCTAGCAACCAAACAAATATGGCAAAGCATAGCAAAGCATAGACCTGAAACGGTCAAAAGGCTTGATTTCCTTGAGCAGACAAAGTAAAAGCTCCACACTGCCTCATGGGTAGATATGCTTTGAGGCTAGGGGTCTTCACGACGACTTCTGTAGAAGCTGCATGAACGATGAAACGTTCCAACACCTCTATGTACATGTCCGGCACTCTCCAAGATGATAAAAGAGACAAGCGCAGATGATATTTGGATCGTGGAAATCCTTACAACAACGCTTTATATATCCCACCATTGCAATAGCTTTTTACACGATAATAAATAATAAGGATATCAGCCTTCCATCAGGAACGGTCCCTCGCATGCACTCTGCAGTCGCAAAAACCAAGGGCTCTTGCATCCGCAGTCATTTGGTCCTTGTAAAAGAGGTCCGTTTTTTTTTTCGTCTCGGACCTGGGAGCTGTGAATAGAAGACTTTCTTGGCTGAAGCCTTATCGTCCATTTGCTTTCAAGACTACATCTTGATATAACTCGTACAGTTCGCGGTTTATCCCTCTTCTCCATTCGCTATTGTCGCATACAGGACCAAATATCCGTGATTCGAAAGTGTCCAATATCGTTTCCCCTTCTTTACTTATCATAAAATAAACGTTTTGTATAGCAGACACTTGGTCTTTCGAGTGAGGAGTTTTGAACCCAGTTGTTTGGCCTAACCGAAGTAGCAGCGGTTCTTTAGGGTCTTCGTCGGATTTGAACTCAGGTGTCGTTGGTGCGATAGATTTTTGTTCCAAGGTAGTTGAACTCCTAAACTTACTCGAAATTGCTCCTATCAACAGTGACGTTTTGTCCTTGGCAGTGGGCAGATGTTCTTTTGTTTGTTGACAGCATGTACTTTGTTTTGTCTTCGTTCACTTCAATACCAACGAGCTTCTCTTGTTCTTAAATCGCTGTGAAGTCCTCAAGCACAGATTTTTCGGAGCGACGTATGATGATGTCTATGGCGTCCGCATAGTCTTGCAGCTGGGTGCTGAAGATAGTGTTTTAGACCAGTCAGTGGGCATGCCTTCTTTCTTCATCAAAACACCTCCTCCATATTTAAAGAGCTTTTGGATTGCTTTTCCTACCTCTTTCTGTGCTGGGGGCTGGGATTGGGTCTTATTGATCTTATTGATCATTATAATGATAATTGATCTAGTTTCTTTTTCGTCGCTCGACATTATGCGCATTCAGCAGCTGTGGGAAGTGAAAAAATCTACAATTCTCTGTGCTTGGGTTCCTAGGATGCCTTCACTGTTTCGAAGAGCTTGTGTTCCGATTCTGAAACCAGAAGCTCATTGCTTCGACCTGATAAAGAAACGTCGAGTCTTTAGTGGTTTAGACTCTTTAATATGCGTGTAAGGAATTGAGGGGACCAATTCAGAAATACAAAACAAAATGTCATCTTTTATCTTCTAGCCCAGGAGCTCTCATACAAGGAAGTGCCATCATCGCGCGCACTAAAATTTTTAATGAAGAATAAAAGATAAGTCCAAGACGAATAAGATTCGCATGTTTGGCGTTAATTTAGTGAGCCGTGAAGGCCGCACATACCTATTTCAATGTGGTGAATGACGGTGAAATTTGTCCATGATTACGGATTCTATTTCTGTTTCTTTCATTAGACGAGTCTTTATGTTAGATGTAGAAATAGCTTGGTTTACTTGCTTTCAAGCTGCCGAAAGTATGGCGCAAACCAGATTTTTTATGAATTAAACTACTGTAGTTCATAATAAAAATAATCGGCGACGTCAGCGCGCACTCAAGGTCTTTTTTACATATATGCCAAGAAAAGAATACAGCTTCAGGAAATGGAAGACAGTTTAAAATTCATTGTTCTTGAATTTCTGAACATTTTTAATTTGAATACAATATTTACAAAAGGTATTAAAAAATTATTTGAAAAATTCCCCGCCCAGGTCAGAGCAGACATTTTACGAACGCTTTTGCTATAGGTCAACCTCCATCCACAAGGCTCACTTGTATTAGTAAAAACTGATTGTAAATACTCTGGACATAAGTATATTTTGACATATGTATATGTATGTACAATGTACAGAGATAGGATTTAATTTCAAGTAAATTCTTAATTTATATAAGCTTAAACAGACTTCAAGAAATAAATGATTTATCAATAAAAATCTGAATACTGCGATTAAAAGTTATATGTTGATTAGATAGCTGCACTCAAAATCAATCAAAACAAAATGAAAGAAACTCTATCAAATAGACTCAACTTGATCAGTCAACAATATAAATCGTTATGGATAACAAGTGCTTACAAATATTTTGCATAATATTCGTATTTTGCAGTGAGTGTAGATTTTTCATTTTGGAAAAAAAAACCATTAACAATTCGGATTTATATTTCATGCAGATTTGAACAGAATTTCATGTATCAACATCATAAAAAAGTCAGATTGGCTTGGACGCACCGCTGTTTCAAGAAACACACTTGAAAACAATTTGGAATATGTCGTCATTCATCATTCAGCTGGAGCATATTGCAATACTACTGAGACGTGCAAGCAACAAATGCGAAATATGCAATCCTATCACATGAAAACATTGGGATGGGATGATATCGGCTATAATTTTGGTATTGGTGCTGATGGTAATATCTACGAGGGTCGTGGATTTGGCATTCAAGGGGCCCATGCTTCTGGCTGGAACGTAAAATCGATTGGGATAATGTTTATTGGAAACTATAATGGTACATGTGCATATTACTTAAATAAAATCCCGTTTTCGCAAAAAACACCTAACAATTTTTTTTTTTTTCAGATCACTATCCAACTAAAACGCAAATTTCTTTAGCTAAAGACCTGCTTAATGAAGCCGTCAAGCAGGGATATCTAACTTCACAATATACGGTTTATGGACACAGGCAGGTCGGTGCGACAGAATGTCCGGGCAACAATTTATTCTCTGAAATTCAAAAATGGCCACATTGGCAAATAAGAAAATAAACTATAACTCTTGCGAAATGTCGAAACAAACATAATGTAACTAATTAATTAAATGTTTTCTTTTTAACATTTCGGAAGCTAACTTTTATCAATCGATTCAATACAATTCCAAGAACATTATATTTCAATACAATACAATTTTATGTTTAAAAAAAGTTAAAAGTTTCCTAAACTAATCATAAATCAATTTTATAGCAATAGAATCAATATGTGGATATATTCGAACATTACATAAAATATATGACTCGGTACACTTCCTCCGAATATTTTTTTTTTTCTGTTTAAATGCAGACTTCAACGAAAAAACTGAATATTGAGTTTTGCGTGAGCGCAGTTCACATTACCAAATTGTCGAAACGCAATTTCCGGTGACCCACTGATTTCCGTATGATGATATTAAATCCCAAAACATAAAAAAAGGATGGATTTGTTTATGGCTTACCTGAAGTCCAAATCACTCCATGTTTGTATCCTGATTGCACTCTTATGAATTGGCATGAATATTGATAACTGTTCCAACGAGTTCGAATTGTCTGTGAGCAAGATTAGCCAATAACACGAGTTACAGCAGAGCATAACTGACGCAGATAGGATGGAATCTATGCCTAGGCATTTATATTGGGATACTCAAAACGATGAGAATCATGGAGAACGAAGCAAATGAATTCCTCGTTCAATTTCGTGCAATTTCAACGCTTCTTCCCTGAAGCTGTTCTCTATCTGTATTTTCTGCATTTCAGGCAAAAGTAGAATAAATTTATATCTTGGCTTCATACCCTTCGTTTCGGGTATTCTAAATTTTTTTTTTTTAGTTTTATATGGTTTGATGAAAAAGGGAGATCCTCTAAACTGCGCCAACTATAGAGGAATAAGTCTACTAAACATCGCCTACAAGATCCTCTCTGCCGTAATATATGAACGTCTGAAGCCTTTCGTCAACAATCTGATTGGTCCTTATCAATGTGGCTTCTGGCCAGGAAAGTCAACCATCGACCAAATTTTCACGTTGCGGCAGATCCTGGAAAAGACCTATGAACTCCAAATCGATACCCACCACCTTTTCATCGATTTTAAGGCCGCGTATGACAGCATCTACAGAGACGAACTGTACAAAGCTATGTCTAGTTTTGGCGTCCCTGCCAAGCTCGATCGCTTGTGAAAAATGACGATGGAGAACTCACGCTGCTCCATCAAGGTTGGCAACGAGCTCACGGAATCTTTCGACGTCAAAAAAGGATTCAGACAAGGCGATGCACTGTCATGCGATTTCTTTAACATCGTTCTTGAGAAGATAGTGCAGAACTCCAACGTCTACACCAGAGGCACTATCTTCCAAAAATCTGCTCAACTTCTCGCGTACGCCGATGATATTGATATAATGGGAAGAACACAGCGTGTCAATGGCGCCTTTGTGGGAATTGAGACAGAAGCGGCAAAAATGGGTTTAGCGGTAAATGAGGGAAAAACGAAGTATATGCTGTCTTCGAAGAAGGCCACCCAACTCTGACGGCTCGGGCAGAACGTCACAATAAACACATATAACTTCGAGGTAGTAGACGAGTTTGTCTACCTAGGTTCCGCTATTAACACGGGCAATAACACCAGCGCCGAGATCAAACGAAGAATAACTCTTGCTAATCGCTTTTTCTTTGGGCTAAGAAAGCAATTGAGTGGAAAAGCTCTCTCTCGAGCAACTAAGGTAAAATTGTACAGCACACTCATCACCCCAGTCCTGCTGTAAGGTGCGGAAGCATGGACCCTGACAAAATCGGATGAAAGTGCCTTAGGCTGTTTCGAGAGAAAAATTCTTCGGGTCATCTTTGGCCCCGTGTGCACTGAAGGGGAATGGCGAAGAAGATACAACAGCGAACTTTACGGGTTGTACAACGACATGGACCTAGCCAGAAGGGTCAAGGTCCAGAGATGGCTCGGTCATTTAGAGCGAATGGACACCAATGCTCCGACCCGGAAAGCCTTCGATACTATTCCCTAGGGACGTAGGAGGAGAGGAAGACCGGGACTCAGGTGGCGCACTCAAGTGGAAGAGGACCTCAATCAACTTGGAGTGCAAAACTGGACACAGCTAGCTAAGGACCGAGTGGGCTGGCGGAGACTGTTGATTGAGGCCCAAGTCCACAACGGACTGTAGCGCCACCTTAAGTAAGTAAGTACTGGTTTTATATATTTAAGAATTCCATCGAAAAACATTTCATTTGAGGTCAAATTCTAAATAAAAATCAATACTGCTTATTTTCAATCAAACGAAATGTCACAATAAAGGACAAAATTCTTGAGTGTCCTTGAATTTAAAATCGAATTCTGTATTAAGTAGAAATTCGCCTCAAGCACTTCAAAATAAACTACTTTGATGTCAAACGCAAAACTTACAAACGTTTCATTAATCAATGTAAACAAATACGTTTTTTTGTGGCTTTATTGGATTTTTTGGTATTCAAAGGATGTACATATATTATCACAGGCAATTATGTAAAAATAATTTGAAATGACCCAAACAAGAGTTTATCAAAACAACTGCTCACATTTTCATCCAATATTAAATTTTCATCCAATATTATTTCAGTTTGGCGTCCAGTGCGGCCAGTGTTTTAGTTCGGCAAAGAATGCTGTTCCAGGACATTCAGTGTCTCTAACTTGCCTATGTCCATACAAGGTGTAATTTGCCCTCACATGGTCATGTTCAACCGCATAGGCGATAAATTTCTGGGCAACTTCCATCATTGGTTTTGGTGGTAATTTTTCTGCAAGCAATAAAAGTACACAAGTACACACGGTATTTTATTCAATTCACTTCTGCCAGACCCTCAAATTTACTCTTTAGTCGAACTTACCCATAAAATCGCCTATTAACAGTAATCCAATACTCCTGTTGTTATAGTTTGGAGCATGTGCACCAACCACACCAAATCCCCGGCCAACGTACACATTGCCATCGCCACCAACGGCAAAATTGTAGCCAATATCTTCCCATCCTCGGTCATTCATATGAAAGTCCTGCATCGATCTCATGGCTGCTTTGCATGCCTCTGTTGTAAGGCAGACATCCGGAATATAGGAATGATGGACAACAACATAGTTTACAGGACCATGGATGTGTATTCGACTCTTTGGATGGCGAGCCGCCCATTCATCGCGGCTTATTATTTTCCAGGGCTCGGATTTCTGTGCGAAAGCCGCAGCGTAAACAATAAAGCAAACTATCATCGGTATTAACCATTGTTAGTGGCTTGAATCAGTGAATACAAAAAATATCTGAATTAAATTTCGTTACTTGCTCCAATGGTAGTCACTGAAACTATAATAGACAGCAAACAAAGACACTTGTTCATTGCGGCACGAATTAATCACAACTGAGAACTGACCATGTTTTTTAGAGAGGCCTAACGCCTAAGAGGTTCGTTTCAATTATTCGATTAGAAGATTTTGGTTTTCAAACTTTTTGGCTTTCATATCTAATCGCAAATGATAAAAAATCGAATAGTAGTAACGACAATCTCACGCACTCCAATCAAGTGATGATAGTATTCTACTTGAAAAATATTAATTTATGATGAATCGTGAAAACGTGTTCTCGCGTGTTATTTTAAAACTCATTTGAAGTGCTATTGTCTTTATTTATTTACCAGGTGCTGGCAATGAAATATTTCACAATGACAAATTATCATGATGTTACATACATATAGGTGATTATACACTTGAAATCACTAAATTGGGGATGATTGGCGTTTTCAAAATAAGTAATTATTTTATTACTAGCTGTACCCTACCACGCTTCGCAGTGGCACATTGTGATTGAATGATTGAGAAATGAGAAACAAAACAAAGAAAACATTTCATATAAGAAAACTGAGTGCAGCGTTAGTTGTTATTAACAAAATAAATAGAGTGGCGCGACAGCTCTTGAAGAGCCAAGACCTAAGTGGCTTACTCACATCAACAATTCTCTGCGTGCGGGTGAAGAATTGAGGGGACCTACAATTTAACGCCGATTCCGAACGGCAAAGTTGAGAAGCACTTTTTCATGACAGATTGATACTCTTAGAAGTTTTGTCAGTTCTTCGTAAGAGGCAGTGCCAGTGAAAGATGAAATAAAAACTATGGGCACGAGTAGAACTCGAACCCACGACGTTCTGCTTAGCAGCCGCTGCGTTGGCCACCACTAAGCTACAGACAGTACCACTAGTTGTTAGTAGGCAATCTTAAACGAATACTTGCACATAAAATGACAAAATTATATAATAACAAACAAATAGAAAGCCATATATAATTTAACAACAAAAAAAAAAATTATGAGCGTACCACACTGGTTTTAAGTATAGTCATAAGTTTATTCTTATTAAAGTGCAGGTTAATGACATCAGTATTACAATTCAAAATCCGTGTCGAGGGTTCATGCGTTGCATAAATTAGTCCAGTGTCTTGAGACATTGATAAGATCAATGCTATGAATGTGATAGCCTCCTCCTCTATAGTTAAAAAGCACTGAGAAGGTCTGCAATATTGCAATACTTGTGGATATTGTTATATAAAAAATACTTCTTGGTAATTCACACAGCTCATTTACCCTATAAAAGTGAGTTGAAGAGAGTATGTTTTTGCTCTGTGCAGATCTTCATGGGAAGATCAGCTCAAGAGCTTGCTATACTTTCCTCCCAGGCTTCTTGAGTTAGTAGAGTTTGAACCACATAAAACAACGTTGAAGTAAAGAATAAAGAACTTATTAACTGTGTTGTTAAAAGCTCAATCGATCATCGAGTTTCTTATTATGATTCAATAAGAATTACTGGCGCAGTCGGAAACAAAATCTTTTTAAAATGAACAAAAAAAAAAAAAAAAAACTTAAAAACTATTGAACAAGTTAAATAAAAAAAAGTTAAATTAAAAATGAACTCTATTGTGAAAAACAGTTTCAAACAAGAAAAGAGAAAATAACCATTCAAGACAAGAAAAAGATAAATAAATGAATAATTATTATAATACTATAAAATACAAAAACTAAAATAAAAAAAAAGGTGTAAGAACATTTAAGTACCATGCAAAAAAAAATGTACCCTAAATAATCAAAAAAAAAACACGGGAAAAAAGCTTTTAAAACGCTCCTAATAAACAATTATTACAACTAATTTAATTCACCGCTATAAAATAACATTGTACGGGAGGTTGAAAAAAAGTTTAAAAACGTAAATTATTTCAAATAAACGCAATTAAAAAATAATTACAAGAAAAAAGATTAAAAAAAAAAAAAAACACAACAGAACTTATCATTTGAAAAAAAAGTATAAAGCTTAACGACAAGAAAGCCTGTGCAAAACAAAAGAAAAAAACATTTGAGAAAAAACACGAAATAGAGCTTTGAGAAAGGAGACTGTACGAGAAATTAAGAAGTCAAAGTAATTTTTTTGTCCCCTTGAACACCTCGAAGACTTGGATTTGGACTAAATGAAAATGGAAAATATAAATGCTGTCGAAAGATTTAAGATAAGATTTAAGATCTTATTAATAAAATACCGGAATTTAATGGTGAAAGCAATAGCTTAATTAATTTTTTGGATAGGGTTGAGGCAATAACTAATATTTTATCGAGCTTTGAACAAAGCGTACAAGATCTGTTTATTGGTTATCTAAGAGACAAAGTTGTAGGAGAAGCAAGAACTGAACTCCAAAAGCATGGTCGTCTCAACACATGGGGCGAAATCAGAACGGTTCTTAAAAATAGGTACGGCGAGACACTTTCTATTAATAAATTAATCGACAAAATTAGAACAGCAAGAGTCGAAAGTACAATTGAAAGCTATTACAATACAATAACTCTTCTTTTAAGTCGAATTAATAACGCTTTTTTAATAGATAATAATCGAAATGATCAATCAATGATCGATTCAAACAATCGTATTGCCTTAGACTCGTTTAAAGAAAATTTGCCAGAGCCTACGAAATCGATTATATTAAGTCGTAATCCACAATCTTTGAATGAGGCTTATAAAATCATAACCGAAATCGACCACCAACTTTACGGACCAAACCCTCGTTCACATTTTTCTTTTCGTAGCGAAGGAACAATTCCTTTCACTAACGAACGCGATAATACAGTAGAAACAATTAGATACGATCAATCAGATCATAGAACATATTATCCCCAAACTTATCGACGAAACCTAGCTAGGAATAATTTTTCTCCAAACAATAATCGAAACGACAATCATACACAAAATAATACTAATTATAGTCAAAGTAATCAAACACGACAAAGCCTTAATTTTGTAAACAACAATCGATCTAGACAAACAAGAAATTCTAACAGGACTTATAACAGGAATAACAACTCTGAACCCATGGACATAACAATAAACGAAGAGTTATCCGAACCAAAACACTGTAATTGCAGTTGCAACTGCCAAAATTTTCCCAAAAGCGACCAAAACAACTACCCTATATAAAAATTAAATCCAAAAATAGAAATTTAAAATTTATAATAGACTGTGGAGCTGAGTTTAGCATTATAAACCAACTAATCTGCGACCCTAAGTGGCAAGTATCAGCTCCACATCGAATTTTAAAAGTACTCAACCGTCAAATTCGTACTAATGTTGAATATAAATTCCCTCTGTTTTCTGAGTTCAACCAAAAAAATGTTTTTGTCGAATTTATCGAATACCCATTTCACAATTCCTTCGATGGGTTGATAGGGAACAATATACTCGTAAAACTGAATGCTATTATTGATTTAAAAAACCGGGTCTTAAAAACAGATAATGCATCAATCCCAATATATTTGAACGAATACGAGGAAATAGTGAACAACATCTTTGAAGACGATAAAAACTTAGAAATATTAAACATTACATTTTTCGAATTCAAAATCCCAGATGATGTTTTTGCAAAACATCTTAACAATGCCGACCTTTCAAAGCTCAAATCTTTACTTTACAGTTATAAATCAATATTTTATAAAGAGGGTGATATGCTCACATTTACTAACAAGATAAGACATAAAATAAATACAAGAAACCACATCCCAGTTTACAATAAACTCTATAGGTACCCCGAAATTCATTCTGCGGAGGTCGATAAGCAAATAGATGAAATGCTGCGACAAAATATTATAATACCTAGCAAGCTTAGAATGAAAACACATCTAACTTAATAGACTAATTTCTTTTTTTTTGGAGACCAAAAAATTTTAATGGGTGGAAGTGTTATATAAAAAATACTTCTGAGTAATTCACACTGCTCATTTACCCTATAAAAGTGAGTTGAAGAGAGTATGTTTTTGCTCTGTGCAGATCTTCACGGGAAGATCAGCTCAAGAGCTTGCTAAACTTTCCTCCCAAGCTTCTTGAGTTAGTAGAGTTTGAACCACATAAAACAACGTTGAAGTAAAGAATAAAGAACTTATTAACTGTGTTGTTAAAAGCTCAATCGATCATCGAGTTTCTTATTATGATTCAATAAGAATTACTATATACAATATTTTTTGTTTTTCCGCTGTTTGATTAGATATAGAAACCATTTGATATGCCAACTCGGGAACACGCAACATACAGTTGTCCATGTAAAAAGTAATCAGCATTTAAATCTTAACCACACAATTCTAAAGATTGATTCTCGTTACTCGCTATCCTTCCCTACACGTTAACTGCGGTGCCGTGTAATACTTGAAGAAATTGGCCTTATTTAACTTTCTTTAAGTGAAATAAGACCAAATTTTTAAAGTTGACCTTATTTCCTGATAGGTGTACTAACGGGTACTAGGGGCTTTTGCACCCGATTTCTATGGAGCTGTCAGGATGAGGAGGAAATAGAAACTATTAAACACATGCTCTGTGGACAGTCACCAACCTCCAAACTAACCGACTCCGTCATTTTGGGAACAGGTTTGTTGGAGAACTGGATGATCTAGCACAGGTCTCAATGGCAAATATGAGGAAATGTAAAGATAGCACAGGCTGGTTCGTTAACGAGCCGGTCTCCGTTCATCGACAACTTTGAATAGCATCGATGCTAACTTTTATTTTCATAGGGGATCACAATGGACCAGTAGGCCCCCGTGTATGCAACAGTTCTCGCTGTGCACACCCCTCATAACCTAACCTAACCTAGCCTGTCCTTATTTCGCTTTTCGTAAATGAAATAAGGCCAAGTTGGCTCGCTTCGCTCCCAATTAGACTAAATGATGTCGAATGTTCTGAATCGGCATCATCCTTAGACCACAGATAATAAATTTATACAGATGTCTCACCCTTATGGCGATATGAAACTGAAAGCTACTAAAAAAAGCGTTTTCCAAAAGCTTTAACACATTCACTTAATGCATACAAAATCTATTTTGGCTCACCTCATCTCCTATAAATGAATACTTAGGCAAAGAAAAAAGCTCCTTGTCTGTTAAGGCTTTGTCTGTTAAGGGCAAAAAATTATTCATTTTTTTTTTCTGCAGGGATGAGACATCTGTATAAGTTAATTATCTGTGCTTAGACGACAGTGCAAAAAAAAAAATGAGCAGCATCTGCTTCCAAAGCCCTTTGATGTAATACAAGATATCAAGGTAGTAATTGCTTTTCCAAATTAAAAGAAGCGGTAGTTTCGTGCGAAATTGTTAACTTTTCACTTTCTTTCTTTCTTCGAAAGAAAATGTTGCATAATTGTTTTAAAGTGATATGGGGCATTGTCGGACAGTTGATGAAATAAGGAAGTAATTTAGGACGACTAAAAATTCTTTACGAAAAATCAACTCCCAGTATCGTTGAACGGTTTAACCATCATACCTAGACGTTATAATGATTTCAAAGTGTGTAAATGTAAGGTTTTGTTGTTATGTTAGAAGTCTTGAAAAAATATTTTTGACAAAAACTTGTGTTTTTACCAAAGTGAAATAAGACCAATTTCTTCAAGTCGGCCTTATTTCGCTCGGCGTTATTACACGTCACCGCTAACTGCTTACATTTTCAGTAATTTTCCAAAAAAATTATCAAACATTCTCAGAGAACTTCACAAATTAACCAGTCTATTCTATTCAACAAAACAAAAGGTGCCATGACATTTGGCCATGTGCCATATGGCTATATTTCAAAATATGGTCATTTGACACTTTTCAATTGTGTCACATGGCCAAATGGCCATTTGTCGATTTGGCAATGTGTCATTTGACCATATTTTTTTGTGTCATTTAGCCAAATGGCCAAATGACGCTTTTCAAAGTGACAAATGGCCATATATTAGAATAGGTGACGTGAAATATCGCCAAACGAAATAAGGCCGAATTCGGGAAATTTGGCTTTATTTCGATTAAGAAAACGAAATAATACCAATTTGGCAGTATTTCGCTTGGAAGTAATGTAGTTGTATTAAGTCGCGAAGTCAGAAGTCCTCTTTATGGGGGTCACTATTATAGGTCAGTAGTCCTAAATTTATTTTATTTTCTATCGGCCAAAAGTCCCAAATGAAACAAAAATGAGTTTTGTGAGAATCAATTTATTCATCACTATTATATGGAAACAAACATTTTTCATCGTAAAAATAAAACAAAAAAACTTGTACGGCCGTACACATAACTAAAAGATATACATATAAAAAAAAACTTATACCTAGATAAAAAGGACCATTTTTATTTATACTATTTGTCGACAAAATTGACATCAGAGCAATTCATTTTTCAAAGCTGCTGCCGTTTCCTTTAATTTGGAAAAGGAACCACCACTCACCTTTGTAATTCACGCTTGAGTCTGGAATGCATGTGCTGCATTGTAATGATTCACTTTAAGCTTTCGGCTGAGGATGATGACGATCTGGAACATTTAAAATCGATTTGGTTTGGCTGGGAGCGTAAAGAGCGGAAAAAAATTTGCCCAAAAGATAATCAATTTGGGGCGTGAAAATAAAAAAATTCGCGCGAATTTTTTTACTTTCACATCCCAAATTGATTCTCTTTTGGGCAAAACTTTTTCCGCTCGCTTCGCTCGCTAGCAATTACTGTACCTGGTTCTTTTTTTTGTTTAAGCTAAAAGTCCTTTATTGAAATAATATTTGAACACATGTGAGACTGAGTTAAGGCTAAGTATTGCAAAAATAGTACTTTTGTCTGCATACAAATGATGCAAGAAAACTTAACACCCCATCAAAACAAACATGTTTCTGATGGACCTGTTAATGTAAATGTAATTGAAACAGCTCAGTTATTTTAGGTGACAATAAGATGCAATAAGATGAAACTGGATTCTAGTGCAGTGTGCTTGTAGAATGTTCTACTCTCACTCTACACCAAAGTTCAGAAGAACATTTGCGCTGGGAAGAGTTTCCTTTAAGTCACATCGACTTAGAGCATGCGGTATGTAAACCTTGAAAATATGTTCAAACTGTCCACTTGATCTATTGTTTTACAAGATTTTTAATACTAATCACGAAGGTTAGACACCCCGAGTTTTATTTCTGCACTTGTCCCAAAATAGTTACTGTGCGAAAAAATAAATAATTATTTTACTTGTAAAATTTTGTTCATATTAATCAACAACTGAATAAAGTTTTTGAGTTCAATTAAAACTTGCAATTTATTTTTGTTTTGAATTTTTGCACTTTAAGAACAAGTTTCAAAGTGTCATTTGGCCATAATGGTCAAATGACACATAGCCAAAGCGACAAAAGGCCATTTGGCCATGTGACACAATTGAAAAGTGTCAAATGGCCATATTTTGAAATATGGCCATATGGCACATGGCCAAATGTCATGGCACCGATCTAGCAGACTTCGTACTTACTCGTTCGATAAAAATAAGACCTTGCCATGCCATGTTAAAAAAATTTTGCGAGACTAAGTTATCTGGAAATTCAGTTTTTAAGACTCTGAAAATAATAAAAAATCGCGCCAGATTGAGTTCCCATGCCATTTGGCCATATTTCAAAATATACTAATAATATAGTTAAGACACTTTTGAATAGTGTCAAAAGGCCATATTTTAATATAATGGCTATTTGTCGCTTTGGTATGTGTCATTTGACCATACTTTCTCGTTTTATTCAGCCATATGGCGAAATGACGCTTTTTAAAAGTGACAAATGGCCATATATTGGAATATGGTCATTTGACACATTTTCAAAGCGTCATTGGACCATATTAGGCATAGATTAAACACAAAATTTGCAGAATGGTTCGAGCAGTAACTTTCTTTTAGATGGTACTTTTAGTGTTCTACCAGCGTCTACAAACGATTGTTAATTGTACACACGATAATCACGTTAGTAAAGATATATTAATTTACAATTTGTTCAAATGTAGATTTACAAATCTTAAATAAGAATCATTGATGATGTTTATAATTTTGAAAACATGAAAAGTTGTTAAGTTAAAATTGTTTCTCTCCCAATCAAACCAAATCTATTTTGAATGTTCCAAATCGTTATCATCCTCAGACAAAAGTAAAAAAAGATGCTCAAAATGAATCATTGCATCACCTGCTTTCCAGACACAATCGTTTTCCAGTTTTTGATATTGAAGGAAACGGCAGCAGCTTTGAAAAATTAATTGCTCTGCCTGTTTCTTTCTGTTTGATTTTTTTTTTTTTTATTTGTTAAAACGTTGTAATAAGGTTTTTGAGTTAAGTTACTTGTCATATTTTACACGGAAGAGAACAACAAACGAAAACAGATTAAGAAAAAGTTAGTAATTGAACTTAGTAAATTGCTAAGGATAAAGTTGTATGTTATAAGTTATATTATAACATATTCAGTGTAGTCATAAGAAATAGGTTTACCAAAATCAACTGCAACTGACTTTTTTTTCGCTCCTTATTTCATTACAGTAAAACATTTATAAAAAATAATTTCAAGTTGTAAAGCTGTCACATTTGATTCAATTTGTTCCAACAAATTTAAATCAACTGAATGTTAACTGTCACAAATGGATGAGCACATCTTTTACCGCAGAAGTGCGTTTTTGCGCTGACGATAGTTGACTATAGTTTTTATGTCAAAAAGAAAATGGTTGATGTGTCATAGTTAAAATAGTTAGAAATAGTTGAAATCATCCAAAAACGCTTTTTAGTTAGGTTTGGTTGATCTGTCAAACAAGAAAAAAAAAAATCTTTTGAGGTTACATTTTTCTTTTCTTTTGATCATAACAATTTTTGTTGCTCTAAATTTATTTCAAAAATTCAAGAATGATCTTGATATGGTAAGATTTTAAGGCCAATTGAGATGAGAAAATATTTATTTATTTTTGAACAACCCACAGCAAGAAAAGAAAAGAGAAAGAGACTGAAGACCACCCTTCATAAAGAAATCTTCAAGCTGTTTCAAGTAAGCCAGCTCCTGATTTTTCTCCTAATTGCGGCTCCCAGATTCAGTGAAAAACTCTCAATACCAATATCTAGTTCGTGATTTTATATAAATAAACGAAAAAAGTCTTTATTCTCCGAAACTAATTAAACATTTTTTATTGCTGACAGACAAACATAAAAACAATGAATTCAAATATGTATGCCGATTTCGTCCTTCAATCATTGATTTGGGTTTCCTTATGCTTGACTTCTGCGGGAGCGTCATTGAGCTTCCTCTCCAAATTGTCTCTTTCTCCTGTGATCTTCGTAATTTTCTCTTCAGTCAGCTTCATTCACCGCTGCGTCAATTTCTTCACATGCAGAGTAACTTCCATTTGCCGTTCCTGCGGACTGACGTTCGACAATCATTATGCTCATGGGCAGTGGCCAACTTATTCTCCAAAACTATGTCCATGTCCTCGAGTTTTTCGATGACTTTTTGTAAACTAACCGAACGTAGACGCTGACTGTTTTGGCCATCTTTGGCAGCCTGCAAGTCGCCACGCAGTTGCAGTTGAAATAGGAGTGTTTGCGGATTGCAGTATAGCCAATTCGATTGGAAGGGTTTGTGACCGGTAAGAGAATGATTCTTGAAATTGGTGCTGAATTTTAAGCCACTTGGAAATGCGATCATTTCCTTGGTGTGTATCTCCTCGTAGTGACTGAGGGTTTTCAGTTTGACTCGTGAAGCTTTAAAATTTGTAAGGGGAACCTTCTTTTCTTTATATTTTTGAAATTAAATATTTTTAATTGAAGACGAACAGAAATCTTTTGATTGGAATTAAATTTGCGGCGGCACAACGGACAACTACGACGGTAAAAAATGCACGAACAGAATGTTTTTTTTTTTTTTGAGTCATTAAAAACACCATTAAACAGAAAAAAAAAGACTTTGACACATCAACCATTTTCAACTCACCTTCTGAGTAGAGTTGGGAATAGTTAGAAATAGTTACAATTTGACACTTTAACACTGACCGCAAAAACGACAATTGTGGTTACGAAACGTAACTATTGGCGTGCAAAAACGAGAAATAGTCAACTATAGTCAACTATAGTCAACTATAGTCAGCGCAAAAACGCACTTCAGTGCTGACGGTTCTTGTTTTCCTTTTTTACTATTCAATTCATGTGGATGTATATTTTGCAAAATTAAAGCTGTTTTTTTATAAATGACCTGTCAAAAATATAATTGACTTCATTTTAAGCGCCCAAATACAATATGAACTCATAAAAAAGCAATAAATATCCGCCAAATTTCAATTTTAATTAATTAAAAGTAACACAATTGGAGTAGCCCAATATTAAGCCAGTGTTAAAATCACATGATACAGCACATCTGTCATCCCAATGACAACATGGAACATGCATACAAGCTACGGATTTTTTTTTTTTGAAATTTTTATTATAAATTACATTCAACTTATTTTGACACATCATAAGTTAAAAATGAACTAATGAATCAAACATAAATATTCTCTTCATTAAAATCATTAAGAACAATACAAAGGATGACACTATTGTGGTTCTACTATAGCTATATTATCTGTGGTTTCACTTTATGCCAAAATCATAAGGTTTAACACAACCGAAAACTCCCATAGACAATAATTCATTGCTTTTCACATTCGTTGAGCGTGACAGAAAATAATTATAACATTGCACTGAAGGTGAAGAAGATTATGACGAAATGATTTTTATATGACATTTACGAATATGGATGAAGATTTTACGTGTAAGGAGCAATGTTGTTAAATTTGGTACAGTTAACTATAAGTTGAATTTTTATTAAATATAAACGTTGTATGTTTTGTGTGTAAAAAGTTGGAAAAATTTCAAACAGAGAAAAAATTCTCTTATCCAGTATTCAAACTTTTCTTTTAAACATAATTAATTAAATGCGTTATTTTTATTTATATGTAGTTTAGGAAAATTTTTGTGTTTTTATGAATCATAAAGGCGATGATAGCAAAACGGGAACAGAAACTGATTGGAAGTTCAGTCATCTACCCACTGAACACCACAAAGTTTATGTCTAAAAAAGAATTTTTAAGACTTATTGATCAGGTCGTTATAGATAGGTAGTCTTGAGTCTTTGCTGTGTTCCAAGTTCATGCAAACAACAACATTAGCAACAAAAGTATTTCGCCCGAAGATGGAGAAGCACCTCCGAAACGCGTCGCAGTAAAACTTTATTACAAAAATTATAAGTTGTGAAATTAAAAATCAAAATAAGAATAAAATTAAAGTATTTATAAAAGTAAATTTATTAATATAGTTTTTTCTTAAATTCCTAACATATTTGAACCAACAACTTGGAGACAAAAACCCACATCATGTATGTATTTTATATTTATTTCAAAATTTTAAGCAAAAAAAGCGTACATTTTATTTTTAATTTTGTAAAGTTTTTTTTTTTTGTTCCTACTACCCCCTACCCCGGTAGTCTTTACCCGCTACCCAATTGTCCGCAATACCTTCCCGCTATCCCGCTACCCACTACCCGCAATCTGCTACCCGCTACCCGCTATCTCATGAACAGCTTCGTCGATCTTGTAAAAAATATTTAAAACCAACCTACAGCAGTACCAACATTCCCTTATATTTAGGAACATATAGGGGTCTGTGGTTGGAGGGTAAAAATTTAGGAGTAAATGTATTCTTAAATTCCACACTTTAAAAAAATAACAACAAATAATAAAAAAAAAATGCTTGGGTGAACCACCCTTAACACTTAGGTGTGTAAAAACTAGTTCTGAACCTGTTCTCATATTAACTGAATATACAAACGAAATTTCATCAAAATTGGTCAAGCCGTTTCGGAGGAATAAACAAACTAAAACTGTGACAAAAGAATTTTATATATTAGAAGATCGTCACCTTGTTGGGGTACTTGGAGTCTTATTCACTTCGAGGAAAAAACCTTCTTTCGAGTTGTTTAAGCTTCACAATGTCATGCCATAGACACATTGAGTGCTTAAGGAAAGAAGGAAGGGGTTGGAGAGGAGGTGCCGGTGTACATTGGTTTTAAATTGCTGAACATTGCAATGATCGGGAAAAACAGAGTGTGGAAGAGAGTTCCACATTCGCGTAGTACGGCTAAAGAACGATTCTCTATACTTGAGCGTACGACCGAAGTTGGGCTCGAGTGTAAACTGATGGGCATTCCTGGAAGCGCGGGTATTACGGTTGAATTGTTTAAGGGGTGGAATGCAACTGGCTATTTCTCTAGAGCACTTACCGTAGAAGTAACGATAAAACAGAGAGAGACACGAAACGTTACGACGGTCGTCTAAAGTGGTGAATGCGTCAGTGATCTCTCTATCACCAATCATTCTTACAGCTCCTTTTTTGAATTCCATCCACGAGGCTTAAGTAAGTAGCTGGAGCCCCAGCCCAGAGATGTGATGTGCTCAGCTTGGACGGATATAGGTTTTATAGATAATAGCCCGATCAGACGGGGAGAAAAATTTCTTGCACCGTCTTAAGAAACCCAAACATCTTGCGGTATTTTTGGCGACATCGCGTATGTGCTCGGACCACAAGAGGTGGTCAGTGATGCACATACCAAGAATCTCGAGATGTTCGGTCTCATTGATGCAAGTGCCACTCATGGACAGTGGCAGGGGGGTACATCTCGCTTCAACGATTCAAGACAGCATTGAGTTTTCGATTCGGTTTTTAATTCCCCATTGTTCAATGCTGTTTAAGTCAGAGTTTAATGAGCTTATCATATTTTGCAGTTGCCCTCCTCCGAAGAGGAGGGATGTGAATCTGGAAACGAATACGAGAAGCTAAGGGTACTATCGTCAGCGAAACAATTTATTGGATTAGAAGTAACAGACAAAGATCATATAAAATGATAAAGAGGGTCGGAGACAAAACGGAGCCCTGGGGTACACCTGCGTACCACATTTATATTGTGGGTTTCAGACTTCAACCCGTCCAATACAACTTGTATTGAACGGTTCGAAAGAAAGTTTCTAATCCACGAAGAAGGGATTCATCGATACCGAAGGCACGCATTTTCGATAAAAAAGCAAGATGCCAGACCATAAACCATCAAATCACCAGTGGACCTGTTGCTGCGAAAGCCCATGTTTAGCCCAGCCTTACTTGGGCTTATTGTCCTCTCATGTAGGAGTTTGGAGGCTTAGGAGCTTATAATCTAGTATAGTATTGTTGAGGAGACAGTCATCTATTAGAAAAGACTAAACAGGGACTCTCGAAATGAAGTAATTGATGCCTTTCACCTTAAATGAACCACCATGTCTGCTTTCGAGAGGAACGGATAGATGTTTGCCCAGATAAGCTGTAAATGATTGAAACGTCAAAAATTTCTGTCGAAAATCTTGTCTATGTTCCATTCGAAAACCCATTTTGAAATTTTCCACTCCATTCCATTTGAAAACCAAATTTTCAAGTTTTCCATTTAAAAACCAATGCACCTACAATTTACATGTAATTTTGCCTTTGAAAACCAATGAATTTTCCGAGTTATTTTATTTTTGAAATTTTCCAGCTGTCCATTTAACAAATGCACTTTTTCCACTCTTCCATGAGGTTTTTCCATTTTTTTTTTTTTTTTTCACAGAAACCACCACGGAATACAACAGTATTAACCATGATAAATTCACAAATATCTGACGGGCCGTTTTCATGCCTATATAAAGAAAACGAACGGCGCTAGATGTTTATAATATGTATAGATATAGATATAGATTTAGTTAAGAATGTATAGGGCTGGGGTATCACAAAACTGCTCCTTTGCTTTATAACATTGGCCTTATATTTGATTTTTTTAAATTCAAATTTATATTTTATATTTCTTTCGATTCGTTCTATACAAGTTGTATTGGAGATTCAAAACTGAAAACCACAACATAAATGGGTTGGGGTCGAAATCCTGTATGGGCCAAAATCCTGTATTTCAAAATACTGGTTGGTCAAAATCCTGGTTGGTCAACAAATATTAATGGTTTCAATCATTAATTCATTGGAAAGAATAGATTTTAATAAATATGCATTTGTCTTTTGTTTTTTTCCATACTATATTTGCAAACATATTTTTCGAAATGTTATGTTGTTTGAATTTTTTATAATACAATATTTTGATGTACATGATTTTGTAAAACAGTGTTTTGGTTTACAGTATTTTAGTAAAACAGGATTTTTTTTATACCGGATTTTGATGAACAGTATTTTGAAATACAGGATTTAGGATTAAGGTCATACAGTATTTGACAGGATTTAATAAAATACACAGTTTTTTTTTCGTACAGGATTTCAAAAACGACTATTGCGACTCGCTCCCAACATAAATGCTTGTGTGGCCCAGGGCTCTGTTTGGTCGTCGACTACCTTTCTCATTTTCGTTAATGATTTCTTGTCTGTAACTTAGAATAAGAAACCGCGTAGTGTTTAAAGCTTCGAAAACTTAATACTTACGTGTATCGTTGAATTTGAAGACATATACCTTTTTGCAACTGTCCATCAGTGGCAAATGCGTCAGTGAGACCGAACATTTTCAATTTCGGGACTCCTCTTGTGAAACGAGTACATATGCGATGTCGCCAAAAATTTCACAAGATGTTTAGGTTCCTGGCAAAACATTTTTTCTCCCCTTCTGATCTGGCTACCATATACATATAAGACTTATATCAGCCTTAAGCTGGAGTACAACTTCAATCTCAGGGCTGGTGTTCCAGCTACATACTTAAGCCTCCTAGATGTTACTCAAAAAAGAGCTCTAAGAATAATTGGTGATAAAGATATATCTTACTCATTCACTTTATTGGAAAACCGTCTCGGTTGTAACGTTACCGTCCCTCTCTGTGTTATCGTTACTTTTACGTTAAGTTCTTTAGTGAAACTGCCGGCCGGTTGCATTCATCTCCTTAATTTCAACCGTAATGGCCGAGATAAGTAGATGTGACGTTGCATGCAGCGCTGCAACCAGAACACATAGTATCCAGCTTTTATGGTGTTTAGTTTCGTCAAAACAAGATTGACACCTACCAAATTTCTTTTTTTTTTTTTTTCAAACATTTCTTAAAATCTGTTAAGTTGAATAATTTGTTCTTCTCATTAGCAAGGACAAAACAAACTATTTTTTGTTTTTTTTTTTTTTTTTCAAATATAACACTCACTGTTAACAGTATCAACAATATAAGCAATGCCACATAGCATATATTTGGACATTTTTGTTCAGCATTTTGCATGCAGCGCGGCGTAGCGCTGTATGCATAATTTCATGAATTCTTGCTTCCATAAGAGCCTGTGTAATTTCATTTCCCTGCATGAGAAAAACTGCATCTCTGTTTTCGTCTTAATACTCGGCCTCATAGGAATGCTCATCAGCCCAACTTTAGACGTAATATCAATTACAGAGATTCGTCCTTTAGAAGTACTACGCGAATGTGGAGCTCTTTTAAACGCTCTATCTTGTCGAATCATTGCAGTTTACCGGCCCTTCCTTTCCAACTCTTTCCATCTTTACTTATGCGCTCACTGTGTCACTGGCATCATAAGGGTGTAAAACTTCTAGAGTGTATGCAAATTACAAAAGAGAAAAATAATGTAATAAGTTGGGTACAATGTTAAGCATGCTGGCTGGCTACTTTTGGAGAAAAAGAATGTTGTTGGAATCGACAAAATGTGATAACAATGACACTTTTTTAATCAAGCTTGATGCACGGGAGGGCAGACAGACAAGCAGACAAACTGAAAAAAAATCTATCTTCGTAATGTCATATTTGATCATATTCTCCAGATAGGTTTTGTGTGTTTGTATAAGTAATGTAATTAAGAATCGTTTATTGAAATAAAATCTTAAAAACTCATAAAATAAATCAAATAAAAACTGAAAGTTATATTTTAAAAAAGCCTTACCTATGCCATGAACACATTGCTTATCAGGTGAAAAAAAAAATAGAAGATGTAATGTTTTTTTTTTACTGAGCGACGACGACGAGACGTCGCGTCAGCATTATAAGGAACGCAACACAATTCTTTGAAAAATGGACAATTTCTACGAATTAATCCGTGAGCTATGGGTTATCTTTTCAACATTTTTTGTTACTATCGATACGATTACTTATCCAATCAACTGTCATAAATAAACAAAACCGATTTTATCAACGCTTTCGTTTTATTCTTAAGAACAGTGTGTGTGATATTCTTGCTTCCCTTTTAAATGGTTCTCCATAACCACTTGAATAATAATTATCCTTTTTTACTTTTATACCCTTCCGGAATGATCACTGATTTAATTATAAAATCCTAGAAGTACTCTCTGAAAGTTTTAATATTTTAATATGCTTCAACGTTTCAAAGAATTAAGGTGACACAGCAACAACGAAAAATCCCAAATTAAACCAAATGCGTGAAAATAAACAACAAAGAAACAAATACCGCGAATCCGGAATGTGTAAAATTTATTGCTAATTACACCAACAATTATATATAATTAACATAATCAAATTTGCGAAACAATTAACGTAATATATTTTTCCTTTTTTTTACTTTTTTTATTTGGATACCATGTGTGCCATGACCAGAGCCAGGCACAGAGCAAGCAAATTTCGAATTTAGGACAACAATTGGGTTTTATTAATTATTTTCATGTACACTTTTGCCATCGCAATTTCGATTATGGCAGATTATGCAATTCATGAAAATATAAAACTTAAATGCTTCCAATTGGTTAAAATTTGTAATGTGCACTCCAGGACGAACCAATAAATCGAATAAGAAAATGTCCTCTTCGGTTCAATGACCCAAGATAAGAGTTAAGAAAGTTTATAATCTTTAAAGTAGCACAGCTTTAAACAAAAATGAAAATGTTAATAGCCGTGTTTTATTGGGAACTCAGCTTAGCTTAGCAATAGGAATTCCAATAAAACGCTTTACTCAGCTTTAAACTGAGTTTCTATTTTATATTTAAATGTTGTTACCCCTGCAATCAAGAACTGTCAAAACCTATCAGAGATGGTGATAGTGGTGGGGGCATTCGAACGATTTAATCGATTCAAGATACTTTTCGATATCATTCGATTATGCGCTGTGAAATCATTCGGACCTTCAACCTACTAGTACCGCTACAACTGCTACTTATTAGTATTCGATTGAAAACAATCGATTATAAGCATCCTCTTGAAAATAAATCGAATTACTACGAGCAGTTTTTGAATGACGACTATCAGTATTCCAATGAAAATAATCGATTATTAGCATCCTCTTGAAAATAAATCGAATTACTACGAGCAGTTTTAGCATGACGACTATTAGTATTCCAATAAAAATAATCGATTATTAGCATCCTCTTGAAAATAAATCGAAGTACAACGAGCAGTTTTTGAATGACGACTATCAGTATTCCAATGAAAATAATCAATTATTAGCATTCAAATGAAAGTCATCGATTATGAATATTCGAATGAAAAACGATCGAATTATGATAATTACGAGCAGTACTTAAATGACGATGACGACTGTTAATATTCGATTGATAAACAACTAGTACATATTATCAAGTTTGGTGTTTACAATTAAGAATTTCAAGCAAACATTTTGTAATTCGAATGATCACTCGATTATTCAAATCAATCGAATAATTTTGTCTCGATTATTGAAATCATTCCATTATGCTCACCACTAGCTCCAAAATCCCATTTGGTTCTGCCAACATTTAGATTTAAAAAAACATATTTTGCTCACTCTAGTGTCGAGTAGCCGGTACTTTATCTTGTGTAAATTCCTAACTTAAATTCCTAACTTATTTTTACTCAGCTTTCGGTTGTTGTTGTTTGACATGTAATTCCTATTGCTAAGCTAAGCTGAGTTCCCAATAAAACACGGCTAATATAAACATTTGTTATTTTTTGTGTAAGTTACAACTGAATCGACGTTGTAATTACTAGTTTTTTATGCTACTTATGGTTAAAAAAAAAAAAACAAAAAACGCCACGTAACAATCAATTGAGGCAAACAAACCACAGCAGATCAATGAGCAAAAAATGAGCAAAATGTATATCTATACTTAGCTATATAAAGCTGAAGAGTTTGTTCGTTTGAACGCGGTAATCTCTGGAACTACTGGTTCGAATGGTATAATTCTTTTTGTGTTGGATAGTCCATTAATCGAGGAAGGCTTAAGGCTACTTAACATTAAGCTGTGACCAATAAGAACGAATAATCAGTGGAAAATGTGGAAAAAACGGCAAAAAAATGATAATTTTTTCGGCGTTTTAACTCGCTTATCTCGGGAACTGCTTTAGCAAATTGAACAATTCTTTTAATATTGAATGGTCCATTCATCGTAGAAGGCTTGAAGCTATATAATATTACGCTCGACTAATAGGAAGCGTCAGTGAAAAATGTGGAAAAAATGGCAAAAAATATTAATTTTTGAAGGCTTCTGTTGTTGTTTTTCTGTTGGAACTACTAAATCAAATCGAACAATTCTTTTTGTGTTGAATAGTTCATCAATTGAACTATAATTTAATTCCTGTAACAATACGAATCAGTGGAAAATGTTAAAAACGGCAACAATTTATTAATTTTTCTGATTGTTTGAACGCGCTTATCCTAGGAACTGCTAAATAAAATTGAACAATTCTTTTTGTATTGAATGATCCATTTATCGAGGAAGGGTTTAAGCTATACAACGTTACGCTAATAAGCTACAAATAATAAGAGCAAAGCATCAGTTAAAGGTGTAGCTAAAACGGGGAAAATTATACATTTATGAAGGCTTCGAGTTAAGAGCAATTTCGATTTAGATAGAGTTCACTGTTTTAAAATAACAGTCGAAGACGTGGATGATGTAGAGGCGTACGAAGTCCCGGGCAACAGCTAGTGTAGAATAAAATGTAAACCTATGCCATGGAACATCAATTATCAGATCACCCTAACTGATATATCTACCTACCGAAGAGATGAATTTTCCAATTTCGAAGTAATTCGGAGCGGCCGGCGCTGTAGTCTAGATGTGATTGCAAATCATCAAAATTCAAAAAAAATGACATGAATTATACCAACAAGGTATAGTTCACATCTACTACAAACACAGAGCGTTTCAGAAAGAGTTTTATATTAATTTTTACAACTCGATTACAAACAATTCAGTTTTTGTAAGGAATGTGCATGGGAGCAAACCGTCGCGTAGACGACAAAATAAGGTGCCTCATAAGATACGAAAATCGATCATTCGGACAAATTATATTCCCGGACCTGTCGCTGTCCGTTGAGACACCGGATAATCGCTGTTGAAAGCCGGAGGAAACTTCGTTGATAAACCAGTTCAATCGCAAGATTGTTGAAAGCCGGAGGAAGCTTCTTTGATAACCCGGTTCAAAGCCGCTGATGAGCCGAGGGAAACCTTGTTGATTGCCAATCGCAGGATCGTTGATAAACCGGTTCAAACCTTTTATAGACTGGTTAATCAATCGAGGAAGCTATAGGAAAGCTCAAAGGGATGTTCGCATACGTCGTGCTCATATTTAAATCAACACCAATCCCAAAAATACACGAAATTCCAAGCCGAGCAGAGTGTATGTAGACAGTTTAACACACGTTTGTGGAAAATGAGGGTTTCACCTTGTCCCATGGTAAAAACTTCAAGAGCAATTGCGCAGAATTTACACATCAACAGCTCGGATACGCCGACGACATTAATATGATTGCAAGAAAACTGTGCTCTTGCGAGCCTTGAGTAAAGACGATGAGGTTTAATGGTTAGTGGGATAAAATGGAAGATCAATCGAAAACATCGCTGCACCCGGCTGGCCTTCCATGACAGTGTGCAGGAGAATCCACGATAGTCAATTTCTGGTCTTATCTTGATTTATGTACTAAAGACATGGAAAAATGGAACCTTCGGATGCGCCACGGCAATAGACCTTAGACAGTCCCAAGAGGCAATGTAAAATGCCGAAAATGTTGTAGCCATTTGCTCTCAAAATATTGAACAGAAAAACCGTACAGTTATAAGTGGTTTTTAAGTTTGTTGATGAACGTTAAAAGCTGGTAAACTAATAGACAAATATTTACTCTACATACATACTCCTTGAAAAAAAAGTGATACCTCCACTTCTGATATTCTATAAAAAAAACAATCCAAAGGGCAAGTTCCTACGCCACAGGTATGCTGAAATCTGTTTTGCAATGGGTCAGTATAGGCAGTCATTGTTTTTTCTTTTTTCTTTCATCATTAAAGCTTTGTTTGAGCATCAAAAGTGCAGCAATTCAGATAATGAGTTTTTGTTTTATTTTTACGTGGATGTGGATATGTTTCCGGAAAGTGAATATTCGCTTGATTAATTGCGATATGCTGCATACGAATCAGAATGCAGAACGTTTCGCCCGCAAGTGCAAAGATCGGTTGTTCGTTTATGCTTGGACATGGACATGGACATTAACTTCATGATGTGACAGCAGTATCGTTTATTGTTTTAGTATCGGTGTGGTGGTGCAGCGCTGGATTGTTTTATATCGTCCTAGCGAATCACTCACTTAACACGCAAATTTTTGCAGCTGGTAATTTGTGGTATTTTTTGTTGGTGTCTCACATATTTTAAAAAGAAAAAAAAAGCAGAATGAAGTTGACCGAATAAATGGATTGTAATAAGAGCCGGAGCCAAGGGCTTGTTTGCATTGTGGAAATACTTTTGTGCCTTTTATTAAGTTTGTGTTGTAATTATGATAATGAAGTAATTTGATTGGAGCACCTTCAAACATTGATTGTTGATTGGTTTTTGGTTTTGTATTTTCAATTTATGAATTATCAATTATTCAAAAATGTAAGCGTTTTGCATGTGGTCATTTCACTGTTAAGTGATTTACGTTATGCGTCATGTTTGTAGCATTTAAGGATATTATAGTTTTTAAGGTTCCTTATATTTAAGAAAGGTTTAGAAGCATCTGAACTAAATGAGCAATACATTGCACGTCGATCGGTTTGTTTCTGCAGCAAACATTTTGATGTAAAAACAAATTTGTAATTTTGTACTGATATCATGATTCCAATTACAAAAGCATGCTTCTAGGATTTGAACAAATTACACACACAAAACCTTTTGATGTATACACTTAAAAGTAGTTCTACTGTTCTTAATTTATAACATTACATGCATTATTTTAATTAACCTCCTAAACAATGAATAATGTTGATTTGGCTTTGATTAACTACCCAATAGCTTCCCATTGTATTTATATCTTCATCATTTTATGGGTGTATGCGTTTATGTAACTAGTTTGCCATTATTAAGAGATTTAAAACCATAAAACCATCATAACCTCAAATATTTTATTATTCCGCCCCAAAGATCCATTAAGCTCATTCAATCTACCACAACATGCCACATAATTGCATTCAAATTGAACCTTTTTGTGGTCTAGTTCACCACCTCAAAGCACTTCCTCTTATAATCTCAGACTCATTCGTATTATTTGCCTTAACTTATCCGAAACCCCATGGCAAACACAAAAAAGGTACATGTAACAGATTGTGTTTGTCAAAAAATAATACACTACTATGTCAATAAGCCTACATTATAATATTACACGATGAAAATGGGGTAGTGTTATACTCTCTTGAATAAACAAAAAAAATATAAATATACCATTTGGTTTACCATCGCCACTTGATTAGTTTTTGTTTGTATCAATAGAAATAGGTGTGTGTTTAAGCGGAGAATATTGAATATAAAAGAAAAGTTTAAAAGTCAAATAATATCAGTTCAACAAACGTAATCGTAAACAAAAAAGGGGGTTTACATTTGGACTGGGGGTTTTTATTTTTTCAGTTGAAGATAAAAGTTGATAGTGTCAGATTGGAATTACTCCCTCAAACAAAATGTTGTTTACTCATTTAATTATTTATTTATTACGTTAAGTGGTCGCTGGTCAAAGTAGATGACTTTACATTTGAGTACCCTGATTTGCTTCGGCTTCTTCAAACAGAAATTGAATTATAAATTGAAAATATGTGTGGCAGTAGTAGTAGTAGTAGTAGTATTAAAACACGCTGAATTTTGTTATCTTTTATTTTGTGATTGATTTTTTTAAATTAAATATTTCTAACATTACTTATTTAACTTTATGAGCCTTTATTATCGACAGCGGAAGGAAAAGCTGCTACCGAACGGTAGCTTGCGTTGTTGTGTAGTAGATCTTAATTTTACCACAACTAGGTCAATGTACACACATTCAATACTATATTGCATTGCATTGTTACTCTTTTCAAGAATACAAAAAAAAAGACTTTAAGGTGTGTCATGAGGAGACAAGCGTCCTCAACAACCTCTGTCTATCAAGTCCTACTCTCATTTCCGAACGGTGACTACCGGGTGCCTAGTAACTCAGCTCGAGATAGGGTGAAAACCCCTATGGAAGGTTCTTAGTGACAGCAAACGAGAGAGGGCGGCACTACTCCAGGCGGCAACGGAAGAATTCGCTAGATAGAGTCAACAATGGTGTTTACATTTCCGAAATAGATTGAAGTACTCAGTGAACACCTTATGTGTTCTATTTCAACATATTTGGAACTCAGGGCGTTAAGAGCGGCTCTTTGCCTTGGAGTTAAAAAAAGGACCTCGCCCCCCATGTTGGGGTCCATGCTTTGAGGTGATTTCCCAATCACGTAAAGAAAGTTAAGTTGCGAAGCAACAACAAGCCTCGTATACGAACGGATCTACTGATTGGATGCGGCGTCGTCGTTGGAAGCAGAGTCAGACAACATGTCATAAGCTTAAGAGCTGTCATTGACGAAAATCCACATCAAGGCTAAATTCGGCAACATCAGCCTAATAGGCGTCCATGCCCCCACAGAAGAAAAAGATGACAGGCTCCTCGACTAGGCATACGAGCTACGCCCTAGCTGCGACATTAAAATACCTAAGGAGATTTTAACGCCAAGGAAGATCTTTATTGGAACAGTAGGAAAATACAGACAGCACGAAAACAAACCTCCGATTCAAGTATGCGTTTCCCATATCTCAACTTCCACAAAGGGCCTGGAGGTCTCCGGACCAATCAACTATCAACCAGATTGATCATATTGTGGTAGACGCAAGACATCTGCAAGCACTTTTTTTTTTTATAATTTGCACCCACTCAAGGGATTTTTTATGCCTACCCTTTTTATGCCAAAGAGTGAGCGCATTAGGTAGAAGGGAGAGCGTTGGAAAGAACTCGCACCACTTCCTCGTCGTAGCCTATCTAGACCAAATCCAAAAACAGGAAATGCTAGAGGAAAGTATGACGTCAGACGGCTACAATAGATGAAGATCGAGTGTCAAATAACTTCATGACAAGTCCGCTACAAATAGTATTGAGTTTTGAGAACCAGTGGCAAAATTGCAAGGAACCATTAGGTATGCAGCATCTGATGTGCTGGGTTTCACACGGCCACCCGAAACCCCTGATGAAGAAAGAAGCCAAGCAAGAAATACATTAAGCAGCGCAGCACAGGAGGATGAGAAAAGCTCGGGAGCTCTACGAGCAGAAGAGGAGAGAAGAACACAATGAAAACCTTGAAAAAGAGAAAACATGAAAAGCGATCTATCGAGAATGCTGAGAGACTAAAAACCAGGAACGAAGTCCAGAAGAGTTTACCAAGAGGTAAACAAATGACTCAAGCTAACCGAGCACGAACTAAAGTCTTTAACAACCAACAGGGAAAAATTGTATTAGTCACAGTCAATGCAGAGGATATGGATAGACCACTTCGGTAGTACAACGGCGATGCCGAATCAAATTCCGCTGTCAAGCAGCATGAATTATTCAATGAAGACGACACCAGCCACAATTCCCGAACTTGAAGAAATGAAGATAGTATTATCCAGGCTTAAAACCAACAAAGCTACGGGAATTGACGGCATCACTGCCGAGCTCTTCAAATCGGCTGGTTATGTCTTGGTAAGAGCATGCACCAACTCATCTGCAGAACATGGACGAAAGAGGGCATACCTCATACATATATCAGTGGGGCACTGTACTGTGTACAGCTTCGCGTACGACTACGATATTAGGTGTGTTTTTGTGACTATCAAGTAAAGTAAAGAAAACAAAATATCCAGAAAACGATCCAGATTCAAAATCGATTTTACTGTCAATTTCGATTTAAATTTCATAAAACAAACTGACAAATTTTTGACATTTGCCATATTATATTATTCAAAAAATTTACTTCAGCTCCATTTGAGTTTGAAAAAAAGGAATCAACATTCCAAGTAGATTTACTCTCGATAAAAAGCTAAAGTAAAACCCAGTGAATTTTTACTGTTCTTTTCTTTGTTTATATTTTTTTTTACTTTACTTGGGTGTCACGAAAACACACCTATTGATATTACATTAGCCAACTCGCGACAGACTCGAAACAGCTAGCTAGAGACGGAGCTACCTAGAGAGGTTTGTTGGTTGAGGCCCAAGTCCACTACTGACTGAAGCGCCCTTAAATTAATAAGTAGTTAAGTCAGAATGAGGCTTTAATAAAATTCGACATGCTATTGCTTGAAACTTCATCGCAGAAGAAGCTGCTTAAAAATTTTTGCTGTTAACGAGACAGGGGAAATGTAAACGTATTTTTGATCTTTTTTTTATTATTTTTCAATTTAAAAATTTAGTTTCTAAATTAGAAATAAATAATTTATCGATTTAAAAGAAATTTCTCCGAAATTGTATTTCGTTGGCTTTTCTATTGTTACTGCAAAAGTGAAAACAATCTTCCGAAAGTTTCCCACTTTCAATTCCAAAAATCATTGCTTTAATATTCAACTTGATCCCTTTTTCATTAATATCCGAAAATAGAACAAGCTAAGATGCCTGACCTGTTAAAATAATAATTATTATTAATACCTATAACGACCACAACCTATCACCCAGACAATGTAAATAAATGAATTTTGTGTTAACATAAACAATCATTTCTTTGCTCTTATATTAATAATAAGTTGAACCTTCAACAAAAACCAAAATATATTCCCCGAGGATATGGCACGAGACCCAAAGATATTTCATAAATATAAATGACGATCAAAATCAACCCACTTGACTTGGTTCTCTTAACTAACCAAGTTAAAATGTATTTCTATCGTGAAACAGTCCGCCTTCTCTGCTGTTGATGTACCCACTTTTCTCTCTTCTATACAAAATTAAATGTCGGTTCTGTTTTCTATGGGGATTCACCACATAACAAATCCAAATGACAGACAGCAACTAATCTACTTTTACTTTCGGCAAATCATAGTATTATGTAGTTGATATCGTTATAGGTTTGTAGGTTATTGTCAATTTTTTTTTCATGAAATATTTTGTATAAGTGATTTTAATTTGACATGTTTGTATCGCATTTGCTTGGAGCATTGTTTTGTCGCTCGAAATATTGGATTTAGTCGCTTCTGGTCATGGAAGAAATCTAAGGATTTGTTTTGATGAAATCTTTTTGATATTGTAAGCGTCTTTTTTGCAAATGTGAGAATTCAAAGGTGAAAGGTATTTTCAAAAACAATTAAGAAAAACTACTGAGATGCTTGTTTGACACTCGATCAAGGCCTATTGGAAAAAGCTATCAGACCGCCATTAATTCTTATTTGCAACACACGTCACTATTAACTAAAGTTAATTTGTGCTTATACGACTGATAACTTTGTTTTTCAGTTATCCCTTCAAAAACATGTCAGAAGTTTAAGAAATACGCGTTTGGATGTATAGGTCCCGTTGAGTTCTTATATTGAATGTTGACATCTTTTTTGAGTACTTTTTCTAAGCTCAATACCACCCTCATTACTGGCCTTAAATTTAAACAGCAACAGCGATAAGTCATTCAGGAAAATTTTGCTTCATCACAGATAGGAAATTTTAATTAAAACAAAATATTTTCCCGTCCAAAATTAAATAAAAACAAAATTTTCAGCAACCCATCCTGTAAAATAAAAAATAATTGTTGGTTCTGTAAATATATGTAGTTGGCTTCGGGGTAAGAGATTTCCTTTGAAGTATCGCCTGATGGATTTCGGATGAATTTTATTTTTGCAATTTGTGAAATTAAGTAGAAAAAAAAATGCATTACATAGGTGGTACAAAGAGAACGAGCAAACGAGCAAAAATGTATGAGGCCTTGTTTGATTGATGGTAAGCTGGGGGTGTGCTAAAAAGCGAATATTTTGTGTTGTCTTAAACAATAACCTATTCTTTGAAACAGCGGCTGCAAGTACCCGTGGGTTCAAATATACGACTCGTGTTTAGAAAGTTTTTATTTCGTCTTTCACTGGAACCTACTGCCTGGACAACAGCACAAGCATTGAGATCGGACAAGAAAGCCATTTCTCGAGCAACGAAATAATATACATATACAATAAGCTGAGATGGCGCATGCCATCAGGGAACAAAGACTTACTTCTGACATCGCAAATAGATCCAGAAGAGCAATCTTGGACGGTGACTTTTTTATCATCTGCAGGTGGAAGTGCAAATCGTAGGAAGTACTAACATCACTTCTTCTACCTTTGATAGCATTGGGGATGTTCAATTACGACTTTTTGGCAAACACCGAGCAGACGAAACCAGATTCTCTGCAATTAACGAGGGTGAAGCTTTAGCAAGTCAGTACGAAACACGGTACGAAAATCCACCAAAGAATTCCTATATTCTTAAATCATGAACTTTGGATTGTATCTGGAATTGACTTAACCGTTACAAGCACACACAGGTTCACTCATCTGACAGCTGTCGGCTACCCAAGACTTGCCCAACAAGTCAGCAGCTCAACGAATCACCCTTCCATTTCTAAATTGAAAGCAAGATCATTTATGTCTGGGCACAATAATCATGACGCATCTGAACCCGATGTCGCCTATTTTTTACAAAAACTAAAATAAATAACAAAATAAATAGAGTGGCGCGACAGCTCTTGAAGAGCCAAGGCCTAAGTGGCTTACCCTCATCAAAAATTCTCTGGGTGCATGAGAAGAATTGAGGGGACCTACAATTGAATGCCGACTCCAAAGGCAAAGTTGAGAAGCACTTTTTCATGACAGAGTGATACTTTTGGAAGTTTTGTCAGGTCTTCGCAAGAGGCAGTGCCCGTGAAAGATGAAATAAAAACTATGGGCACGAGTAGGACTCGAACCCACGACGTTGTGCTTAGCAGCCAACGCACCTAACCACTAAGCTACGGACACTACAACGGACACATCTTTAATACCTATAATATTAAAACGTGAGTTATGGAGCTAAGCGAGGTCATCGTCAAACCAAAAGTTAACGATGACACCGCAAAGCTCCAATTCACCAAAACCAGCCGATTCTGAATTTTCCATTTCATGGGAACGGAAATTGCATGAATCAAATTACATTCAATTTCCATTCCCACGAAAACTGATTATTATGTATAAAGTATAATTAAGAATTTTCTATGAATGCAATAAAGGAGGTGATTAGTTGTTTGACCACCGAAGTATTCAGTTGTTTTATTTCGGGGACCGAAAACTTTTCGTCACTGGCGCAGTCGAAACAAACGAACCGGGAATTAACGCAAAAAAAATTATTATTAAAAAGTGGAAACGAAGCGGTTTAAGAAAAATTTACAAACCGTGTAGAAACGAAGCTTAAATAAAAAGTGTTGTGTTTTTTTGCCATCCACGAACCCCTCCTCCACCCGACTGGAGAGAAAAAAAAAAAACAACCGAATTAAAAGTGAAGTGATTTAAATAAACAGTTCATCAAATTAAAAGCAAAAAAAAAAAAATGGCTCAAAATCAACAAGAACAGATAAATCAGTGTGTCATTATGCTGACACAAATGCTGATACAAAAGACGAGATCGTCTAACAGTGTGGCCAAAGAATTGGAGTTCATTCCAGTATTTCGAGGAGAAGCTGGAGAACTGCCATCTTTTATGGACGTTGTAACGAGAAAGCTGTCTGAGTTCCAATCAGAAGAAGAAAAAAAATCAGCATACGAAATTATCTACAACTTTAAAATATCGGGAGCAGCTAAAAACTTAATAAGGATCAACCCACCAACAACATGGAAGGAGTGTGAGGAGAGGCTCAAAGTCCACTTTAGACCGAGAAAGGACCAGGTCACCCTTACCAACGACATCATGGGACTTAAGGTAAAAAGTATCCTAGAATTAAGTGATAAGTTAGCTATAATTGCCGAAGATATTGCAGAATATTCTGCATACTGTGATGATAAATCCACGATGGCAGATATTCTTAGTGGTATTGCAATACAGAGAGTTAAGGCAATTGTGTCAGGATCTTTGTGCTTTTCAATTATAAATAAAACAAATTTTAGTGAAGTTAGGAGTATTGTTGCGTCATTTATAGGGCAAGACTATACAAACCTAAATTATAAGTTCATGAACAATAAAGTAGAAGGTAAAGAGAAAAACGTCTTCGAGAAAAGGTCAAAGTATTCAAATTCCAGCTACGACAACAAAGATGAAGTACTTCCAAGTAGTAGTAGTAGCAGTAATAGGAGATTTGATAGCCCAAAAAATACATGTAGTCAAGGAAATTCATCCAACGACCGAGACTCACAGCAGACGACGAGTAGCAAAAAAAAAAAAACAATCAATCCAGTACAAGTAGAACACGGTCCGATCATATGTCAGTTGACGCTTTAAGTGACGACGACGATGTTAATGCAGTCGATGATTCGTTTTTTATAAACTAGCCTCGGAGAATAAAATAATAATTAAATTAACTCTAAAAACAAAAAATACACTGCTATGGTAGATACAGGGTCAACGATCAGCTTACTTAATGAGACAACCTGCAAAACTGACTTTACGGTTCTGAAATCAGATCCCGTTCTTATTACAACAATCCAAGGTGAAGTAAACAAACCCAATAAAGTTGTAGCGACAGTATGTCCAGAAGAATTTATGTATCCGTATAATGCAAGAATGAAGTGGATAGCTATGGCAATGGAAAAACCATATGACCTAATTTTAGGTATGGATTGGATGAATAAGAACGTAAGGCAGATAAATTTAGAAACACAAGAGATAATTATGACAAATGGAGTGAGCCTTCCATTCTTGACAAAGACTATTTCGAAAGAAGTCAATGTGCTTGAAGTAAGCGAAGTGCAAGATATTCCATTAGATCATCTACACGAATCTGAGAGGGTGATGATTGAACCAGTCATAAAAGAGTTTAGGAGTCTTCTCTATAAGGATGGTGATGTGTTGACCAAAACAGATACAATTGTTCATGAAATTCGAACCACAACAGATCAACAAATCAATTCCAGACTCTATCGTTATCCGAAAATTCATGAAATTGAAGTAAGGAAACAGATGGAAGAAATGGAAAAAAATGGAATTATAAGGAAAAGCAAAAGCAGATATAGCTCTCCGATCATTGTTGTACCGAAAAAAAAAGACAAATCGGGAATTCAAAAATTTAGAATTGTTGTAGATTACAGGAGATTGAATCAGTTTACGGTAGATGATAAGTATCCAACACCAAATATTGATAGTATTCTTGATAAGTTAGGGAAAGCCCAATACTTCAGTACGATTGACCTTGCAAAAGGCTATCACCAGATAATGGTGGCGGAAAAAGATATCGAGAAGACTGCATTTGTTACTCCTGGTGGTCTATATGAGTTTGTTAGGATGCCATTTGGTTTGAAGAATGCTTCAGCCACGTTTCAGAGAATGATAAATGACATACTCCGAGAATATATCAATACGATATGTGTTGTATATATGGATGATATCCTTATATTTTCGACATCCTTGGAGGAGCATGTAAAATCTCTTAGAAATATATTTTTAAGATTGAAAAAACACAATTTAAAAATCCAGGCGGATAAATGCAGCTTTCTAAAGAAAAATACTGAATTCTTGGGTCACGTCTTAACAAAAGATGGTATGATGCCGAACCCTGAGAAGATCAAAGCTGTACAGGAAATCAAACTGCCAAAAACTGAAAGACAATTGAGAGGATTTTTAGGAACAACTGGCTTTTATAGGAAGTTTATAAGGGATTACTCAAAGATAGCATATCCAATGATTAAGTATTTGAAGAAAGGGGTTAAAATCAATGTAAACGATCCACAATATATTTCATCATTTGAAAATCTCAAAAGTTTAATATTATCACATCCTGTTTTGAAATACCCAGACTATGACCAACCATTTGTTGTAACGACAGATGCTAGCGATTATGCTATAGGAGCAGTCTTGTCACAACAAGGTCACCCAGTGTGCTTTATTTC